>NDFZ01005266.1:154707-236659 GCA_002192655.3 Mamestra configurata | reverse complement strand
AAAAAAAAAAAAAAAAAAAAAAAAAAGGAACATCTAATTTTAACTTAAAACTGTTCTAGTAATGAGTTTCACTGGTTTTCGCAATTTGTAAACCCCACATTTTGATATATTGTGAAAGGTGGCAGGGAGTCAATTCTGACAGAAAACTAGTACACAACGCACAGTGTTCTTACCCCTAGGTCCTGTCCTGTGTTAATGTTTTTTTTATATACTTACAACAGACATTAGGTACTGATTAGGGTCCAGATATTCTGTTTACCCGGAGCGGAAAAATAATAATTAGATCGCGCCCTGTCACCTTTGATTAATTCTTGCATTCTATACTTCAATCATCGCCATTTTCTAGTTTAGCGGAGTAATAAGGTAGGTCCATTTGAATTCTTACCTGAACAAAATTACCATTCATATACATGTGTTAGTGCATATTTCAAACACATACGTGCATGGATAAATATTTGGTCATTATGATCTCACGAACTATACTCGTACTTACTGGTCAGGTCAACTAGACAACTAGAGTCACTATAATATTTTATTTTTAAACTGTAGGTAAATTTGACGTTCAAAAGTGCCTTTGAATGATAAGCTGAAATAAATGAATTGACTTTGACTTTGACTGGGGGTCGTATATTATAGTGATGCGATGCAAGTTGCACACGACCGGTCGATATGACGACACTTGGGGAAGGCCTATGTCCAGCAGTGGACGTAGGCCTGAAATGATTATGAACTATGAAACGGGACGACTAACTATGCACTGGAGTCTCTCTAATAACGCAATATAAAACAAAGCTTAACCACAAAATCAAATCAAAATCCGCGCCAGTATTTTCAATAAGTACCGATATTTACCGACATAACTCTGCATTCTGCGAATATCTTCTTTTTCCCAATTGTCTGGTTAGATCGTAACCTTGTGGTTTATGTCCTCAAATTGTTGGGTACAGCCCTGAGGGCGGCGCACAATCGCCTCGGACTATTATCGACGATTTTGGGTGCGGTGCAAGGGGCTTAGGAAAAGCGAGACGAAGTTAAAAAACGATCGCTTGTGAATTTTCTTGAGAGAAATTCTAGCAAATCATAAATCAACTTAGCTAAACTCAAGTTAAGATAAGCACCAAAGTTTTATCACGCTCTATTATATTCTTCCATCTTAGGTAAGCTGTTACTAAACCTCCGCTGTCCTTCCGTCTGTCTGTCAGCAGGCTACCTCATAAACCGGTACCTATAGGTGGACAGTTGATATTTCGCAGAATGTTTAAAAAAAACAAAAATTAAATAAGTTGATTGCCTCCGTATTCAAACGATTAGCAAATCGTCCTATTCGCAAATCGCCCTATTCATAAATCGTCCTATTCACAAATCGTCTTATTCGCAAATCATCCTATTAGCAAATCGTCCTATTCACAAACCATCCTATTCACATTCGTCCGATTCGCAAATCGTCCTATTCGCAAATCGTCCTATTCGGCAATCGTCTTATTCGCAAATCTTCCTACACGAAACATGATTTTTCGGTTTACGGTACAAAACACTTCATGTACGAGTCGGCCGTTGTGGCTGTATCGAATACTTTTTTTCTATTCGATTCCAAGTAAGTAAAACAGTTTCTAACAGTTGTCGAGTGTGGAACTGTTGGAAAAGGCCGTTTGAAAACGACTCGTTGCAATACAGATAATCCATTTCAGAGACAGTTGTTTTACGATTCAAGATTCGATTTAGCTAAACAAATTTAGGCATGACTGGGTGATCATGACTATATTCATGTAGTACGGATTCTTACAAATCTAAGAACAAAAGTCAATTCTCTTTAACATTAAGGCAAATCATAGCAACTGTGATCTTTAATGACTATTTTGTCAACGTTATCATTAGATTAATCTGTTTTTACTAGTTTCGAAATTTAAATTTCAAACAAACAAATAGACACATTTAAGTATCGTTTGGCGTTTACTGAAATAATTGCCATGTTAGTGTGGCATAATTATGATATTTAGAGGTTGTGAAGAAACTGGATAGTATTTCAATCTAACTTTCTCAATTTGAATAGCTTTTAAGTTTTCGCCACTACTGTACATTACAAACACTAGTAAATTTTGATGTAAGTTTGGGGAACGTTTGTCATTGCAGGCGTGGCGGAATAAACGCCCGAGTCGAAGGCGATGTCGTTATGGAGCCGAGAAACTGCAATGAAAAATGTCCACGTGCATCTAGCCACGTTTTTTTTACGCACATACTCGAAAAAACAAAAAAAAAAACATAACACTCCTTTTTTTGGGCAGTCATATTTTAGCTATTTAGTAATCAATTATTGTGAAATGGCGCACGGAAATTTTTCGTTAGCTGACGTTGATTTTCGTGGGAGTTGACCGGTGACCAACCTGCATAGGATTAATACAATCAAATGAATAGGCGGGGGCTAAACAAAGCGTACTTTTCCGCACTAGTGAGGAGTATACAACATTGAGTGCCTAAAAGCGGTGAGGCAGGAGCCAGTTTTTGAGTAAGTATGTTGAAAATATACTTTCAACACACATACTCGGCTGCAATGACAAACTTTTACCACTTACATCATCATCACCGCGCCTCGCCATGTGTCCCGCCCAACTCTATTTGAGATCCTTAACATGTTGTCCAATATCAAAGTCCTTTGTACGTCTTCGGATCTCGACGTTAAGAATTTGACTAAAAAAATCGAAATATTCCGTCAGATAGATTTCCAAAAAATATTGGACATGTATTTTTATTTTTTCACGTAAACAAAAAATTCAGACGATACAGTGCGTTGAAAACGCGTGTAACGTCACTTACCAGTACACTTTTTACTGGAAAATGACGTTACAAGGCCCCACTCCTTATCTTTAATTATATGTTCGTATTTTTTTATTGATTAAAAAAAATAAAGTAAGTCTCCAATATTTTTGGATAATCTAACTGACGGGCTAAATAGAATCATATTTTTTAACCGCGGCAACATCCCCATTCAGTCTATTCGGTCATGGGCAGAAAACGAAATGCTCAGTGAGAAAGAAAGAATGAAAAACTAGCTTTTAACTGCGTCTTCACCCACGTCAACAACGCAAATTATCTCACTGGACCGCACTACCACCACAAGGATAATAGTATCCTATGTCCCATCCTTATTGGATTTTAATTTTGTTATGTTTTAATTATTTTGAATTGATTTAATTTTATTATGATTTTAATTCGATTTGAATTTTATTTATTTCTTAATTTTGTTTCTGCCTATGATTTTTAATGTTTTATTTCAATTTTTAATTTTCAATTTGACTTGAGGAGCCTAATTGTTCTTTGTGTATTTAAATACCCTCTAATTGTTAGTAGCCTTTATATAATTTCAATTTAACCAGTATGTAATGCATGATGTGCTTACCTGTAAGGGATTGATACACTAGACCCGAATTTGATTGTATGTAACCCATAATTGTATGAGTGTACTCAATTGTTGGTGAGCCAAATAAATAAAATAAAAAATAATTAAATTAAAATTGCGTACAGTAGGTACAGTAAATCACAGTTCCAATCACAACTGAGTTAAATTCGTAATCCATTACTTCGTATGTTACAAAAATCATTTGCTTGACAACGTAGAACACGCAATGAATTTCTGTTAATGAATTGACAAAAATACAGAGTTTGCGTTATATTGCGAGAGTTTAGAAAAATTAAGTAAAATTATATATAATATATGGAAGAGAGCGAAAAGGGCCCACCTTATGCACAATAAAATTAAAGGGTTACCATAATTGTATGTTTTAAAAGATAAATAACATAATTTCACAAACATTTTTAATTCATAATAATTATATTAACAACATAACATTCGAACTTTTAAGTGGTACCATCAACGTGACAGCTGAATCAACATCTGTCAACATTTCACACGACTTTCATTCGTAAAACAAAGCACATATGTACTATTTTACGTTGTACATTATTTACCTTACGAACATGAGGCATGTAATAGCTGTGTCATTTGATGATAACTGCGACTTTAATTTTGTGTGAAGATACATTTTAATATGATTGGTCGGTTATAAATGTGCTGCCGTACTAACTTTTACTTGGATGAACGAAAAAACATTGGATATGACTGTCCTTGATACCATATATACAAGCCGAAATTTTAATGGTTGTTTTCCCGCAGCGAATCGAAACATGAAAAATAATAAATTTAAAATCAATAAATGGCAGAATAACAATTGTGATTAAGAAAATAACTACGCCCAAGAGCTTATTTTGCTCTGAACATTTATAAATCGCTTTTCTCTTGTCGGCGCGCCGGCGCTCTGCCAGTAGTACCTACGTCACATCTAGTGAGTTACTATTGCTTCTCACGCTTTCGAGTTTATGAATTTTTTTTTTAGTTGTTTTATAAAGATAATTAAGTTTAATTTTATGTTTTGATAGTACTACTAATGGCTAATCGTTCTGCCGCGGGAAAACAACAATTAAAATTTCAGCGTGTATAGTCCTCCTGACCGATTTCGACCATGGCGGCCAATCTCAACCGAGACTAGCCATCGGCGCGTAACATATTATAGTGCACAAGTGTGTGCGCAAACACAGGTGCACTCCCTCTTCCATCGCTCTCATATTCCGATGGGACGGCGACCCGACACGACTGGAGAGAGATCTGGGGCAGGACCAGCGGTTAAACGTGCTTTCCGAGCCATGGGGGTCTCACACCACCAACCTCCAAACTCCGGGAAAGAAATTCCTATTGGAAAAACCCAATATCACTTTTTGGCCGACCGGGAATCGAACTGACTTCGATTGCTAAGTTAGACAAAGTATAAATTCATACGAACAGGTTTTGCTACCAGGACCAGTTACTAAATAGTAGTACCTTTACATGAAAAAAACTTTTTACAAAAAAATACAACCGACTTCCAAATAAAAAAAAATATCTTTGTAGTGTTTTTTTCTCACTTTTTAGTGGTTCACATGTGCTTACCCCTTTACAGCGTACCGGCCTGATGTTATGTTATGAATTGGTGAAAACAATAGACAGACATGAGATTTCAGCAATCCCAGTCCATTTGCTATCATTTATTGAGGAGTTCCGTTGCCTATCTCCGAAGTTCTTCATCAGATCTTCACCAAATTGAAATGAAACCACTCCGAGAAAGTACTCTTCCAAAAACTACCCAAATCGATTCTAGTGTGCCTATAAAATTTGAAAAGTTCTCTCTATTTCTCCAGGATTCCATCATCAGATCCTGACTTGATAATCATGGGACCACCTGGGAAGTATACCCCTTCAAACAAAAAAAAATAATCCAAATCGGTCCAGCCATCTTCGAGTAATAGGGAAACATACATAAAAAAAAAAATTAAAAAAAAAGGTTCCGACGAATTGAGAACCTTAATATAAAGGATTCTCTGTGGATCTGGTGGCAAGATGGATAATAGAAAAGCTAGACTATTCTGTTTTCTCTTCGTGAAAACTTAGGCGAAATGTGAGCGAAGTGAACTGTCATTCAACCCAAAGCTACGCCAGGGTTGCGGAAATTGTCGACAGAGCCACCGCGGCCCTGGAACGCACAGGGCATTTGGAAGTACACGGATGGGTTTAGTCAGTAAGAGTCTAAAAATCATAGCACACATATCAACTTGGAAAGACGATGCGATTACGTTACGATTCCGATTAGTATGCGTTGCAGTAGGGAGTTTCATACAAAGAATACTGTACGTCTCGAGTTGATACGTGTGACGATCCCTTTTCGAGTCGATACGTGTGCGCCTTAACACTCCCTTCCGTAACCTTAACCCTCCCTTCCGCTCCGCCCGGAGCAGGAGGAATAATTTGATGATTTAACATCCTAAAAAAAACCCCAAAGTATTGACAGCTCATTACAAGCTCACTTCAATTTAGTTTTCAAGGTATATTTTTACAGAACTGCCGGTCGATTCTGTAAATACATCGAAGTGAAGGCTTGTGTGAAGTGATCACGAGGTGAGCTGTCAATCCATACAATCAAGATGTCACGTGATCACGGAGTGAGCTGTCATTCCATCTTGATTATATGGATTGACAGCTCACCTCGGGATCACTTCACCCAAGCCTTCACTTCGATATGTTTACAGAATCGACCGGCAACACTACATTAGGTCATACGTCATTTTAGTAACAAAATCAGTATAAGCTGGGCTCGTATTCAATTGAAACTCGGCACTTTTCTCCCACTTCCCTTCTAAGAATAAATGCGTGATGATATCTCAATCACACTAAAGCTTTAAAAGGGAGAGAGATACCACCTTAAAAATTCCTATATCCTGAACGTCAATGAAATATAATTTATGTAAGTAACTTGAACAGTAGCTCGCATTATCTTAAGTAGCCATTACATAATTATTCGCCTACAACTGCCCATCAATAAAACCCTTTTATTTTCCTACACTTAAAATTCATGTAAAGGACAATATTTCAATAATGACACTCTTGACAACTGCAGATAATTTTAATGTTAATGTACAAACTTGATGCAGAATTACCACTACACATAAAATTATTATTTTCAACCTGATACGTATTAGCGTAGCATAATAATACCTAATCCTCCTGACTGAATTTCGATCACGATGGCCGATCTCATCGTAGATTAACCAAGTGCTCAGAAAATGTTTTCCTTCATCGTTTTGAGAGCACTAAGTTATTACTCAGTGCTCTCACCTCTCTAAGTGCTGACTACTTATTGGTAGTCACCAATTTTGAGAATTCTTCATCCTACATGCGTCGATAAACATGATCAAACTAACAAAATTGGTTGTCTGTAAAGTCGGTTTACGGACGATAGTTTAACGTGACAATGTCATAATAAAACATTGATGAAATGATCGTAACCATACAATGAGCGTAAAGTTATAATGAGTCATCCTTTTTCGGGCGTGCAGCCGGCGTTCATCGATTTATTAGACGTTGTCATGTCAATAATTTATTTCAACTATTAAATAATATTATTTGCACGATCCAAACCTCTATTGAAAAGAACGTAATTAAGCTCCACGCACAATATTTTAATGAATGATGACAGTCCCCCGATTTTTTAAATTCGGTAATCATTTGAAGTTTATATTTCTCCAACTCTAACCTGGAAACCTGTAAAAATTTGGCGTTAAAGTAGGATTTGGCTCATATTTAACTCCAAATACTCATCTAAAAGACCGTCCAAATGTCTTCAGACGTTGACTTTCAACGATTTAAATGAAACAAATAGTGTTGTTCGTAGTGGACCTTCTTACCTCACTTTATCTGATTAATCGTATCAGTTTGGATCGATTCTAATAAGACATCGCAAGGTAACAAGCGCCCCGCGGCGGTACAGAACTGCAATCTAACAATGTATCGCTTTCAATTAGTCCACTTTATTCATTACTGATCATTTTTAATAATTCCGACGTGTAGACAGTTAATACCATATCTTACGTGTTTGACATCCTTGAAGGTGTCATTGAAGGAGGTAGCAATTCGTTCCTATGTGATGACCCTGCGGCTGATTTTTTTGGTCAAAATATTCTGATAAAAAATACTAAGACACATTGCCAACCTGGATGCAGCAGGCTTATTAGCCCGGGTAGTTTAAACTTTCTAAATAGTAGATAGATACTACTTTCTAAATAGTAGATGGAAGTTCTTGAGATTTACTTTAATGGTTCAGTGGTAAGTGTTGATTATGCAGCAGTGTCCATCCTCCAATGTCTAATTTGGTCTTTGTCTGCGCACAGATTCGTCATACGTTACACTGCACTGGGTTGTTAGACTACTTTAGGCGCCCACCGAAACAGTTCTGTTGACCTAGGACCTAGTTTAAGTGAGCCGTAAAATGGCCAGACACGTGACATTCCGTTAAGGTACAATTTCAATCTTGGCGACCGCGACCGGCGACAATGAAGTGCGACCGCGACCCACTGCTTTGTATGACTGCACTGATTACTATAGGACACTTACGGGTGTACGCGACCGAGTCGCGCGACCAATGGGCATCACCTGTGAGCGACTGGGCGACCGCGACGCTGTTGCGCCGGGAGCAGAGTGGTCGCGCGACGCAGCCGAAAAGCACATCAAATGGATTTTCCTTCATTCGAGGACGCTATGTTTGTAGAATTAAACGAGATGTTAATAAAAACCCACCTATGAATTATGCAATACTCCAATTAATAAATATAAAATCGCCAGGAAATATATTTGGGAAAAAATTGAAAAGAATCTATGACACAGCTTCATAATAATGCCAATGGTCAAAGACAAACAGTTCATCGACCAAAAAGCTACTACGTCTAGTTTAGCAACTGCAAGAGCACTCAGCCAGTTTTACGTCGCGCGCCTCGGTCGTGGAGATTCGTATGCCATGGGTCCGAGTGCGACCGTGGTCGCCTGGTCGTCTGGTCGCGGTCGCGCGTCGCCGTCGCCAAGATCGGAATTGTACCTTTAGAGGTCGCATGGCGAAGGCATTATCAAAACGTCAAAAATGTATGAGATTGACAAACGCTGTCGAAATGCCACGTGATCAATATTTTTGTGTTTCATCAATCGCTTTTGCTGATACTAATGTACACTTTGTCTGGAGCCTCTAGATACCTTAATAACGCCAGCATTTACACCCAAAAGCTCTTAATGATGATGTGATTGCTCTATTTTGTCGTTTTAAAGGTTCAGAAGGGATTTATAGATTCTTTAGCTAGGTTCACAAATCACAATTATCATTGTGCTGTGTCGTGTTATGGCGTCTTCTGACGCAATTCGCTTCTGGCTTCAAAACTCGTTGCGATATGACATAGGCCTAAACAGATTAAACGACACACGACAACACAGTAAGGGAATCTAGCTAAAGAATTTAGAAATCCCCTCCGAACTTTCAAAACAAAAAACAGAGCAATCACGTCTTCATCATTTTAGCCGAAAAACGTCCACTGCTGACACATTGCTCTGCCGTCATAAGAAAAAAGGAATCTACACAAAACTAAGTAACCGATTTCCGACATTCAGAAAATAACTTAAGGTCGGAAATCGGTTTCTTCATTTTGTGTCGATACGTCCTTTTTTCTTATGACGGCAGTGCTGCAAAAAATCTCCCCGAGAGTCGCCAGATCGACCGGTCCAGTGCGTATACAGAAACAAAGCAATACCACCAATAAATCCCAGACTACCCACGTACCCAGATCGATATCCTTCAGCTATTTAAGATATCCCACGTTAAAAGCAAACCGCAATTAGGTGGAACACGACCCTAACACAAAGCATTCTTAGTACTTCAGGTCTCCGTTATAACAATAAAATTTTAAGGTTACTCCGAATCACCTCGAGATATTGGAGCGATGGTCTAGTACTGGTAGAGACAAAAGTGGTTAACAGAATTATTTCAACTATTTTTTCGCAATCCACAGTTACCTGAGGTATGCGGTACAGAGAGTAAAGTCCGCATACCTCCACTGAAAATGGGAGAATCCTACGAACCAGACGGTTATTGTGTCTGGTGAGCAACTGCCCGATAGTTGATATTCGGGCTATTGTATGTGTTCAAATCGCACGGAGAACTTTGCTTGTGCGATGCAGGATTTCGATGTTAGTTCGTCGTAGATGGCGCTGCGGTTCTTTTTGTTGGCGGCATTGATACCGCTACATACCTATATAGCATGCAGCAGTTCTTTTTTTTGTTTCATTTGTTTCAAAATCGACACGAAACGCAGGCTGCATTCAAGCAAAAAAAAATAAAAGTTCCAAATTACAGTTCTGTTTCTCCTACTTGAGCAAATTAATGATTTATCTATCTACATATTTAAACCGAAAAGCGATAAACATTTCTGCAAAACGTGTATGTACACATAAACATCCACTCATAAATTGTAACCCAAAAGTAATAAAGATACTAAACTCATTAACTAAAGATGAAATTACTCTTACAGGTGCAGCATTTAGTCTTAATCCTTCTAATTAAACATATCCATAAAACCAATCAGAAGTTTATCAAAGCCGCATGTAATACAGTAAGATCTTCGCTGAGCCGCGTCAATATTCCTGGCTCGGTCACTTTTATAGCTTATCTAAACTATTACATACTTAGTTCTTGCTTATCATGTTTGAGAGTTATTAATATTGGTTGTAATTCAATGGCTATATATCTAATAGTAGGATATGAGTATTAGGTGTATCTGAGTTTAAGTTAGCTTCAAAGACGCCGAGGTTTGTTTGGTGGGTGGAAATGATGATGGCCCTACACAATAAAGAAACTTATTTTATACAAGCTAATAATAATATTATGTACTTATAAGCAGAAATAACTCATTGGGAGTATCGGATATCGCAAAGTTATTCGACTCTTCATGTGGTCAGGGAGCTGACCATTTTTCGGTTAAAGAATCAGCAATTCAACATTCCGATACAACGTGGCAATGCTGCCAGCATTTTTGGGCAGATAGAACCATCGGACATCGCCAAGCTGTTAATCTACTATTTACGAGGTCGGAGAGCAGTGGCCGTAGTGCGGTTTTTTAACAATCTCCATGTAGAACGAAAATTTGGGCACTTCTCCTATTGACAGAGATGCGAGCGAATTTTTGTAGCTCAATTATTTTTTTCTTTTTTCACTAGTAAAATGTGCTATATCATCTTTGGCGTCGACGGTACAGTGCATTTAAATACTCACAAATGCTCGTCTACAAATGGTATTTTAACTTTACAATGGTACCGCCATCAGTTCTCGACGATGTTTGATTTTAAATTAAACTTGTTTAATTTGTTTTTTAAAACGAACTATGCTTTCGATCTAAGCTAATATATTAGAGCATAACGTAACGCTTGTATTTTGGACGGTATAGGCAGTGGTGTACCTACCTAGTTCACCCACATTTCTTTAGCTATATTAAAAGTCACATACCAGATACAAATCCAAACTCGAAGCTGCTTCTGAGAAACTGCAAAAGAATAAATCCAAAAATACTTAGCCTGACGTCCTTTTTTTTTTAAAGGATGGGAAATCATCCGCTCTGGGTGGAGCACAAGGGCGTGTCAGACTCTTACTGGCTAAAACCCATCCGTGTTCCTTCTAAAGCCCTTTGCGTTCCTGGGCCCCGGTCACTCTTTCGAACAAATTCCGCAACCCTGCCAGACTCTGGCCCTACCGGGCCCCGTCTCCCATGACATCTCTTTATACCGCGCGTGGAACACAAACGCCCCGGGTCTGGTGGTGATCGGACAGCGAGCCAACTTAGCCTGACCTGGCAATCGAACTAAGGTCCACATGCTCTGCAACCGTTCACTTTGAATCCTTACTGAACATACTAATCTATATCTATATACTAATATAATAAAGCTGAAGAGTTTGTTTGAACGCGCTAATCTCTGGAACTACCAGACGGATTTGAAAAATTATTTTTGTATATGATAGCCACATTCATGAGGAAGGCTATAGATTATACGGGAACGGGAAAAAAACAAAATATACGCGGTCGAAGTCGCGGGCAAAAGCTAGTATTACATAAGTGAAAGTATCTCTGTCTGTTTGTCACCTCTTCTCGTCTTAACAGCTGAACGAATTTGGATGAAACTGTTCACACGGATAGGATACTTCTTTTTCGGATAATTTTCGACTTCCACGCGTGCAAAGCCGCTGGCAGAAGTTAGTCTCTCTATATATAAATCTGACATTTCCCCACTTCCATTCACTAGGCGTGAGTGTGAGAAACACCCATACGTGTAACGCACGTGAGATACACCCATGTGTGTAATGCACGCGTGCATTGTGCGCGCACGCAATGGGCGGTGCCTGCGCCGACCTCTGACCGCTTCGTCACGTCTACTTCACGGATTGGATTAGAATCAGTTAGATGGTGTTCGGGGAAAGATGGCTACCGGTAGTAGTGGGCTGTCCGTGATTTATAGCGTTACATGTTTTCTTACTTTTCTAATTTATTATTGGTTTCTGTTGATGGATCTACTCTCTCATATATTCGTTCATATCGAAGTACTTTCGTTACACTATACGTAAACCACGTATAGTGTAACGAAAGAGACGAGCCCACCTATTGAATTATTTTTAGAAGACAAAAAATAATTAATAACAGTATTGCCAGGGGTATCTTATCACCCAGTTACTGGGTTGTGAAGGTCTAAGCTGTTGCTCCTTGTAAAATAGTGGTATTCAACTGCATCCGATTTGATTAGAAGCCGACCCCAACAAATTTGGGATAAAGCAGATTAATCTATATCTTTAAATAGTATAAAATAAAGTCACTTCCGCTGTCTGTTCGCTTATATCTTTTAAACTACTGAACGGATTTAAATGCAATTTACTGCAATAGATAGAGTGATTCAAGAGGAAGGTTTATATGTATAATTTCTCCCGAAATTCCTACGGGTTCGGGAAAAATTGGAGATGCGCGTACGAAGTTATGAAGGCGAAAGTTTGTGAGTTTGTGTGTGTATGTTTGTTACTTCTTCACGCGCAAACGGCTGGAACGATTAAGATGAATTTTGGTATGGAGATTAATTGAGTCCTAGGAAAAGAGATAGGGTAGTTTTTATCCCGTGATTATGTTCCCTTGGCATAATTTTCGACATTAACGCAGGCGGAGCCGCGGGCGGCAACTAGTTATAAATAAATAATAATTGATTGAAGAAGGAAACTTAATATTTTAGAGCTCAGTTCAGCATTCAAAGTATTTTTTTTCACTCTTGGTTTAATTAGAAGCTTGATACCATGAAACAATTTATCAGAAAAAAGCATGGTAAAATTTTGGAATAACTTAAGTGTTGTCTCCAAAAAAAGGATGCAAGTAACGATTCTGTGATGGTTTGTAAGAATAAGAATAAGGATGATCGTTGAAGAAAAAAACAAACAAATCCAAGTAGCACAAACAACCTAACGAGCCCAAACTAAACACGGAAAACATTACAAACTTTATGATATGTCCATCAAATCCGCAAACGAATCCAATCGCTCGATACGTTTGGAGAATACCCGACGTCTGCGCAGAGCCGCTGAGCATTCCGGCGGGCTACATGCGCGGCGAGGACGCGACTCACGATCAGCCCGGGCCATAACTCCGGTAATTGACGTCAGCCACCCAGCCGGCGGGGGGCCACGACAGCGGGGGTAAGGCCGGAATTCGGAAATTAGTAGCGGGGGTTAGAAAGTCTTAATTACTGTAAAAACGTCTTCCTCGTCGTTCGTCTTCGTTTGTTGGTGTAACCATGATTTTGGACTATTAAGTAGGTATTAGGTATTTGGGTATTAAGTAGGTATTAGGTATTTGGGTATTAAGTAGGTATAGAAATAATATGAGTCAGGAAAGTAGTGGATAAGAAAGACTCAACTGCAAATGCGTCATCGTCAAGATTTAAGCATTATTTAAGAGGCAGAGAGAGCGATTTTAAGTTTTCTATAGAAAGTGAAAAATCACTCTTATCTTTCCCCCTGCACTTTTTTAACCTCGGACAGAGGACACGCATTGCCATACAACGTGGCGATGCCGCCAGTCTTTTGGGTAAACTTCCAGTCGATAGCGATATGGGCGAATTTTTTGACGCCATATTTTAGTTAGGAGATTTTATTTTTATTTTACGTCTATGTAGTTAGATTTGAATTTAAAATATGAAATGTACATGTTTATTAATAAAATTATTTTTTAAGTTATTTTTTTGTGATTGTGATGTGATTTTAAGTATGACACAGCCTGTCCTTAAATCCACTTTCTGGTATTGTCAAGTCAATCAAGTATCAGTAATCTTTTACTGAAAAGTAACAATCAAAATATAAATAAAAGAATAAAAAGGAGAAAAAAAACTTTCAGAAACCACGAAAGGATCAGCTTACCCGAAATAAAACCGAGTTCTTCCCGCCTTATTATCTCCCTTTTATTATTACCCAGTGTCCACCAAAATCCTATTCTCTCGATTCCTGAGTTGTCCCAGTTCGCCATCGTACTGTCGGCATCTGCTCGTCCCTATAACTCTCAGGTCGCGTGCGGTGACTTCCCTATGATAATTTAATTGTTGTGCGTGCGCTACAAAATATATTTATAGCTGGCAACCCATGAGCTAGGCTTACATAGAGACGGCTTGATAACAGGTGGTACCGCCTGAGGGTGAACTTGATAAACATCTTTGTCCACAACTTTAATAACTGTAGTAAACAAGTTAATACTGTCGATGACAATGGACCCCCTTGAATAGATATGAGTTGTGGTCACGGGATGATGAGAAACTCGCGCGTTTCTGTTTAGAAATAGAAACTATATAGTCCTCCTGACCGATTTCGGCCATGGCAGCCAATCTCAACCGAGACTTGCCGTCGGCGCGGGACATATTATAGACCACAAGTGTGTGTGCAAACACAGGTGCACTCCCTCTTCCATCACTCTCATATTCCGATAAGACGGCATCCCGACACGACCGGAGAGAGATCTGGCGCAGGACCAACGGCTTAACGTGCTTTCCGAGGCACGGGGGTGTCACACCACCAACTTCCAAACTCCGGGCTGTTACTGAGAAATTCCTATTGGAAAAACCAAATAACACTTTTTGCCCGACCTGGGAATGGAACCCAGGACTCCACTCTGGCAGTCGCGCTTCCGAGACCATCGGAGCAGTTAGGATAGGAGCAGCAGCAGAAATAGAAACTACGATGGTGGTTAAAGCTTTGAATAAAAAATTGCCAAGCGTTTCCCCAACCATATTGGGGTCGGCTTATATTCTAACCAGCAATGCAGCTGAGTACCAGTATGGTACATGGTGCGACTGCTCATCTGACCGCCTCAACCAATTACACGAAACCTCTTGGCAAAACGAGTGTCAGATTCTCTGGCTGCTGACCATGCGTGATGACTTAAATTGAAGAGACATAAGTTGGAGTAATTGTTGTTCGTTTTATGTCTGAAATGGTTTTTCTTGTTCATTCATGTAAATTCTACCAAGATCTTTAGAAAGCAAATGTATTGTAGTGTGACACCTGAAATCACTGGTGTTATAGGAGTCATGAAAAACGAGCAAAAATCACCTAATATGACAGTCAATAGATATGTACGGCAAATGGGATAAGAACAAAATTAAAATGACAAGAGTCACGTACTAATTGAAACTTGAAGTTATAAAATAAAACGTTTACTTACCTTACTAATATGTTGGGGTCAGTGTTCAGTACCGTATTCAGCTGAACATCAGTAGGCCTCCAAAACTGGATACTAGCTGGGGAATACGAGTACATTTCGACTGATTGATAGGCTTGCGTTTTCAATATCAAAGATCTAAAAATTACAGCCGAAAGTAACAGCTTAACGTAAAACAACAACAATTTCATAAGTTAAAATAAATATGTTAAAAAAGGATCTGTTAAATATGAAACAGTCCTTATCTAGTATCCTCTTTAGTCTATGATCCTACAAAACAAAGCTCGTCCCGTATCGTATGCACTTGGAATTAGGGCTGACACCGCGCGAATTTAATACAATAAACTCGCTTCAATCAAGCTGCGATTCTGTACTTCACTTTGTTAGGGATTCACGTTATAGCGGTTGCTTTGATTACGACGGTTCTTTAAATATCTATTAGTAAGCTTAAAATTACTTAGTACAAAGTTGTTGGTGTGTTCCATGTGTGTATATAGGTCAGTACCTTATTAAAAATGTCTTCACATTTCGCTAAAATACTACAAATT
The DNA here is from genome assembly GCA_002192655.3 of Mamestra configurata. Classification (NCBI taxonomy): domain Eukaryota; kingdom Metazoa; phylum Arthropoda; class Insecta; order Lepidoptera; family Noctuidae; genus Mamestra; species Mamestra configurata. The sequence goes on along the minus strand of NDFZ01005266.1, from coordinate 220,985 downwards.
CTAAAATATTGCGATTTTTACAGCTCGATGTTTCAAGATCGATACTTCGTGAATCTTCAGGTCATCAACTGGTAGTAAAAGTACCTACTTAAGAGTACCAATTTTATTCTTATTCTTTAGTTTAAGAACATACAAATACAATAACAAACTATTATAGCTTATCAGCAGAGATCGGAATAGGTAGACTATATTTACCTAATGTTCGTGGTAGTAAGTACCATAGAGTTGGTAATACATCCTGCAAAATCCCGGAATCAATCAAAACCCAGGATTATAAAAACATGAACTGGACTTTGAGTATAGTTACAAATTATTGATTTGAAGAATCAAAAGAAGAAAGAGTTGTGCGAAAACAAAGCTATTTAATTTAATAGTTTTAGTAGGTACGGAACTCTAAAACATAACAAGATTCTTCAATATAATAATTTTGTTCAAATGTATTCAAAGCACAAAAAGTAATTTGCAATTTCATAAATCCCGGGACACAATCGTCATGTTTATGATTCTGGGATTTTAGAGGAAATACATCCTCTAAACTTCGTGGAAGTAAGTAACAGAGAGTTGATATTAATCAACTCTCTGTTCCTTACTTCCACGGACATTAGGTAAATATAGTATACCTATTCCGATCTCTGCTTATCAGTCAAGTTTTCATTCAGTGCACTAATAATGATCTTCCAGCGGCAACGCCACAGTCTCTGACATCCCTAACCCCGCGGCACCACAAAGCGTGTAGATCCCGAGCCCGCAATATCTCGTCCGAGCCCGTCCGGAGCTCTCCGCGTCCTATAACATTATATTATTTATTGTATTAGTGCCGTTGTACTAACACGACTAATGACGTTTGTGGGACATCCATTATACGCCGTAATTGTTCTTTATTATCCTCAATACATCCTCGATTAGGTGCTAAAGTGTGGCAATGGTCACAGGGGATCGAATGATGGCAAATGTAACGCAGATAATGTGTATTGATGGTATTGTCTCTTTATACGCTGTTAATTCTGAAGTGATTGAGTTAATAAATTTAGAAACTATAGGGTTGTGAATGCGCCTTATCGTTAGCAAACTCGTTTACATGTAGATGAATATAACAAACAGTGCAGATCAAAGAAAGGGTGTCTAAGAGATAATAATATAAAAGATTATTAGAAGAAAGCATCCGACAGACTACTCTTCTACTTTTTTTCTTATGTCACCTACAGTTCAAGCTGTGATAGAAAATTCAGTCAGTAAGAAGACACCGAGACTGAAATATCATCAATCAATCATAAAACAATAGAATGATGATGATTTAAAAAATAAAAAATAAACGACGGCCGTTTTAAATTAATTGTATATGTCACCGGAAAATTGCACTCATTAAGATTATAATAAATCTTGATTAAATTATAATTTCTCGATATATTATGAAAAAATCGTTTTAATACAGTCAATCTCACCAGTTTCCCATATATCCGTGTCTTATTTACAAAAATAGTTTACATTTTCACACGATATTTTACAATCTTACGGCGTTTGCCATTTTCCGGTGACATATGAATATTGTCACAATAGTACGAGCATCCACTGCAAATTTGAATAATGATTCAAAACATTGACGACCCCGTCAATTAGGTACCACTATTAACTTAGGTACTCTCTCACACCTCTACTCTGAATGAACATGTAGAAATCCTTTCCAATGATGTTCCATCAAAGTTCATCCTTCATGTATACCTATAAAACAATAATAAAGCTCGCCCTGGGAACGATTCGCAATGCGTAAAATCACCGCCTAGCCCGCGGCGACCGACGCAAGATGCATTACTTCGCGCATAAATTATTTTGTTCTTTATTAAGTATGAGTTTCATATCGTTGTGTCTATGTTGCTGTGTCTTCGTGGAGCCATCTTTTGTGGCTGGGAATGGGAGAAAACGACTAACGGTAATAACTTCTTAATGGGGAACTTTGTGGTTTTGTTTGTAGCCTTTTAGTTCTTCGAACTTTCCGGTCCAGTCAATCGTTTGTTCTCTTTTTCTTGCTTATTCAAACTTGGTTAAAGTCCAAATATCTCGTTATTTTCTTCATCTATATCTCTACTAATATTATAAAGATGAAAGATTTGTATTTCTATATGTAACGAATAAACTTAAAAACTACTGGATCAATTTGAAAAATTCTTTCAGCAATGGATAGCTACATTAGCAGCGAGTAACATAGGCTATATTTTATCCCCGTCCTCCCACGGGAACGAGAAATACGCGGGAGAAACCGCGTGACGTCCGCTATCAATCTATAAAGTTGCTATCGTGACCTCTGTAATTTTTGCAAGTATTTCATCATTGTTCAATATCATCTTAGCACGATCAATATTAACTGTCTTGCATGCTAGTTACGGATCATTTATAACATATGTAGGTACAAATTAAAAATTACCACAATCATCATCATCATCTTCCAGCTCTTGACCAATGTTACTTAGAATCGGAGCAGCACTTTTTCTCCTTCCATTCTCCCCGTCAACTGTCACGCTGTTATTCATTCATTTTTCTTTCCTGTCATTCCTCACACACACACTCAATCTAGAAAGAATAGCACCATCCCATCACTTCCCGTGGGTGTCGTAAGAGGCAACTAAGGGACTCACCAGAGAATGGGCAGCAGCATTCTCTGTGCATTGCAACAGGTACACTGCGATCGCCAACCCGCCTGCCAAGCGTGGCGATTATGGCAAACTCTTGGGGAGACCTATGTCCAGCTGTGGACGTCTTTCGGCTGGCATGATGATGATGATACTCAATCCATCTATTTCGTTCCTATTCCATCTCCACAACTGACCAATAAATCACAAACGCATTCATGACCTGAACATCTAAGTAGCTACCGCAATCAATACACTTTAGCAGTGGCTAACCGCTACCACACTCCTGCGCAAATGGTCGCCAATACTCAGACGTGTGCTGACCACCACAATGTAATGGGTAAGGAAGCGTGTGGCCGTGTGTACCGATGGAATTAAAGGTGAAGGTACAGTGAGTATAAAAGCGGGTACTAATAGTACTTTTTGAATTAAGTGGGAGAACTTTGTCATTGCAGCCGAGGTGGAATAGACTGCAGTAACTGAATATGAAAAATATGAAAGAAACGCGCTGCACGTGAAATATACCGCATTGCAAGTCTTGAAAGACTAGACAGAAAAACTTTGCGATAGAAGTCAGTTTTCCAGTGCGTTGAAAAGTTTTTATGCTGAAGGGGTTAATATAACTTTACAGTTCAACAGACTATGAATTATAATATAATAAAAATCTGAACAACTATAACGAAGGCTTCACGTCTTGGAATTAATTTGTTCTTTTTATAAATAACTTTATTTTCTCTTTTTTTTTTTCGTCTGTTTTTCACCTATGTGAATTCTGGAGACTACTGTTATAATTGAAGGAACACAAGTTAAATTAAGAGTTCGACTACGGTTCACTTTTTTTATATATAGCCTGAACTGTCCCACTAATAGACAAAGGCCCCCCTCAATCAAAACTAATCAAATTCTTTATTTGCTAGAATGTAGGTATAAATTACAATAAGGTGGAATATTACAATTGAGCCATACATTCTGCCCAAGTGGGCATGCAAAATTTAAATTAAACACAAAATAAAATTCAAATGGTCAATTCATTCTATAATTTTATTTTTTGGTATGCGTCATGCTTGTCGCAAATAAACTGTTTTTTCTTTCTTCTATTTACCGGTTCTGTACCATTTCTTGCCAATTCGTAAGGAAACGTCCAAATCATCGTGGCTTACATATCTTTCTTAAATTAAAACCTATCCGCTTCTCTCCCCACCAAACCCACTGGCTTCATGTAAGGTCAGGCATCGGAACACGTAATAGGTAAACGTTGCAAATTGTAGCATGTTTACATCGCGCTCAAATTATGGCCAGGCGGTCGTTCTGTGGCCCTTGCCTCTTTGTGGCTTATTATGCTGTGGCTTTGTGTAGCTTTGTTACGCTGTCAAGTAGCTTATTGTATGTCATATGAGGTTGGGCAAATAAAGGCTGCTGTGTGTTTGGGGCCTCGTTTCGAACAATGCAGAGAAATTAAGGTCTTTGTAAAACCGACTGTCGTGCTCAATGGTGTTTGTTTTCATAAATTAGGGAATGAAAGACTAAATATAAGAGTGAGCGTTCGTAGAAATTTTCCAGTGATGGTTATTTTAAGTGTTCTATGTATAAAAAGTGAAAAGCCTCTGTCTCTCTAAATTCTTGAAAAAGTTCTCAACAAACTTTTTAGACCGATATCTTGCGCATGCGTTACAAGTTACAAAAAAATCGGTTAATTAATTTGTGAGAATAAGGACTTGCTTGTGTTTTTATGAAATACAGTGAGGAAAGTAAACGCTCTTAAGTGAAAACCAAGACAAAGATTTTTTAGCCTATCCGTGCCATATTTCCGGTGCGTTTGGGGCAACTCAACATGACTTACATTAAAGAATGGATCAAGTATTTTACTTGATTTACAAAAGCTTACAGAATAGAAAGTTCCACGCTGACTTCCGAATCCCTATCTACTACATTTTTAGAACAGCAACCAGACCAAGTAGCCACTAGCATTTTACTCTCCTCCTTCACTTCTATATCAAAACCTCATTCAACATGCACCGCGCTCTTCTCGGATAAAAAACAAAGTCACTTCACGCCGTCTGTCTCTCTGCACGCTTATATCTTTTAAACTGCGCTACGGATTTTAATGCGGTTTTCACTTTCATTTACTAAATTTCTTCCGGAAGGTTTATATGTATGATACATAAGAGTTAAATTATAAACAGTATAGAAAAGTCGATGTTTTGCCAAGTGTTCAAAAGCGATTTTCGGGCGCACATCACTAAATATTAGTCGTGCAAAGCCGGGGCGGGTTGCTAGTCTCGGGTAAGGAACAAATGCCGCACAAAGCCTCGAGATACCGCAGCCGGTGAGCCCCTGCGTTTATCACGCCAAGCTTTGTGTCCTTGAATTATGCAGCGTTATTGCTCGCCTACATGACTTAGCACCCGGACGGACAGACTAACGCTTCGTATCGGCTCTAAATTGCTGTTAGTTTGCCGTGGAACAAGTGGGAAGGGGTCGCGGGGTGTAAAAACGCGAATAAATTCGTATCATGTTCGGGATCGCTCGTAGAGAGAAGCTCGTGGCTAAATAATAACAGCCACAGGGGTCGATCTTCGAGATTAAGCAACACTTGCCGAGGTCGGCACGTTGATGGGTGACCATGCCTTACACACCGAGACTCCTCCGAGCTACGGAATGCATGTTAAGCTGTTGGTCCCGGCTGTCATTTGTACTTCTTTGACAGTCGTTACAGAGAGTTGGAAGCCAAAAATTCTGACATCAGTCTTGCCAAGAGGCTTCATATCGCCTATTTCAGTGGAAGTCAGATAGGCAGCTGACCCGGATACAGTTGGGAAAAATCTAAGCAGATTGAATGTTCGGAATCGCTACTGAAATGTTCTTCTTAATACGGTACAGGCAGGAAGTACGTTAGAGAGGAACAATGATTAGTTACAATATCGTGTCCTAAGAATTAAAGTTATCTGCATTCATCGACAATTTTCAAACATTCGGAGACATCTGTCCAATCCGAACTGGACCCGTGTGGTGGGCAGCCCACTCAAAATCAATCAAAAGACATTTATTCAAATAAGGCTGAGTGCTAGCAGTTTTTGAACGACAACGGTTACAAACTGTCCTCCAGAACACTCGTCCGTCACTACCTCTTAGTGTTTTAGCTGTGAAGAACTCCATCAGATAGCGAGAGGAATCCTGTTTCCCAGGCGTGGGAATGCTATAGAATGAATATTGATAATATGACCGAAAGACAGCCATAGAACATAAGCTCCCTCAAAACTATCGGCACAATGCAGCAATGGTTCGGAACTTCTCAAAACATGTACTACGTCATCGGTATACCTTGTGCAAGGCTTTCTAACGCTACCGGATAACGCTAACGGATTATAATGATAAAAACTGTTTGGTCAGACTACTACGTCTGACCAAACAGTTTTTATCATTATAATCCGTTATCTCATTGTGATATTAGCCTAATGAATAGACATAATCAACATAATTTTATCGAGTTATACCTACTGATAAAACTTTTGAAATAATGACCTCAGATCCATTTTATAAAATATTTTTTATTTGACGACATTTGGGGGAGGCCTTGTCCAGCTGTGGGGCTCTTTCAGCTGAAATAATGATGTTACACATACTGAAATGGTACTTGAGACTTTCATGAAAGAACTATTTTAAATCTTTGCACATCACATACCTTGCTCAGAACTAAGCGATATCGTTCTGAAAGTAAACTTTTTGAGTGTTCCTACTACGTGTTTGATAAATTGGACTGTTGATTAAGTGGGTCTCAATGAACCGCATACTTACCTAAATGAGGAGCGAGTTAACTAGCCATTAAAGACTAACAGCATATTTTCAAATTAACTTTTCAACAAAATTGTAGTTATTTGAAAAGTTTATACTTCCATTACCTATTATCGACGCAATTGTGTCTAAACACTCCCGTTTTAACTGCCAAGTTAAACTTAAACTGTTAAATGATGCTTAACAGCAGGTATATGGCTACATAATAATGCCATGAACATTTCTAACACTCCGGTCGATTGGAAGTGGGTTACCATCGCTGCCCCAGTCAAAGATTTTACAAAAAAAAGGTGTCGTAAACTTCTAAAAGGAAGTCTTAACAATGAGGCTTGCGACTTCGGAGATATGAAGATATCATAATCCGTAGTTAACTGAATAGTCAACAATTGTTGTTTTCGGTCTTTTGTTAGCTTGACCAATGGTGTGGATAATAATTATAAGTTAATGACTAACATTTTATTAAAAAACCCATTTTAAATTTTTTTTATCACAACTTTGACCATTGGTTGAATAATCATGGCCAACATTTTTATTTATGTCATTCGTATTTCGAATTCTCGGCCGAGATTTCTTTTTCATAGTTCTCTATTTAAAAAAATTCTAGCCAATGCATCATCTGTATTTCAACTGCCTTCTAGACTTTTCTCCAAACTCCTAAACATTCCTCGCTATCTTATCTGCCCTCTGGGATATCAAAGAAACCAGCCGGTCGATTCTGTAAACATGTCGAGTGAAGGCTTGGGTGAAGTGATCACGAGGTGAGCTGTCAATCCATACAGTCAAGATGTCACGTGATCACGGAGTGAGCTGTCATTCCATCTTGATTATATGGATTGACAGCTCACCTCGTGATCACTTCACCAAAGCCTTCACTTCGATATGTTTACAGAATCGACCGGCAATTTGGTTCATACTCATTGTAGCGACAGGTCATGTCATGGTCGAGGCTTTAGAAGCCAACTTGTGTTGCCTTGGCCTTTACTGTTTGTACAGTTCTTAATGAAGTGATAACAGCAAACAACAAGCATGATCACAAGCTAGTTCCATCAGAAACCTTACTTGGATGAGATGGTAAGAAGAAAGGCTCGGTCAATCCTAATTAAAATTGTATCGCGAAAGCTTGACCGCATCTTAATCCATTTAGAATAAACCGATCGTAAACCATAAAATGTGCATTTAGAATATAAATTCTAAACAATCATTAAGAACCAAAATCAAAATACGAATCGCAACATCAAAATCATATATTACAGAACATACGAGCGAACGTGATCGCATTTGTTTGCCATTGTCATCGCTGCCGATACCGGCCGAATAAAGCCGAATACACCCGATACGCATCTCGGGCGCGCGGGCGCATGACACAGATAATCTAAGCATTCAGCCACCCGCCGAGTTACCAGCGATTTTATACAGTCAACTTAATAAATGCCCATTAAAATAAATTGTTTGGCATTGTCATGGCTACCGATCCGCGTGCACGTTGCATGATCCTCGTTTACATTAGCCATTCTGAGATAATATATGGGCTGTAATTTATGCCTTTAACTATGTCTATAAAGAATAGTAATGGCCCAAGATTGCTTCTATTGGAAATGGATATTGAAGAGTTAATAAAGTTTTGCGTGATTGTGGATTGTACGTGCCGAGAATATAAGCGCGGTTAGACAGGATTTGTTTGTGTTTTGTAATTTATGTGCGGTTCTTATTCTGGATTGTACGAAGTGCATTGTGCGTGTATAGAACGCAATATATTTGTGAGTTTTATCGTTATGTAAATTTTCGTTTATCAATTTCCTTATTTTATTGTATGGTAGTTAAAAGGTTGGGCTTGTCCCGGAAGTTAAACCTATTCGCAGAGCTATCAAGACTGACAAATCGGCACTGCTATAGCAGAAATAAAATTATATTAATTTCTGTAAAAGTTGCCTTTACTGTGCGAATTTCGTGACGTGTTCTTAATAACCTATGGGAACTTACCATTAAGGGAAACTTTGTGATTTTTATTCCATAGATACCACCAATTCAATACAAATAAATCAGTACTTTTTATTAAGAAATTCATGGCAAAAAATAATAGCAAACAATCGATGTATCATTAAAGACCTCGTACTGTTTGTCGTTACCAAGCCATTATAAAAACATATTGCTTGCTGTTTTGCCGATGCATCCTAGACATATAGTGTCAACGGCCTTTAGTAAACTATATTTTTAGGGTTCCTTTTAAATAATTGTAACGAATTATGGACAGATTGTATAAATTTATTTATATCTTTGCGCATATGTTTCAAACTTAGCTCCTAAACTTGAGATTATAGTACAATCTCTTGTCTTCTGACTTTCGAAAAGGCAAGACAGTCTTTCTTGGCTGGTAGCCAAGTCGTACATTGGTGAACAGATTTGACAGGAGAATGTAAATGTAGGAAAACTCTCCCCCACCAGCAGGTCAATCGCAAACCCAAGACTGATCCAGAAGAAGTTCTGAAGATTAGTTAGTTCCTCTGAACAGCTACACTGTGATTGCCAACCCGCCTGGCAAGCGTGGCGTTTATGGCAAAACTCGAGGGAGGCCTATGTCCAGCAGTAGACGTCTTTCGGATGATATGGTGATGATGATGAACTCATCATATTTATAAGTAGCCTATACCACGGTCTGCTGGACTACAGAAGAACTCCTCTGTAGTCCAAAAGACCGTGGTATAGGCTACTAAAATAGTAACAACTGAACTCTTTGTTCATAACTGTCAGCTACCTATCCCTGTACTAGCTCTCCAAAACATAATATCATCCATTAAGCAAATCCTGAAAGTATTCTACAGAACCCACATTTTTAAATCCTGTTCGCATTTTTTGTTACTTTTTCCTTATAAATATGGCACATGCCAGATTGCAATCACAAGTCGCAAGTGTAACGAAATGGCGGGCTGTCAGATTAACAGGAGGACGCCATTTTGATTTATTTGCAATAATTAATCGAAGCGGTATTTTTCGTGTTCATTCATAGTCATTGTTTTGATAATCATTTAAACATACATGCATGTATTTAATTGGTGTCTTATTTTCGACCGATATTTCCACTTCTTGCTTTTAAGATTGGTTTTTATACTTGGTCACATTGTACATTTATTACATAAAGAATGAAGTGTAGGTAGGTGGATACTTATTGGAAAAACAGTTAAACTTATAAAACTCTTTATAAAGATGATTAATTTTTGATTAACAACTTTATCTCTTTTTGACTACGTAACTTTACTACTAATTACAAGATGTCTCTTACAAAATAAGAAACAAAACGCAAACATCACTTTTATGGCATAAACATGATGAAACAGATAAAAAAAGTTGAATGAATACTTTTTATTATCGCCTTTTCAAATAGTGGCTGACAGGTAACAAGCAAGGAACCTTTAATTTAAGCATACCAATTAATACGCGTACCTAGTTTTTATATTATGTGACAACAGTCAACGTCGGTTATATCATTTTGTTTTCGATAATGATCGTGACATACGGATAGACAGCGCGACACACATTTTCGTTACCCGTTAAACTTGTGAGAAGGATGTTCTTCGTTTTCAGATAGACTGATAAATACCTACCTGGTATATGTAAGTGATATTTTGTGTGACATATCAAACAGGCGTCTAGATGTTAAAGGGTGATAGTAACATCTTGCGTCAGTAAATTTCAATAAAACAAATAAATTTACAATAAATTAACTCTTTGAAAATAATCATTATCATGAGGTCAAATTATAGATCGATTTTTCAAAAGGCTTACTGTATCTAATAGGAGGAGGTGAAGTTGTTGGGGCCATTTGGCAGCTGAAATCTGATTTTCCAGTTATGTTTTACAGGGCGAGTTTCTCCTCAGAAAAGGTTGTAACTTATTTTATAATTGACAACAACCAAGAACTGATATCAGTATCTGACGTTTCCTGGAGTAAAACTTCCTGGCACAGATGAAATACTATTCCTGCGCGCTAATAATAATAATACCAGAGGCTCTGATAAAATTGGCCCATAGACACATCACAAAATCAACAAAACGGTCATTCTGAAAAGATTTCATTGTGGCAATTCTCGTATTTTAAGGAAAAGCATCGCGCAGCCGACAACTGTCAAAAACACCTTTAATTTTCCTACATTTTGACATTGAATTCTGAGATGATATTTAATTGAATTTGAACGCTTTCTTAATACGCGAATTGGCCTTGATATTGGCATGTGATAAGGCACACTTTGATTGCGATTGTTATAAGTAAGAGGCGTGTGTTAGGGGGCGCGCGTGTAAATGTGTTCGTGGAGCCGCGGACCACCGGCGTGACTACTCTACGAAGACAGGGCTGCTGCCGATTGAAGAGTTAAATGGATTGCCTGTATCATCTCGGGATTAAGACAGCTGTCACAGGACTTCGACAGACTACGAAGCGAGCTATAGAGTCGCTCTTTAAGCAGCTTTAAAGCAATAGACATTTGGGCCATAGATGCAAGGGTTTTTTTTTTGTTGTTGAGTCTCGCGTTTGATCACAATCTCACTTGATGGAATGTAATGATGTGATCGACGATAGAGCACTCGTGCCTAGAAGTAGCCTATTCTCTCTTGACTGAATACCCCCAGGTTGTAGCTAGCAGGAAATTCCACCCCTGAATGATACACAAAATTGGGTAAAGTATTCCCAAAACGTTTTGTGCTAATAGGTGGAATTTCCATTTTCCCACGGTTTTGAGACAAAATAAATGTCTAGATGTTATGATTTAGATAAGGGTCTATTTAACATAAACAAAATCAAAACACAGATTTTTCTTAAAGTCGGGGCTGGCAACCCTGCTTAATAGTCTGTTTTACATGTAAATGGCTTGTAAGTTGCTTACATATGCAATACACTAAGATGTAATGTTTTGATAAACATGAAAACTGAAATAATGGCTGACATAATTAAAAGCATTGAGAAGAAGTACAAAACTAATAGAGGATACATAGAATATAATCGTCACGTTTTGTTCAGAACCAAAATTGGCCAGAGACATTACAGATTTCATCTTATACTGTATTTGTCTATGGTCTCTTGATATGACCTTTATATTTACTGGTACTTAGTGGAGAAGCACTCAGGAGCTCTGGGATAAATAATAACAGCAGCACGGGTGATCTTTAAGGTTAGAGAACACTCGAGGTCGGTCAGCAGGTCACCATCCATTACATACTGATACCCCTTCCGTGCTTTGGAAAGCACGCTAAGCTGTTAATATTAAATTAATTTTTGTATAGCAATACAAATTTTGTAAAACCATTATTTGAAAAGAGTAACTATGGAGTTTCTTGTCCGTTCTTCTCCATAAGAATCTACCTTTCCGAATGGACAGTAGAGTCACTTTATTAATTTAATACTATTATTTTACTGAATTGTAAATGATGACGTTCAAAAGTGCCGTTTAATGGCCTAGTTGAAATAAACGCTTTGACTTTTATCCCTACTATCATTTATAGATCGATGTCTTCGGATAGTCGGAAGCCCAAAAGACTGACAACTAGTGTTCCCTATGTAAAATATTGGTATTCAGTTGCACCCTGTGAGCCTTGAAACAAAGAGTAACAAGTACATGTTTTGCTACAATAACCTGAAAAAGTATGGCTACTTTTGAAGTAAAGTAGAGTTTATTTGCTAAGATTGCAGGTACTTAAAATAAGGTGTTACAGTCCCGTGATCACGGAGTGAGCTGTCATTCCATCTTGAGTATATGGATTGACAGCTCACTTCGTGATCACTTCACCCAAGCCTTCACTTCGACATGTTTACAGAATCGACCGGCTGTCATATGTAGCTTGACAGTGAAGAAGTTTTTCATTTAGTGTTTAGTTAGTTGATAAGTTATTTTCTTTTAACTTTGTGTTTATTGTGCGTCATTTCTAATGGAATAAACAGCTTTCTTTTCTTTTTAGATTCAACCCACAAAAACATAAATGTGAAAGAAAGACAAGTTCTTTATAACGGCTACAAAAAAAAACCAAAAGGAATAAATAAACTTTTTCTTTCTTCTATGCTTTTAAAAGAAGGAAAAACGGAGTGTGTACAGAGTAAAGTATAACTCATGTTAGGTACACCAGCGCACCGTTATTCAGTATGTTTAACGAGAAATTCTTGTTCTTTGCCACGCGTTGTGTAGATTAAAAATTCCACAAAAGAGTTTGTTGCTGCGCAACTAAATTGTCTTCAATTGGCACGTGTTCACTTATTTCATCCATATTCAAATTGCGAAGTACGGTCGTGCCGAAGTCTGCCGAACTGAAACGACGTTAGACGATGCACGGCTTTCAAAGCCGCACCGCTGTGCCGGTTGGAGTGGGGGGCGTTAGGTTTATTTTCGTTACGGAATTTCTTGATTCGGTCGCCGCGCTCAAAGCCCGCGATAAAAGCTATGCAATAGCTTAAAAAAAGTTTGGGGGTCGAATCCGGGCCGAAATAGTAAGTGTAATATAACCCTCGTCCGATGTTTCGCGAACTTGGCTGACACACTACTGTTTAACTAGATCAGTAACTATAAGCCAATCTACCGTTTACCTAGCCGAATATAATTGGGACACCAAAATACACTTAGCCAATGAGGCAGCTTCACAACCCATATTTATATTCACCAGCGCTACACAATCTTATAAAGTTATGTCTTGAAATTAACAACTGCGGTAGGTGTGAAAATTGCAGAAATAACAGGTTGTCGCCCTGACCAGCCTTAAGTGATCAACAGCTGATCAATTTTGATGGAATCCTGATTAAATATCAAACTACGATGGAGCAAATCATACCCTTTAGGAATGTAAACGCAAAGTTGCTTGCGTCCGACGTAAACGGTGGGCTTGTCAATAGGATCGCGTTGAACTGGAGCGGCTTTTAATCATTTATTTACTGACTTTAGACCGCAAGTGTTGCCAGTAAAAATAAACTTCTGTACTCTCCAACTTATTCCGTTTTCTAGCTTTTGCCCGCGACTTCGTCCGTGGAGTAGTTACTCCAAGCGTTTTTGAAAAATTAATATTTTAAAACTAAATTAAAACTTTATTTTTATCAAGTGCCTAAATACAAAGGATAATGGTTTTATCTTCAATAATGACAGACTTCGATAAAACATTTCATCCCCTATTTCAACCCCTTCAAGCCCTTTTCTCGCGACAAAAGGTAGCCTATGTTCTTCTCCAAAATCTAATCTATCTCTGTACTAAATTTTATCAAAATCGGTTCAGCGGTTTAAGCGTGAAGAGGTAACAGACAGACAGACAGACAGACACACTTCCGCATTTATAATATTATATATAATATATATATATATATATATATATATATATATAAATATATAATATATATATAGTAATATAGTATATAGTATAGTATATATAGTATAAAGTATAAGTATATAGTATAGTATATAGTATAGATTCACGTTTAAATCCATATTATACATTCACATTTTTAAATATTTCTTTCTAAAAACATTGAAGCAAATAGAAATAAGTCCGCCGGCTACGGTAGCAGAAACCAAGTTTCCGGCGGTATGGCTCCAGAGACGACAACCTGCTCACAACGCGAGGAGTACTGCCTTCTGTATATAGACTCTTCATCCAACTGTGCAACGACACATTCTTCAGATTCACAAACTTAATGTTATAATGTTAAAAGAAACTAAGAAGAAATAAAACCTTAACATCACACTAATACTTATTTCACAATTAAGTAATATCTACTCTGGCTGAGCCTGGCGTTTGAGGTTTGAAACGTTGGATGCCATTAAAGTTTGTTTTTATTATGTGTCTTTTTTTGGCTAATGACCACCATTTAATTTTTTCGTCAAAAGCAGCCATGATTATTGATGTGTTTATTTTAACAAAACCTTTTTACAAAATTGAAGAGCATATATAGGTATCTGTGCTAAGTACTTTTTATTTTCTTTGAGAGTTTACATCTAAAATACCAATCATAACATTTAAAGAGAAGATTAATAATCAAAAATATTTACTTCATCCCTCATAAAAACACTCCAGGAACGATGGTTTCGTTATTAACGTAAGTCATACTCGCAAATAGATAGAAATCGTTATCGATAACATAGTTCTTCGGAACAAGATTTATAATCACTGAATAGAGCCGCAGCATCTTTAATGACGTTATCAGAACTACATTTTATACTATCAATATGTTATTGATTGAAGACGATACCAACTATGTGGCCTAAGTCAGGAGCGGAGAGCGTTCTCCTAGCGAAATAAAAAAATAGGTAACGTGCGTATATCACCGGTTAATTGCTAACTACGTAAGATTACAAAATATCTTGAGATGTTGTAAACTCTCGATAAATTGTCAAATGAACATTTGTTCTACAATTATACGAATCAAAATCTTGTATTCTATAATATCTCCGTGCTGTCCGAGAAATTGTGGACTGACATAAACTGGCAATCAGCACTCTGGTCAACAATTTAACTGTTTTGGTGTGATAGTTAAATTGGAAACTTGGCCCCTCATTGGTATTTGTTGGTGTGAGCTCAAATCTGAACAGACCAATGAAAGCCTTGCACGAAAACGGATAATTTGTATTGTTGTGCTCTAATTGGTCACCATTTTATGTCTGTATTTTGTGTCAGTCAATTTCTCGGAATTACTTCGACAGATTATAGACTACCAAATTTTGAAGCGTAAAAAGTATTCCAAATGTTCAGTTGACAATTTATCGAGAGATTAAAATCTCTCAAGTTATTTAATAATCTTACGAAGTTTGCCATTTTCCGGTGACACATACACATTGTGATATGCATTACACAAGGTGTCAGCACAGTCGGCAGCCTTATCGCTAGAGGCGATCTTTTAAAGACAACCTTTGGATGAAAAGCTGAGTCCCGTTCTACCTACTTAAAACAAAATGAAATTTCAAATAAGGGATGGCTGTAACTGTAAAAGGGTGTCTCTAAATCGAAAAAAAAAAATAATACAGAATCGTAAACATTTTCAAGCAACGAATCAAAAGGAGAACTTTGAGCTACATACTTAAACATAATATTTTATTATGTTAACCTAGATATATGGCATCGGTGCTTGAAAACCTTGCTTCAGTATATGATATACACTGTGAAAGTTTAAATATATCTAGTAGCATAACGTCCAGAATAAAGATTTAGAATCGCTCCTACCCCTCCCGTAGGGCACAAACTCCACAAGCCATCCCGCTCCTGCCTTACAATGATGGATGATCAACGCAACGCCCCCCTTTAAGGGTTTGTCTTAGCAAATTAAGCGGTACTTATAAACTGTCAGACCACAGATTAAGTCAAGCGAAGAGGCTGTTCGCTATAATTTCCTTTGCCTGGTCTCGACTTTGACAGATGAAATGGCGGGAATAGAAATATTGGGGTCGCAAAAGGTCTCGTGGTAATGTTATGAACGCCAGTGTCCTGGTTTGAATCAGAGGCCATTTTTTATACGACGTGTGTTGGTATGTAATGTTGCATCGCTATTTATTATTTAATGCTGATATTAAATTGCAACGTTGGAATAGGACCAGGCCGTCTAAGATTGGAAAATTACGGAAAATGTGAATGGCTTTTCAAACATTATGCGTCTTCTGACTGAATGTTTACTTGGGTATGATTTAGTTTTGCAATGATCATCTGTATTGTATAGCTAGATCTAATTATCTTGCCCCAAATTTACGTAGGTACTAATCCTTATATCATGAAGTTATTTTTTTTCAATAATTTGGTCTTGCCTTTACCAACTATGTTACCATCACTTTCAGTCTTACCTGATGTAGCTAGGTATCAGTATTTTACACGGAGCGACTGCCAGATCTTTAAAACCCAGTAACTGGATGACTCGTTACCATTGGCACGTCAAGAGTCAAAGTTTAGTACCGTAATGACTGCCAAAGATCCACAAATGACAGTTAAAAGCTAATTCTGGTTTATTTATTTTTTTACTTATAATTATGTTGATCAAGCATGTAAACTCCTATGCTGTAAACTCCTATAAAAGCATGTAAACACCTATGCTCCTGTGCTGGCATCTCGTACTTATGTCAGCATAGGAGACAGGCCCGCCAGGGCCAGTACCTGCCAGGGTTGCGGAATTTGTTCGAAAGAGTCACCGCAGCCCTGGGACGCAAAGGGCTTTAGAAGGAACACGGATGGGTTTAAGCCAGTAAGAGTCTGACACGCCCTTCCGCTCCACCCAGAGCGGAAGAAGTTATTTGATGATTTCCAATCCTTAAAACAAAAAAAAAGTAATACTTCTGCCTATCCCGCAAGAAAACAGCATAAGTTCATGATATCTCTAAGACTAAGCCTGAATAGTCCATAGTAAAATAACTTAGACGAACAGACATACAGACATCAATCTTTTCACAATAACCATTGTTGGGTCCGTATCATTCAAATGTTACATACTAGTGCTAGTAGTCCAGGATCTGCTTGTGCTACTTATTTTCAACCCATTGAAGACCAAAACCTATTTTCTGTAAAATCAGGGGAAAATCCAAAAAAAAACATGATTCTGAAAAAATATATACACATATATTAGGTCCAGTTCAGCGAAATGCAACTAGACCACCAGCAGTAGGTAGTTGCGTGACGAACACTGTTACGTCCACGGGGCTGCCACAGCAGATGCTATGGTATGGGAAGTAGATATTAAAATGGCAATAGTAAAAAGTTCCACACCATCATCATTTCAGAAGATACACGTCTGCTGCTGGACTAGGTCACTCCGGTGACCGTGTCCACATGGACAGGCCACCCACACACTTCACCAGGTCATTAGTCTACTCTGTTGGAGACCTTGCAACACTTCATCTTCCGGAGTTCGGCACGCGATCGCCACTCCAGAACTTTTAAAATTGTGAGTATTATGAGTAAGTGCCTATTTAATTCAATTTATTACATAACAATTTGTTTTCTCCCATTAAAAAGATAGATGCTTGTCGCAAGTAAACTCTTTTTCTTTCTTTCATAGAACATAAAAAATATCTATTTCTCTATGAAAGAAAGAGAGAGAGAGAGAGAGAAATCTGAGGCCGTATATAATATATTTAATTAAATACCTCAACAAAACAGTAGCTTAAAACTTCGCCAACAAAACCTATTTCATGACCATTTAATTCATAGATAAACACACACACGATTCCGTATTAGTAGATATCGTTTAAAGTTCAGTTTGTAGATCGCGATAAGTATTCTTTACAGCCCTGCGAATACAATTAAACAATACTATTAAAGCTGCGCCCGCGCTTCGCTAGATTCGGATTAGATAACTTAAATACTAGGAATACTTCCTTACAAAGGTTATGTTTGAATCGGAGAATTAACTAGGAAATAACTGTTCAGAAGTTTAATTTAAATGGTATTAATTAATATTATGTGACATAGGCCGTTTCCAGTTGTATGTAGATACAGGGATCGTATGGCGTAAACATTAGGAAGTGGTGACGGGCGGGTATTTTTGGGTATCTTTATGTAAATTTTGACGCTAAAATAGTGCTTCTCACCCTTATTTGATTAAATGACTTTTCATTTTCATGTTGAAATACCACAGACAATCTCCCAAAAATATATAGTCTCAGCGCTTCCCTGACAATTCCATTGAAGCGCCAAAAGAAAAAGTAGATAAGTATTTAGTTAGACAGTAGAAAAACTGCATATTAATTTTAATCCTATTAGGCATTCATTATTTAAGCTGATTTTACGGCAATTACGGTTTCATTTTAATGAGACATTGTTTAGCCAAACCGACGCTTATCACAAACAAGACTGGTCCGATTAAAATGACATCGAGCCGCATTACAAATACTCAACAGAGGACTGTTCACACACAATGCGACAATTACAGTCCCTTGTCACAATACTATCATTTCTTTAATTGCTGATTAATTGGTCTGATAAAAATATCCTAAAACACCTTTATTTAATTTCGAGATCTCTTGTCACAAACTTCACGCACCGTGCGATCTTAGCTTTCAAATGTGACTTTGACATTCGTTTGACATTTAATATAGTGACGTGACATCTGCGTGACACACAGTCGACGATTGTTCGTACATCTCCTGACACGTTTGTCGACAAATAATCGTATAAATGTCTACATGTGTCGTACGAAATATTTGACTTTTATTAAGATCAACGATTGTGTCAGTCACTCGTGTATTTGTACCTATCTCTTTATCTTAAAAATGTATTATTGACTGCAAGGGTTGGGTACCCTTTCCAGCCAGAATATGGTGTTACGAGACAAAAATAAAAAAACACTACAACGTATAAAATAACTCAGTGTTACGTAGTGATACGAAGAAACAACCAAAAAAATAAAAATATAAACATTTTTACAATAAATAGAACCGGTATTATATTGTAAAAATGTTTATTTTTATTTTTTATCTTTTTTGTAGTACCCTACACCTAACAACACCACTGGAAAGTCACAGGAAAGCAAAATACGCAAGTTCGTTTATTTGGACGACATATTTTTCCAGCTATTTTGATGAAATTTCTTTGGGATCAACCGGAAAAATATACTTTTACATTAAAAAAATAATTTCGAATCGGTTAATAAATGACGGAGTTATGAGGTAACAAACAAAAAAGAAACACAATCGAATTGAGAACCTCCTCCTTTTTTTAAAGTCGTTAAAAAAAGGTTTATAGACTAAAATATACGAAATTCAGCTTTGATTGAGTTTTTAACAGGCAATCGCATCACATGACTTGTGTTTAATTTATAACCACGCGATTTGTGTTTCAGACACCGGTGTAAGTTTTTCTCTATATCGGGCTATTTAAGCTGTTATATAACAAAGTACATAATTATTGTAAAACTCTTCTCGCGAACCTATAAACAATATTGTAGGTGAAAGTATTCCCCACACAAATTTTTATTTCTCCAAGATAAATGTGATATGCAAAACTACTGCATTATTCGAGCGACACTCCACAATCGAACACAAGTCTATTGTGAATTTAATTGAAGATTTCACTGTTTCACCCATTTATGGCTTTGTAATTGAGTATTCATAGTCCAAAGGTAGCTAATTGACAGAGAGTGGACGAAGTGACGTTGTCACGAGGTGCGAAGTGTCACCGCTAGGGCTGCCTACCGGGACAAAAGCCCTTTAAGGTCGAGCTTGCAGTTTTTAAAGCTGTAGTTTCAACTTTGAAATACCAGATGCAAATAAAAGCGACTTTACTTCAACTTACTATGCGTTTCCAACACCAACAAACAAACAAAATGAAAGTTAGGTGCAAACTTAAAATATTAGAAACAGAACTTTTTAGTTATTGAAGTATAACTAAAAATAATCAATCTGCATTGATAGTAAACTTAATCTTATTTTTTTTGAGGAAACATTTTCGTAGTGTAGCGACCAATATTTCTACGTATCCGATTGATTTTAATCAACATCACATGGTGACCCTACACTGTAGGTAACTGTAGGGCCTACAGTAACCTAGTATGGGATGGAGTCGCCTCGCAAAAGACAATAAAAGCTCAGTATAGTAAGCGCTACGCAAATTAAAATGCACCCCGCCTCAAAGTTGTATCATGCGGGTCATAAAACTGGTTAGTTATACTTGTAATGCGAGTTTAAAATGTTTAGTTATTGGAAAGAAAGTTCTAGAAAATCTGTTTGCTATTTTACTATTTAAAAAAAAATATGTCTCCTGAAATCAGGTTTCGGACCCTGAGAAAGTTACCTATTTTTTTTTTCCTTAGCCTATTGTGTCCCACTGCTGGGCAAAGGCCTCCCCCATATCCTTCCAGACATTATTTTCTTGTGCCACCTCGAACCCTTGCACACCAAGCCTTCGCGGTGTGCATCCAAGTCATCTGCCTATCAGACCTCCACAACCCATTAACTGGGTAACACGGTACTTCTTGGCAAGACTGGAGACAGATTTTCTGGCTTCTGACAAACCGTAACGACTGCCAAAGATGTACAAATAACATCCGGGACCAGCGGCTTAACGTGCTTTCCGAGGCACGGAAGAGTCTCGGTATGTTTAGATGGTCACCCATCCACAGACCGACCTCGGCAAGCGAAGCTTAACCTTGAAGATCGACCCGTGTGGTTGTTATTCTTTTGCCATGAGCTCCTCTTGTTCTGAACTACGCAACGGATTTTGATACATACAGTTTTAACAAATAGAAAAATACCGGCCAAGTGCGTGTCCGACCATGCACAGTGTAGGGTTCCGTTGTTGCCTGTTTCCTGAACCATGTCAGAAAAATAGTAAAATTTACTTCACTATTATTAGATTACAAAGTTAGAAATGCACTTGGTTTTAAGTCATTTTCTATGGAATTATTAGGAATATTATACTTACCTACTTACTCAGTTCCATTTTTAAGTTGGTCGACTATTACTTATAAAGCTTACTTAGCTGTGACAGTTTTCCTTTTAAATTCATTATATATGATACTATCATGACTTTTTTCACGTCTCCAAAAATAACCGTTTTGCTGACAGAGGGGGGGACATTAAAGTCAAAATAAAATTTGCACTTTAAAGCTTAATATTTCACAAACGGATCCTTGGATGGAAAATGGTTTTAGCAAATCCTCAATATTTTTAAACGAACCTATCCAACAACACCCCTGTGTGTGTCTCTTCTCTTCAATCTTGAATGTATTTCAAGATTTTATTCTAGCACTTTATCGGCATGATTAATATGTATACCTATACTAAATTTCAACTTTCTAGCGCTAAGCGTCTCTGAGCTAAACCGCGGACGGACAGACAGACGGAAATGGCGAAACTATAAGGGTTCCTTGTTGACATACGGAACCCAAAAAGCAATAAATAAGATAGGTTTCTGTATATTTTTTGTATGTATTAAATGACTTAACTATGACGGTGTTATATAAGATAAGTTGTTTATAATTGTTGAGTATCGAAGTTTACTTTTATCCCAGAAAATGCACATTTCTAGTAGTAAGTATAGGCCGTAAAAACTAGTGTATCGTATTACACAATTTTATTAAATAAACAAATTAATCGCTCCGTAGTTACATTCTCCATTAACATTATACTGTTATCAACTCCTGCGCACCCCCATGATTAAGACGCATACATTTTAATTAGTTTTGACAGTGTTACATGTGTGCATATTACATGAACGTTACAATCGCACTGCACAGGTGCAAATGTCCCATTAACTTCAAATGAAACTTGTATATTAGCCATTTTTTTAATGGAATATCTAACAAGGCA
The DNA here is from genome assembly GCA_002192655.3 of Mamestra configurata. Classification (NCBI taxonomy): domain Eukaryota; kingdom Metazoa; phylum Arthropoda; class Insecta; order Lepidoptera; family Noctuidae; genus Mamestra; species Mamestra configurata. Next base: position 199,327 of record NDFZ01005266.1, on the reverse strand, counting down.
AACATAATTTCAAATTATTTTATACTAGTAATCTGTCCCGGCTTCGCACGGGTAATATTTACTGATGTGCGCCTGTAAACCGCTTTTTGGACAATTGACAATACATCGACTTTACTACACTATTTATAATTATAATTATAATTTATTATACTTAAAAATCTTCAGGATAAAATTCTCTAAATGATAGTGAAAACCGCATTAAAAAACGTTGCGAAGTTTAAAAGATCTAAGCGTACAGAGAGACAGACGGCGGGAAGCGACTTTGTTTTATATTAAGTATGTAGAGAACCAAGCTTAGGTACCTACTACCTTTCTGGTAGACATCGATTAATGTTTGATGAAACTTTTATTCTGCACAGGAAATTAAATAGGTATTAACATTATTACTAAGCTTGGTAAAAAAAAAAACACATTTTTGTGATAGGCAATTAAAACGGTTGTCAATATTATGGGAAGCCATTTATTGGCTGTTGTTCTTATAGTCAGCAAATTATTTGCAAATAAATTAATAGGTTCGCCTGGACAGGCCACACAGTCAAATGTATGGCAACCGGTAACTTTGATTTGAGCACCGTTTGTTAAATTAAAGAAAAAACCTAGTGCTCACATGAGTTACTCGTCTTTTGGCATTACTTTTCTAATTCGTGTATGAACGCTAGAACAAAGTTATCGCGTCATGCCATAATTTTACAATAGTGGTTTTCATGAAAACAAACCCAGTAAACATTTGGAGAGTACAACAGTCAATAGGAGTTTTACATACATTTTCTTTTGCTTTTCAGAAACCAGGTTTTAACATTACCATTTTCGTTCAATTACTTCCATTAAAAATCCCACACACAACTCCAGAAAGACTTACAAGCAAAACGAATAATTATGATAGATGCAGATCAACAACAGCCTGATTCTAATTCATAGCCTCCCGATGATTAACCGACCAGAATGAACGGGCTCGTGTTCACGATAAATTGCTTGCAACGTCGTAAACTAGCGAGGGTGATGCCGGCTGTTTATATTCGGCCGGGTTATTCTTAATTGGGCGACTTGTTAATGTATTGTGTTTTTTGATGCGGTGGATTAATCCTTACGGTATTTTAAACGCAATTTCAATTGGAAATGAATGAACCGATTAAAATGTAACTTATTTAACTTAACATTGTTTAAAGTCACTCAAATCTAAGTAAATGTTGGGCCACCGAAACAAAGAACAATAATGAGACTTCATCCACGTACGCAAGACCTAGGTCTAAACAGTTAGCTGTAAGTAACTTTTAGCCAGAATTAACCATAGGTCATTATGATTTGTATAACTGACTAGCGGACGTCACGCGGTTTCACCTGCGTAGTTCCCGTTCCCGTGGGAGTACGGGAATAAAATATAGCCTATGTTACTCGCTGATAATGTAGCTTTCCAATGGTGCAAGAATTTAAGAAATCGGCTCAGTAGTTTCTGAGTTTATTCATTACAAACATACACACACACAAAAATACAATCTTTCCTCCTTATAATATTACTAGCGACCCGCCCCGGCTTCGCACGGGTGCAATGCTGATACTAAATACACTACAGTCGTCTCTGCATTTTAAATCTGTAATATCTTCGAAAATATTCATTTAAATTACATGCTGTAAAAGGCCATATTGATCTATATTAAATGCACAATGTATTTAAGGTACTTAATTGGATAAGGATTAATGCTATATTGCTTAAAATCGCTTCGTAAATAAGCTATTATTTCTCGTAAAAAGTAAAGGATAAAAAATGGTTATTGTGAATTATCCCTAAGAGATAGACATATATATCATTGCGGACTTTTTTGTAGACCTTTTTAAGGTGTATAATACTATCTAGTACATTATTTTGATCTATCTCGTAGGGTTCAGCCAGCGTTTGCAATGTCAGCGCAAAAAATGTGTTTATTTACGACATCACATTAGAATCCTCAAAAATTATCAGTGTTTATCCACTATATTATGCATGTATGTATTATACATATAAACCTTCCTCTTGAAACACTCTATCTATTAAAAAAACCGCATCAAAATCCGTTGTGTAGTTTTAAAGATCTAAGCATACATAGGGACAGACAGTCAGCGGGAAGCGACTTTGTTTTATACTATGTAGTGATAGGTATATATAGTGTAGATTACCGGTCGGTCTCAATAACGTATCTACCTTTGTCCAACTGTCAATTTAGCTACCAATAGCAGCTGAAACGTCATGTTTACCTTTAGAACATGACGTTTCAGCTTCTGTTAGTAGCTAATTTGACATTTGGTTAAAGGTAGATACGTTATTGAAACGGGCCGTAAGTAAATAAACAACTGACTCAACATATAGGTTCGATTCCCACCCAGGACAAATCTTTATGTGATAAGCATGATCATTTTTTCTGTGTCTGGGTGTAATTTGTCTATTATATGTATGTATTTAGAAAAATATAAGTATGTTTATCAGTTGTCTGGTTGCTATAGCACAGGCTCTGCCTAGTTTGGGATCGGATGACCGTGTGTGAGTTGTCCCAAGATATTATTTTTATAATATAATTTCATTATTTTCTGCATTATAGGATAAACGGTATTTCAAGGAGGTTAAGTCCAGCATAGCTCAAGTCGTCGGTGACTCCCGAGTCCCGACCAGCACAGCTCATAAAAGCCAAGTTTTATTAGCAAAATGTGACTAGCACACAATCTCTGCGCAATTAGATAAGCAGAGTAAATAAATAGCGCTTTAAGTGCACAATTCTGCACATAGTCTAATTAAGGTCTTTATGACGTCATCAATTGACGCCAATGTGTCCCCACGTGCCTTGATAGTGGGTTTATGGAGGTATACTGGGCTTTCGATGGCTTGGAATTATTTATAGGATAAAAAATTTTGCTAGCTTGTTGGGATATTATTTAATTTCTAATACGGAAAATCCTAAAAACTGGGAAAAGTCTCGGCAGACGGAAAATCCTAACTAATATTTTAAATACGAAGGTGTGTGTTGGTTTACTCTTTCTCAACCTTCTCGCTTCGCTTTCTCTTTTTACCAAAAATTTATCTAAATTGCTAAACCGATTTTGATAAATTTTGGTACAATGATAGATGGGACCCTGGAAACGGGTACTATATACTATACTATAAATATATATAAATAGTATTTATCGGAACAAGAACACTTTGAAACCAGCTGGATAAATAACGGTAACATTGTATTAAAAAAATTTAAAATATACTCGCTTGTGAAACTGAAAAATATGAATTTAGCAAAAAACAAGGAAAACTCTTATTATTTTGTGATTTTTATTGAGGACATACATTAAAAACAGTGTTATACAAGTACTAAACATTCGTCCTAAGTCCTAACGACGTCTTCCCACGAGATTCGAGATCTAATTGACACAAAGATTGTTTCAATAATTTTAAACAAAATTATCAGCATCCGTTCCTTTTCTTAGGGTGTTTTTCCATCAATGCTGTGCGCGGTAGCTAGGCGATGCTAGACTATGAAAATGAGTGAATGTTTCTACCGAAGCTCCGGGCACGGTGTGTAGCTGAATAGTGCAAGGGGTGTAGCGAGCTGCTTCTAGAAAGTGGTGACGGGCGGCGTTTTGTGCGACTCGAGTCCCTCGCACACATTCTCTGACTTTTTTATGACCAAATACCTAGCTCTGCCAGTCCTTTCCACCAGAGCTAAGCTAAGCTGGAACACGAAGGGACTGTAAAACGAAGGGTTCCGTAGGTACCATAAACCGGGAAAAAACACGTTGCTTGTATTGAAGCCCCTTTTAATTTTTTTTTTTTTTTGTTATAACGGCAATAGAAATACATAATCTGTGAAAATTTCAACTGTCTTCCTATTACGGTTCTTGAGATACAGCCCGCTGACAGACATACGGACGGACGGACGGATAAACGGACCGACGGACAGCGGAGGCTTAATAATAGGGTTCCGTTGGTTACCATTCGGGTACGGAACCCTAAAAATGAAGTAATCCCATTGGTGTATTTTTCCTGGCACACCGCGCAGCTCCCTCGCACTTCTTAGGTGGAAAAGCAGCCTTACAGAGTCGACATTGTTAGTACCTTAGTGTATGAAGACATACATAAAAGTACCTACCTACAAACTAAGTACTAAAAGTTCGTGTGAGAAAGTAGTTAGGATTTGACTTCAACAGACATAAACCGTTTATCTAATCTAAAATATCTTGGGATTGATCTTGGGGAAAAATCAACTGGATTTAACCGAAATAATCCTAAATTAAGTTGATAGTTGCTTATTTCATCCGAACAAGCTCAATAAATGTTTTACACGCATGCAATAATATTATTTTTAGCACAATGTGAGAATTGAACCTCAGATGTAGGCTTGTTTTTTCACTAGAAGGTTTGCCACAGAACACTGTCGAATGTCCTCCGTCGAGCATAATTTTATTGATATGCTATATTCTGGTACTATACGTTACTCATGCTGGAGAGAATTTAAAACTAGTAAACGCTTAGTTTTTTTTGTGGATTATAGCAGCCTGACTGTCAGTAGTAAACGGTAGTAGTTTGTACCTGCCTTTTTGAAGGCAGGTACAAACTATTACCGTTTTGGGTCCCACCTTTGGGTGATGTTGGCTTGATTTTTTAAACGACTGCTGCACCCAGAAAAACCCAACGATTGGGCAAGACAACGTCTGTCAGGCGGTTTATTCATGTTCACAACACCTAAGCTTACACGCTGAGAGGTTTAGAAAATCGCACTGAGTTCCGATAGTCAATAATAAAATTCCATTTATACGATTGAAGTTAACATTGTCAACAAAACTTAAAATCATCCGTAGAAAACCTCATTGTTAGATCAACTTTTTACCCTTGCTTTGCATATACTCTTAGCAACAACTTCTACCAGAATCAAGATGTTTGCATCGCCTACAATGACCACAACTGTCTTTTATTTGAGTGTAGCCTCGTTTGTTAGATAAACAAATGAGATACGGCGTAAACAACAATTTGTATGCGCGATTAGCCGCATGGCGACGGTCGCGATTTTAACCACAACTTAGAACTTTTTCGCTGTTTTGTGAAAATAATGCGTGGAGTAGTTTCTGGATTTTTTTAGGTATATGAGACATTGTTGTCATCGCGGGTAGAACCAGGATTAGGCTGGCACAGGACCGTGGGGAGAATAGAGAGGCGTTTGCTCAGGAGTGGGCGAATTCGGGCTGATAACGATGATGATGATGATAATAGTCCAAAGTTATATCTTTATTTTTAGATATTTTACCAAAACCATAAGACAATTTTTAGAAGAAGAGGTTGCATCGATCTCCAATTCACTGTTCATAGTTGAGAGTATAGTCACAGATAATATAATACCTACTAGCGTATTATAGTGGAGGGCCCTCCATGACGTGCCAATGCCAGTAAGGGCAGCTACTATTGGTAGCTAATTTGACAGTTGGTTAAAGGTAGATACGTTATTGAAACTGGTTGTAAGACTTCGTTGTGAAAATGGAATAGTGTTATATATCTTGCGTAGCTCCCTCTCCCTCTAAAACACAGGAATCATTATGGTTGGACCATCAAACAGTTATAATAATACGGTAGAATTCGGTTCTGGTTTTCGTAGCGATAAAATAATGTTTGATGTTTGTCCTGTACAATTCCATCAATCTCTCGATCTGGACCATTAATAGCTGCGAACCTTCAAAGTATCTACCAATCCCAACGACCCCAGTTTGCCTGCTACATTCAGGTTTAACCCTTAAAAGCCTACCGTGTGTTCTAACAGAGTGGCCTACAACAGTTCGAAACTTTATAACATTGTAGCTGCATCAATGCCGCCACATGAAAAACTAAGAAGCGAAATTTGTGTGACAACAAAAAAAAACGCAGTGCCATCTACGACGAACTAACAACGAGATCCTGCATCGCGCAAGCAAAGTTCTCCGTGCGATTTGAACATATACACAGTCCGAATATCAACCATCGGGCAGTTGCCCACCAGACACAACAACCGTCTGGTAGGAGGATCCTCCCATTTTCAGTGGAGGTATGCGGGACTTTACTCTCTGTACCGCATACCTCTATAACATGACACGGTTTAATTATTCAAATATAGTTTGGCCAGTTTGCTGGCCACTTTACATGAGTCCTCCTATAAAGTATAAGTATTAAATATATTTCTCCGCATTCCCCTGAACCGTCTGATCTCATCTGCGCACAGTACGGTACTTTATCTCAAATAATTGCAGCCTCACTACTCCACAGATTTTTGTGCTCGATGACATCGGTGGCGTGAAGACAGTCCATTGCGGACCTATCACGTTCGTTAGTAAGACACATTCTAACTGCTCGTTACTTTAAGGATCAATATCACTTGCACACTCCACCATCCGCCTTGGACACACCACAATGCGGCACTTAATCTTTAAACGAATATATCCTTTATTGCTGGAGGAATTCTTCAATTGTTTGACATGTCGAATAGTCATTGTGGGCCAATATCTATTCGGTGTGCAAAGTTGGTTTTACATTTGGATTAAGATAACTGTAGTGGACTTTGAGCCTTATTTCTTTAGAGACAAGAATGTTTAATATTTTTCTTGTCAACTTGGGTATGTTGGTAGTGTATGCCACCCGCATTTGGATTGCGTTTGATAAGAATTTCCAGTAATGGGATGCTTCGGTTGAGCTCTGGCGAAGACTCGGGTATCTCTATTATGTAGGTACAACAATGTACTATTGAGTATCAGGTAAAATATATTTTATTGGTTAAAGCATTTTCTTGAAGCATTCGTGACTAAATAATAACAGTCGCACGGGTCAATCTTCAAGCATGGGCGTTCAGTAGGCTACAGTAAGGGTAGGCCAGCCCATAAATAACGCCCAAAAAAAAAACTCACAACATTATTCAGGGTTGAAATCACGATACTGACGATGCGAATTTTTTGTCCACTTCGAAAGTTTTTTTTTTTTTTTCTATATTTAAGACCTGCGATCAGTCGCCTAGACTATAATCAGGTGTGTTGCAAGAAGTTGGAGTTTGGAGAGGTAGAGCCACTGCTCCATCTCCCCTTAGTAAGGCAGCACATTTTTCGTCATTTCGTTCACTTCGAAAGTGAACGAAATTCTTTTTTGGGCATTATATTTGGGCTGGCCTACCCTTACTGTAGCCTACTGCACGCGCATGAGTTCAAGGTAAAGCCACGCTTGCCGAAGTCGGTTCGTCGAAGGGTTACCATCTTAACAAGACCTCCGTACCTCGGAAAGCATGTTAAGCTGTTGTTCCCGGCTGTCATTTGTAGATTTTGGCTATTCAGAAACCAAGAACCCTGACATCCAAGCCAAGGGGTATCGTGGGACCCAGCTACTGGGTTTTGGAGGTCAGAAAGGCATGCCAGCTGCATCCAGTTAAACTGGAACCTGGTCCCAACATATTTAGGAAAAGGCTTAGCATATTAAATGATAGTTGAGAACTCTCAGCCGGACCACGATTTTGTCAGCGACTGAGCTGTGACCCAAATACTTTAAAAATGATGCAAGATGGATCCCAATCGCTCCTTCTTGTTCTAAATAATCTGCAATTTTTCTTCAAAATACAATACTAATTTTTATTCTTCATAGGGTTCATTCAGGGGATTATTTAGATATGGCCAGCTTAATGCTAGGACTCACGAGCGACACAGAACCATAGCGCCTACCTACAGGACTGTGCGTTACCAGTACTTAGCCATGAGTCCCATGACTAAGTAACCCCATGGGGAGACACCATGATTACCACATCGGCAACGCACGCGCGCTTATTGAAACACTGTGAGGTTATTCGTAAATAAGACATTAGGAGGAAATGTACGGGAGTGTATTGTGACCGTGAGCGCTTGTGACTTGCTGTTTGCTGCATAACGTTGCGCATGAGGTTTTGAGAATACTTTTATTGGGCGTACAGTCAACAAAGCTATTTGGTATGCAGGCAGCTAACTTGCAACTACTTTCAAACAATGTTGTGAGTGTGCTGAGTACACAATTATTGTACACCACACTCGTAAGTATGTCATAAGCATAAAAAGTTATAATGCACACATTAGAAATAAATATTGGCAGTGCAGTGGAAAATTAATGTTTTTGCCTGTATACCAAACAGCTTTGTTGACTGTTCAGCCTTGGAGCGAAATTGACTGCTGGAGTCTATGTTTCCTGATAGCCAAAACCTGGGGGTCTTCAAGTTAAGGATAATAGGTTACTTCTGAGCGAGCATGCTCCATCGTCGGTTACATCATCGCTTTCGTTCCGATTATTGTGGTCAAATGCTAGCCAACAATGATAAAAAAGGTCCTAGGTTCGATTCCCGGATCGAGCAAAGTGATATTGGTTTATCAATCTGAAAAATATTCAGCCTCTTCCTAACCCTTAGTGAAATGCAAACTTAGACTATATATAGAAACCTAATTCTTGACTAATTATGAAAAGCTAATGCCCTAATCATCAGCGCATCTTCCACCATGATGAAATATGGCTACACAGATTTTTAACAGCTTGAAATTAAATATGGCAAGTTGAATTTCCTAGCGTCACTCACTCCAACCCCGTCCACAATAATAACCCTTATGTTTTCCCTCAGTGTGACGTTAAGCAGTTGTTACAGATTGGTTCCATGACATACAGGCTACGGCCGCTGGAAGCTCCTGAGTCTATAACAATACTGGTTACTGGGGAAATCAGAACAATGCAGATTGTGCGTAGCCCTCTCGTTGTACGGAAGAGAGAAAATAACTCTTGACCGATGTTTTGTGGAGCAGATTTTCCGCATTATTACTACAATTTAGGCATCGTTTAGTAAACCGCTCGTTGGTGAGCAAACCAGTGTAAGTAGGCCTATTATTCTATTGAAACTTAGTAATACACTAGGCTAGCTTTGATAGGCTATACAAAAGGTTTACAGATTTTTTTTCCATATCAATTGTCTTGTGTTGTCACATTACTCTTACAAAATAAGAAATGATAGATTTTGAAAATCCTGGCTCATGATTAACGACGCCATTGTACCTAAACAGTCAGTTAAACATATCGTAGTAGTGTTACAATTTTGGTTTACATCATCAAACCTATTTAGTATACAGGCAAAAATAATATTTTTTCCACTGCACTGCAAATATTTATTTTTAACTAGTGGCCCGCCCCGGCTTTGCCCGATAAAATTTTCTTTCATAAGAACCTTCTCCTGACAATAACAAACACGACAAAAAAATAATTAGCGAAATTGGTCTAGCCGTTCACGCGTGATGCCGTGACCAAGGGAAATAGGGATTCATTTTTATATATGTAGATAGATAGATTATTTATAGATAGATGTGTGCATTATAACTTTTTAAGCTTATGGCATACGAGTGTGGTGTGCAATAATTATCTACCCAGCACACTCACAGAATTGTTTAAAAGTAGTTGCAAGTTAGCTGCCAGCATACCAAATACCTTTGTTGACTGTACATTAAAGTATATTTATTATAAGTATACTTTATATTATTATATTATATTTTTTTTTTTATTATATTATATTATATAAATCTTTATGTTTTCAACAGCACTTCTGTGAACACAGAAATATAATGTTTGTGACAGATCGATAAGAAGTGATCTTGTTAAGATTCCGGTTTCCCTTTAAGGTCGAAACCATTCACATACCTAGATTGTATAATATTTAAACTATGGTCTGAACTAAAGGTCATCAATTCGCACTAAACGTTTCCAAACGGTTTTTATAATGCGCACAGCAAAGGAGTGGAACTCTCTGCCTGCGTCTGTGTTTCCGAACGCATACAACCCTAATCTCTTCAAAATTAGAGTAAACAGGCTTCTTCTGGGTAAGCTCGCTCCATCGTCGACTTTGTCTCTGTCATCTATGACCTAGACTAGAGTCAAGAACAAACCCATATTAAATAATAAACAAAAATTAAATTACAAAAAATATACGGCAACCAATGTATTACCTTGTCTTTCATTATTATCAAAAGGAGCAAGTTATTAAGTTCAACGTCTCTAATTTCATTTATTTCAATCCAAGCAAACGTTGAGCAAATAATAAAGTTTTAGGGCTCCATAAACCGCATTTTTTATGGTGTTTTTAATAGCGCACCCGATGATACGACCTCGTAAATGTTAAATACTTAAATCTCTTGTATTATTGCATACTACTCGTAACTGTATCTACCAAGTGCCCCGCCGGGCTCGTGGTCGCAAGCTCATCTGCTTAGCATGAGGTCCTGTCTTTGATTCATGGGTTGGGCTGTAGCAGCCCGAGTCTGGAGTCTCCTATGCATGGGACTTAAACATAAGTGGCGACCTGTGAATGATTGTAAAATGTCTGCCAAACCAGGTGATTAGTACTAAAGTGTTTGGGAATGTTCTGCCAGCTATCCTAAAACTACCTTCTTCATCCTGACCTTTGATAGGAAATAAGGGGCAATATCATAATTTAATTCAATATTATAATTCAAGACAAGTTGTTCGTTGACAATACTACGGAATATCGACATCATTGATCACCATTCCTCAATACAACTACTCCCTTTAGGCTCTTCAAACTCATCAATTGGAGACATTTCGTCTCTTCTAAGCCACCAAAAAGTTTCACTCAAAAAAATGTATCGTCCCATTTATTTCATATCGAGAATCAGTGGTAAGACAACGATACCGATATCTAGCCACGAGCCTTTAATCAGATACCAGCTGTTTACATTCAGCCCCTGGGATATTTAAATGTACCGATGTTGTCTCGGTTCAACCTGCTAGCTGACCCGAAGATTGTCGATAGTGGCCGAGGATTTCCGATATCGGAGTCGGATTGAGAGATTTGGATTTTATTCTTTTTACTATTGTTTGTTGGATTCTTTTGTTACGACCGTTTAGCTGTAGTAATATGACTGGAGTTTTGTAAACTTTAACCTATGCTTTTGACCCGCCGATTGTGTAATGAACAGATAATAACCCTGGCTAAACATAACGTATAACTTCAGTTGTAAAAGTATACTATCTGTTACACAAATCAGTAGATTCTCAATCCAGAAACCTTACTGTGATGAACTAATAACTTTTAGGGCACGTTTTATACAATGCAATATCTTTTGAACACATGTAACTTGTGTTTAACAATAAATATTTATCAGTCCTTCTGTCTGGCCGTTTTGACCATTATGACTGACGATGTTAACGGTAAATCAATAAAACCTGTAATTTGGACTTTACTCGGTCATGCAGTACTTTCCTTATCTAGAAAGAAAAAATAATCTTTGATTCGACGACAGTCCATAAGGTACACATATAAAATAAAATAAAAAGTGTCAATCATTTGAAAAAAACTGGCCAAGTGCAAGTCGGACTCGTGTAAAGGGTTCCGAACGAATCTCATTTTTATTGTATGTTATTTTAACACTATAAAATGTTTATATATGGTTTTATTGTAATATATAGGTAAATAACTGTTATCTGGATGTTTTTTTAACATTTTAGGATCAGTAGTTTCGGAGATAATGTTCATTTTACATATAATTTCTCAAATAACTTAAATGCCAATTTATTTTAAAGTATAAAGAAAATATAAGTATTACCGTCACAATAAGCTCTTTCATTTGATACACGGTACAGTCTCAAAAACTTTTTATTTCAAATTTTCTAGTTTTACCCCCACATACTCAAAACTTATTTATTTACGTAAGCCGCCCGTGTTTGGGTCACAAAATTTCATATTTGGACTAAATTTCAACTGAATCGGTGCAGTACATTCTGAGAAAATCGACTGTGACAGACGAACAAGACACCCGAGTGATTCTATAAATAAGGGTACCGTTTTTTACGTATGTTCAAAAGCTTAAAAACAGTTTGCCTCACGGCTAGAGGACTCTAGAAAAGAACAGTAGCTGTTTTGCATCTACAAAAAAAGCAAGCGAAAATCGGAGAAACAGTTAGTCAAAGAAAGAAAGCTTAGTCCAGCCGCCATACATGTTAACTACCTTTAGTGACCGAAAAACACATGCTGTTTACAATCTAATCAGATCATCCGATATGGGTCATTATGATCTTCTGGTAGGAGAACGAATGCAAATGATGGGAAATGAATGGACAGGGGACTGATAAACATTTTTTTTTTTTTTATGATGACAATCATTAAAAAAATCCAGAGTGCACGCCTCACGGCTAGAGAACTCAAGAAAATAGCAGTGACTATTTTTCATCTCCAAAAAGCACACAAAACCGCAGTCACAGTTAGTGAAACAATAAGCAAAGAAACAATAGTCTCTCTCCGCCATACATCTTAACTACCATCAGCGACCGACACAAACATGCTGTTTACAATCTGATCTCTCCGATATGGATCGTTATGATCTTCTGATCAGGGAACGGACGCAAATAATATCTTATAATATAATATCTTATAATAATATCTTAATATCTTGGGACAACTCACACACGGTCATCCGATCCCAAACTAGGCAGAGCCTGTGCTATGGCAACCAGACAACTAATAAACATACTTATATATTTCTAAATACATACATATTATAGACAAATTACACCCAGACACAGAACAAATGATCATGCTCATCACACAAAGATTTGTCCTGGGTGGGAATCGAACCCACGACCTCCGGTTTAGCAGTCAGGGTCACTAACCACTCGACCAACAGGCCAGTCTACCAAATGGCCAAGATGGACGGGGGACTGATAAACATTTTTTTTATTTTTTTTATGATGACAATCATTAAAAAAAATCCAGAGTGCACGCCTCACGGCTAGATAACTCAAGAAAATAACAGTGACTATTTTTCATCTCCAACAAGCAGACAAAACCGCATACACAGTTAGTGAAACAATAAGCAAAAGAAACAATAGTCTCTCTCCGCCATACATCTAACTACCATCAGCGACCGACACAAACATGCTGTTTACAATCTGATCTCTCCGATATGGATCGTTATGATCTTCTGATCAGGAAACGGACGCAAATGGCCAAGATGAACAGGGGACTGATAAACTTCTTGTTTTTGAACTAGGACATACACAGTTAATGACCTAGCGGTCTGGAGGTTAGTATGGCATTATTTTAACACGACATACAGACAGTAGATACCATTTTCGAATAGACTTGTTAATTCCTTGCCATCAAAAAATCCAGAGCAAAGCAGACAATGTACTATTTTGGGCACCCTAGGCTACCTACTTGATGTTCTAGCTTGCCTTTGCACATAAGCAGCCCTGTTGGTATTTGTATGTTTTTTTTTAATAAAGAATAGATTTAGAATGCCAATAACATTATACTAACGAACGACAATCCATACTTACTGAGACTCCCAAGTGAAGTAAGATCAATGTATCTCGAACCGTGGTCTGAAACAGTCAGAATTTTTAAGACCTTTTTCCATGCTCACTTAACCCTAAAATGTTTGTATTTTGAAACTATTTTCTAAAATTAGAAAAATCAAAAGTCATTTATTCAAACTAAGCTAAGTGCCAGAACTTTTTAAACGTCAAAGTTCTACAAAAAGACACGCCCGTCACCACTTTCTGGTGTTTTAGCTGGGAAGAAGAAGTGGTGCAACAAACTCCCCAGCAACTTAGAGATGGACAAAGTATTTGACCATTTATTTCTAAACATCCCATCTTGGCCCAAGACCTTATTTATTAACCACTCACCAGTGATACATATTTCAACTACACCCAACTACCGCTTTATTGCATTCAAGATAAAAGATAAATAAAACACTGCAGGTAGCGATCACGAAGTTAAACTTTAACCAGGTATCGCAATCAGTGTTCTTAGGAATGAGCTCCTAATATTAAAAGGAAAAGCAAAGTTATTGAAGGCATTAAGAGCTGGAGAGTCGGTTGCGTCAGAACACCCTGATGTTAGGTATTATAGTTTGGGTTTGATCTGCTCGGTGGAGGAAGAGATGAGAGGTAGCGTTTATAAAATGCAATACTACAGCCTGGGCTCTAGACAAAGAGTAAGGGGTTCGAACTTTTTTCTATGGGAGTTGGCATCCCCTCTCCCACCGCCGCCATTTTTTGAATATTTTTTTTTGCGGTGCACGATCTAACATGCATATATATATACATTTCGACAACGTTTGTCAATCCCATTCATTTTTTTTTTTGTATTCACATATTGAAAGATACATCATTCCAGATGGATAATGATAAATGATGTTTGTACATTTTAGGCACAGATACTGGTTCAACTCGGAAAAAGCATGGCCGAGCCGCTAATCTATCTTCTATCGAATCGTTAAGCTCCCTATTCTAAGTTGAGCTACTCGACTAGTGACCAAGGCTTGCACTGACTGGACAGGTCCACTCAAATCTGTGTGGTTCTTTCCTCAAAAGATCATTTCAGACACTGATCTGCATGGTCCTCATATAACGTATTGTGAATGTGATGACCATGTAGATCGCAATATTAGGGGTTCATTTCAAATTATTCTGGCAGTTTGAGTTCTTTATGCGGCCTACTCTAATGTCCTTACTTTGGTATTGTTCATCAAATCGTTGAGCTCCTTAAAGTTCTAAGTTTGAGCTACACGATAACTCACAACTGCTTGCACCGTCTAGACAGATCCACTCAAATCTGTGTAGTACTTTCCTCAAAAGACCACTTCAGACATTAACCTACATGGTTCTCATATGATTTGACCAGTACGATTGTATGGACTTTAAAAGAGACTTTGACCTCTGAGTTTGTTTCGGTGTTTCTTCTCAAGATAGTAAGCTAGGAAACACCGGCCTCTGCTAGTTTAAAAATGACCAAAAAATATTGACGTGTAAAAGTGTTACGTTTAACTTACTAACAAAATAAATATAATTTATATATTAAATCGAAAAGTCGTTCCCTGATGACGATGACGAAAAATGACGAAATCTCAAAAACTACTAGACCATTAAATTTGGCACGGAGGTAGATTATAAATTCCTATTCATAATCTACCTCCATGCCGTGCCGTGCCTGACGTCAGCAAACCCCGTATAGGAGTGAAGCAGAGGTTGGAAATTGTTTGTACTAAATCTGCACAGAAGAAATCGAGGGTGAAGTGCTAGTGTTTTATAAACGACTATGCCAACAGAATACTGTTCTAAAGTCTCCTCACCGCCCACCTCTATTAACTCGCACAGCGTCTCACATGGAGCACGAACGTGAAATATATCGAGTCTTTACGCGCGTGCGCACATTTGTACACGACACTCCGCGGACGGCCACACTACTGCGTTGATCTCGCCTGATAACAGCCCCAAACACATCTGTTTGAAGTACTGCAGGTCAGGCGGAAGCTCCGAACGATCTGCTCTGGTGAGGCTGTAACTGTGGGATCATCCAATGAAATGCTGCAGACACTGGTTGAGGGTTAGAGAGTAGAGTAACTAGAGTAGGGACTCCGTGATCCGCACTTCAACTCTCATTCGGTCCGTTTCGTGTGGGGTGGCCTGGTTAACATAGCCAGCCGATACCCACCCAGAAGCACAAAAGCTTCTTGAGAATCTAGAGCCTCAAGAAGCATTTATCTAGAGTCTATATAAATGCCATTCTATCACCGCGAGCCAATCCCATACAGTTTTGACAATCGCCTTCGCCCGCGACCGCT
The DNA here is from genome assembly GCA_002192655.3 of Mamestra configurata. Classification (NCBI taxonomy): domain Eukaryota; kingdom Metazoa; phylum Arthropoda; class Insecta; order Lepidoptera; family Noctuidae; genus Mamestra; species Mamestra configurata. The sequence goes on along the minus strand of NDFZ01005266.1, from coordinate 183,727 downwards.
ATCAGAATATTACTTATCTAGAGCCTCCGGGGGCTTTACAGGCACCATGGACTGTTGAGGGTTATATTACTGGCTTATAAGTCTCGTAAGATGAGGTTCTTAAAAGAGAACTGGGCAGGCCATATCTACCGCATGCCACTGGAGGAGTGGGCGGAAGTAGCAGATTGGGTCCCAAACATCAGGAACTGGCAACGCGGCAACTCCTTCCAAAAGAAGAATTGATATCAGATAGCCCAAGATAGATAAAGACTACGGGCTCATAATAATGAAGGTAAGTGAGGTGCCTAAATCTACCCAGACGGCTTACAATGTAAATTTCCATCAGCAATTACGGCTGTCAAAAAGTCGAACTTGTGCATTTAAATTCGTGGACCCTGGAAAAATTACAATCTGCAATGCATACATCTGAAATTTCCACACAAATTAAATCTAATCGTACTAATTTGACACACTTACACCTCTGTTCAACTAACTTTGTGTACCTAAATCCATCTACAGACTAAAACTGGCATTCAAAATGTGTTGTAACTACATACAAAGCTATTCAACAATACCGATACAAAGCGAGTCCACCTTTAAACCCGCAACCAAAAGGTCTGAAACAATAACGAATCGCTGGAAACAATCGTTACTGATTACATCGGTACATAATACTAATTAATTTGGGCCCACTGTTCAATACACGGTATTTATTGTCCATAAACGTTGCACAAAGAGTTAGGGCGCAATGGCAAACAATGCACTTGAACAACACGAATCGCTTTGCTGTGCCGAAATGGTAGGAACTACGAAAGAAAGGAAGTGGAGATATGAAATCGTCAGTTTATTACATTGCCTGTCCTATTTCAGATTAATCGAAGCAAGAACAGTCTCTCTTTCAACCGACTTCAAAAAAGGTGTTTCAATTCGGATGTTTATATGTATTTTTTAAATTATATTTCGGGTGTCAAAAAACGAAGAAACCACAGTCGGTATTTCCGACTTCTAAAATTAAAGTTATTTTATACTTTGTAATTTTTTATTTGCTTTTCTTTTTCTCTTGCTAGAGCATAAACTATGTTAATAACATATCATGCCGAGGTATGAAATCTTGGCCAAGCAGCAAGATGAGAGCGAGTGGCAGTGCCAAACGTACTTACATTTCAATATCGGATACCTACTCATCATTCTTGGTTAAAACCTACTTTGACAACCAGTTTATCGCTAATTAGGCACAGTATTTTCCATGCGAGTCTCTTACGGCCGGTCTCAATAACATATCTACCTTTGACCAACTGTCAAATAAGCTACCGCCAGAAGCTGTAACGTTAAATTTGACTTTCAAACATGACGTTTCAGCTACTATTGGTAGCTAATTTGACAGTTGGTTAAAGGTAAATACGTTATTGAAACCGGTCGTTACACTGCTACTCTATCTGGTATGTCGGGCACGCAGTGGTTTGCAGACTGAGAAAAGAAAAGGACTGGCAAGAGAGAATTTATAAGTCTGTTTAACGCCTTTAGGTGATCAAGGAACCATTTAATAAATTATTATTATTTTGCCACTTATCAAACCATCTTACTGGTATTAAAAGCTGATATTTAAAAAATCTTGGTATTAAAAACAGAAATTAAAAAATAGTATAGTATAGTATTCAGCTGAATCCGGTTTGACTGAAAGCCGACCCCAATATAGTTGGGAAACGGCTAAGCAGATGATGATCAATCAATATAATTATATAAAACTCTTCTGTTACTGGTGACATAAGTGATTGAGTGTCTGACAGACAACGCACAGCCAAAACTACTGGTCATAGAAAGCTCAAGTTTGGCATGTAGCTTCCCTACACTCTCGGATTTTCCCAAATTCCTACAGGAACGGGAAAAACGGGATATGCGCGTACGAAGTAGCGGGCAAAGCTAGTTGACTATAAATCATTTTGCTAATGGACTCCGCTTTCGACGACGTAATGCCGTAGTGAGCTAACTGATTCATCGAATAGATTCTCAATAGGTGCACTGAAAGAATGAAATACTGTCAAATAAAGGATCGCACCTCCATATTGAAATTAATTTCCTAAACTCGACTCAACTTCGAATCAGCCCCCTCAAACAAATTGACAGTTAAGGCTTGTTATTTATTGACACTGTCCTCGATTAGAGAATTTTTCGTTGTCATGGCGAACGAGTCGAATAGAATAGACGAAGCTTTCTTCAAGAAGACTGAGAACATAGATATGAGAAACGGTTCCAATCATTGCAAGTGCATCAATTGCAGTGCAAAAGTACGTCGACACACTGGAAAATCGAGTAGAAGAGGAATGTCATCTGCACTCAATTTTAACAACAGACCCTCTAAACATCAAAAAGAACAATTCCACATTTAAATTTGAACGTTCGTGCATCTCCGGCAATCTCCAGCGCTCGTGCGCCTTGGATTGGTGGAAACAATGCTGTTATAAGATGGCTGCTAATGGCAACAATAGGCGAGATAACCGTCTACCTCCATTATTCTGCACGGATTCTGAATAATGTACTAGTTTTGAAAGCATTTAGATTGTTATTATTCAACCTGAGATTTATTATTAGTCTAGTTAGTTTTAGTATTGTGGAATCAGGCCGCTTCAGCTTTGATAGACCGTTAAATACGAATTATGGGTGTTACAAAACTGTAATGCGGTTGTAATCTATTATGAGTCGTTGTTTCACTTGTTTCTGCTTGATTTATTGGACTACGGTATTTATCATTCTCACCTTTAGGTACTTTACGACGTAACATAGCCAAGTTCTTATCAAAGCGAATCCTTTGTTTTGTTTGGTCTGCGACAAGTACACCATACAACTTTTATTACGCTAGTGTTATGATTCTTATCCGACTATTTTATCAATCCTCCCCTCACACATCTGGCCGTGAAACACGTTAATCATACATTTATGACCACGCTACTAAAATACCCTGTAGAATATCGACTAATAGAATTCCGATAAATATTCTATGCATTTGAGGATTTTCAAGTGACAAATATAAATTATCCCAGAGACTGTCTCACACACCATCAGAAAGGAAAGGTCAAAGTTGTAAAGGCTGGAATTAAATGAGCAGATGCAGTTTTATCGATACATTGAAGCAACTGGTCAAATTGGATTAAAAAATTTCAACAAGTAAATGACGACAAATATCAAAATCTTGCGAATCAGAATACCTGTGCGGAATTCTGTGCGGTCCGTTAAATATAAGTCATCCCCCTGTACCTGCTAACATGTCATAATTCACTTAATATAGGGTAAACGGACCTGTTACTAAGCATAGTCGTCTGTGATAACATTTCTAGACTCGAGATTAAGTGCCGTTCTAAATATTAGCGATTGATCACGTGACATTTAAACAGCCCCATTTTGACGTTTTAAAAATTGTCACTTGTGTAGAGCGTCAGATGGCCAGTATTTTTAACTGACTTCAATAAAAAGAGGAAATTCTCAATTCGACTGTTTTTTTAATTGTTTTTTTTTTGGTAACGCCAACTAGCCGCTAAAAGCCGATTTTTGTGTGTCTGCTGGGAGATATCTAGTCTGTCCAATTGGTTCTTGAAACAGTTTAGTGTGGGAGCTGTCACAACACTTTCCAGGAGCCTATTCCACGCTATTACGGCTTGATTAAGTTAGAGTTAGCTTCGCCTAAGAAAATCTTTGAATTCCTAAATAGTGCTAGTAATACTGAAACGTTATTTGTTTAGCCAGCAGCAATAACTGATACCGGATGATGTTACATAGCAAAGAACTTCTTTTACCGTATGACATCGATGTAGGAAAACCGATAAAATATCCTATTATGTTTAGTAATCAAGTTTTATTTCAATTTCCTGTCAAATGGACTTTCTATTTAAATTAAAGCTAGTAGAGATATAAGACTCATTTAGATTTTAGTGTTAATAAAATAATCACAATTATAATACACTAACCATGTTTACTAGCCGAAGAATTGTGCCCCCTCCCTAACATTATCCACCAATAAAATCGTTTTATCGACTTGGCCACCCCGCATAGATGTTACAATTACAAACATAAATCTTCCATCAGACTACTGATCCCCAACCCCTTATACCAATGTTTTAAGATTTATATTGGTAGCGTTAACAATTTTCGTGGCAGCATAGTTAAGTTTGCCTATAATTCACATTTACTACATGGTTAATAGGTATCAGGGATATAAATTCCGTAGTACAACCATCGACTGCCAGGCTGTCCATCATAACTCTTCGCGAGACACCCACCAGGGTACCTGTATTGAAATTGGTTCACAATCCCATAATTGTGCGCGGTATCACCTGCAATTACTGATAGAGCTAGTTTATTTCTTCGGGTTTTCTTGGAAAATAAGATATCAAAGCTCATAGATGTTGAATTATTTATTGTTAATGGAAAGTCATTGATTGGGTTTTCTTTTAGCTTTGCTTTTACCCACAGTTTCGCTCGCGTTAATATAGATTTTCGCAAAAAAAATATAGCCTTTTCCAGGATACCACCTCAGTATATTTGTACCAAAAATGACGCATTTATGATAAAAGTTAGATTTCAACAATTTTTTCAGAACTTTAGAGCTTTAGAGTAAATCTCTCCTTAGCTACTCTGAAAAAATATTTTTAGAGTAGCTAAGGAGTTTTTTTTATTTAAGTATTCTTCATAGTCCTAATTTTCGTCCTTTTCGTCCTTCGATGTCTCCTGTAGGTCATCAGCCTGTCTTGAAGACATTTCTCTCCAAAAGAAAACAGAAAAAGTCACGTATCGTTTAGCCTTCATCACACCCACAGACAAAGAAGAATGGTCACGGCCCATACAAAATTTACCCAACTCCGACATAAATCACTCAACCTAATTTCGTTGTCGTCTGATTCGTTGGCGAACACATAAATATATGGTTTTGAGTGTTCGTTCAAGCGAAGCATAGAAAAGCGATTTTCATACACTCTCGCTTGCATAACTATCGTTTGAGCTTATTTAAATCGTTCTGATGGGCACTATTCATTGTGGTTGGTAACAAGGATCTAATGATGGAGACCAGAAAGGTGGATATCGAATATCTTAGTTAGCTACTAGCATAACCATCGTGTTTGGACTTATTTGAATCCTTCTGATGAGCACTATTAATTGGTGGTGGTAACAAGGATCTGATGATAGATTCCAGAAAGATGGATATTAGATCTCTTAGTTGGCTACTAGTATAAACATCGTGTTTGAAATCATTTGAATCCTTCTGATGTGCTGATGATGGATACCATAAAGGTGGATAGTGGGTCTCTTAGTTGGCTACTAGTACCACCATCTTGTTTGGACTCATTTGAATCCTTCTGATGAGCACTATAAATTGGTTTAAGTACCAAGTATCTGATAATGGATACCAGAAAGATGGATATTGGATTTCTTAGTTGGCTACCAGTATTGCTGCAGAACAACTTGCTGCTCTTGTCGCTAGCGCGATAGAATTAGCTTCATCTATTTGACTGGCAGACCTTGACGATTCAAAAGTGCCTGTAACAGGTCTATTTTAAATATAGGAATTTGTATTTGTAACCATTGTGTTTGGGCCCATTTGAATCCTCCTGATGAGCACTATTAATTAGTATTGGTAACGTGGATCTGATGATGAATATCAGAAAAGTGGATATTGGATCTCTTAGTTGGCTACTAGTATAACCATCGTGTTTGGGCTCTTTCGAATCCATCTCCGCCGTTACCGGCTACTGTGAATAGTATGCTCATATGAATCGTACGGGCGCATTATACATACATGGCATTCATATGAGCCCAAGCACGATAGGTATAGGAGTAGTCAACTAAGAGAGCCACTATTCCTTTATGGTTTACATCATCAGACCCTTGTCACCAACTACAGAGAATGTATGGTTCCCATTAATACAATTCAGATGAGCGCAAACACCTCAGGTATACTTGCAAGGGTGGATAGAAGAATTACTTTTCTATACTTTTTCTAAAGAAATACTCAAACACACATAATAATATCGCACTATTCATTGTTGTTGGTAACGGCTACAATGAATGGTACGCTCACATGAATCGTACAGGTGGGCCGTACGATTCATGTGAGCCCAAGCACGATAGGTATACTTGTAAGGGTGGATAGAAGAATTACTTTTCTATACTTTTTCTAAAGAAATACTCAAACACACATAATAATATCGCACTATTCATTGTTGTTTTTAACGGCTACAATGAATGGTACGCTCATATGAATCGTACAGGTGGGCCGTACGATTCATGTGAGCCCAAGCACGATAGGTATACTTGTAAGGGTGGATAGAAGAATTACTTTTCTATACTTTTTCTAAAGAAATACTCAAACACACATAATAATATCGCACTATTCATTGTTGTTTTTAACGGCTACAATGAATGGTACGCTCATATGAATCGTACAGGTGGGCCGTACGATTCATGTGAGCCCAAGCACGATAGGTATACTTGTAAGGGTGGATACAGAAATTACTTTTCTATACTTTTTCTAAAGAAATACTCAAACACACATAATAATATCTATGCGTTAGCGATCGAAAAAAAAATACATTTTCTTGCTCGACTTCAAATGACAAAAGAAAATTGGATAGGTCTCAATTCTGTCGGACTCTGGGTCAGAAATGGCGACAAACACGTTTGATCGCTTTCCACCTTTCTGCTCTTCAGTACCAGACCCTTGTTATCAACTACGCAAAATACCCACCAGGACGATTCAAATGAGCTTAAACATACTTGTAAGAATGAATGAAAAATATTTTTTCTATACTTCGTCTGAAGACAAATAATTCAAGGTCATATATTCATGCGTAAGCCATACAAATCGAAAAAAAAACATTTTGTTGCTCTACTTCAGATGACAAAAAAACTATGATAGGTCTCAATTCTGTCGGACTCTGGGTCAGAATGACCCTTCTTGACATGAATGGCCATTTTTCTTTAAAGGATTCCCTAACCAAGAGCTCACTCACATGCTCCAATATTGTAATAACAACCACTACACCAATGAGGTACAAACCAATAAGTTTTGAAATATCACCAAACGCGTAAACCATAGAGTTCCGCGCCAATATATCACGGAGACCATAGACAATGGATACAATCGTCTAATTATATTGTGCCGGCGCCGCTGTATCGAACACAGATAAACTTGATGCATTATTTTGTTAGACAATTAGTGCGTCTGTTACGGACGCAATTTGTTGGGGAAACCGATCCGTGGTTGTATTTGTTAGGGAGAAATACATTGCTGGTTTAAGGAAGTTTCGAATGCTGTTTATTATTGATGTGTAACATCTTTCCTCTCGCTTTCCTGCAATCTGTGGGAGTGATTTCGTGAAATGGGACGGAAGTGTGTAACAGAAAGGCAAGGCAGCGCGCGCTATTTGAGTTAATGTTGCTTTTTACCAAGGTAAGACGTCAGATATTACATATCTTATGCGATTACTGTTAGACTCGCTCGTTTTTTTTTGTTTTTATCTTTGTTTGGTATCGGTGATGTTGCTTCGTTAGTGTAGTAGTTGCAGACGACTAATAGGCTCGCTTCTTATTACATGGCACTTACACCTAACTGCCAAAAAGGTGCATACCCCTTATCAGAATACAAACATGGCGATTTTATAATACGTTATCTTAGGCTCTAGTTATGAGCTCGAAGGGTATAACTTACAAACACTTTAAAAGTATAGAAAACCATTTGAAATAGCTATTGCAATACAAATTAATGTTGGCCAAATAGCAAAAGAATTTCAGAAAATACTTTTACTTATGAGTTGTGAACGGAGATAAAACAAAAGTGCGAAAACAATTGACAAAAGTCCAAAATTATTGGAATTGACCTACGCTACAGAAATGTCACGAGAACAATCTGAACCATTTTGAAGTTTTAAAAACCTGTCTGTGTCAGAGCTTCCTGATAGCTACCACCTGGGGCCTAGCCCACCCTTTAAGACAAGAGTGAATCCTGCCAGGGCTGCGAATTTTTTCGAAAAAGTCACCTCGGCCCTGGAACGCAAAGAGTATTAGGAGGGACACGGATGGGTTTTAGTCAGTAAGAGTCTCACTACTCTCACTCTCCTTTCGCTCCGGCCAGAGCGGAAGGAGTCATTAAAGTCAAGAGTGAACAGGTTACATCTAGGTAATTGTGCTCGTCGCTTCGTCTACATCATCGCTTATCATCAGGCGAAATTTTGGTCAAACACGAGCCTTACAATAATAATAAAGATATATTTTAACTAAGAACTAGAGTGTATTTTGTTTCTGATTGCTATAACTCCTTGTCATACAAATGCAGGAAAGAGAGCGCTGCTCCAGAGATTGGTTCAAGCTTACAATAATAATTTTAACGCTATCAATGTATTTGCTCTATCTGAACATAAATTTAAAAAACAAAAGATTAAGCACCTTGTTAAAAATTTTTAATTATCTAATTAATATGTATTATTTAACTATTATATTCTAAGACAGCGAAACAATTGTATTTTTGTTATATATTATTATTGATTTTATTTAATTTTACCAAAACTGTATCTAATATAAGCTATTAACATGTGGAAACGTAGTGGATTGTACATTTACTTATAGCATAGTGTATCTGGATATAATATACATTGCACGATTTGTTTTCCCAAATAAAAAAATTAAAAAAAATGTGGCTTTATGTAGTTTCTATCTTCCCCCAATGGAAAACAGGCTTGAGTTTATACATACGTAAAACTATTCTTTTTATAAAATATTAAAACTGTAAAATCATCTTCTTACCAGTAAACACCTAATAACCTATTAATTGTAACAGCAGAAGTGTATAGAAAAGTATAGCAAACAGACACGATCGAGCAGTGCAAGAGGACATTCAATATTGTAGACGATGGACAGAAGCGATAGCACGCGTGCCATACTGTCCTTACTTGCTGCTAACACAGAGTCACCTCTCATAGACTTACACATGAAAACACGGTTTAGAATAATAGGTATGCAACATGTGCATCGCAACGGAGTAGCCATCAATCAATATATGATAGACAACGCATAGCCGAAACTACTGGTCGTAGAAAACTGAAATTTGACATGCACGTTCCTTGAGGAGTGTAGGGGAGTACTATGTTGCAGAGTCTGACACGCCCTTCCGCTCCACCCAAAGCGGAAGAAGTCATTTGATGATTTCCTATCCATAATAAAAAAAAGGGGAGCACTATGATTCCCCTAAATCCCTACGATTAGTCTTAAAAAAGAGAGTGGCACGCAGAAAACAATCGTCACAGAGAAAAACTGCCACTCAGAAGTACTGACACGCAGAAAATAGTATCGCACAGAAAACATTGTCGCACAGAAAAAAAACACTATCAAACATTAAAGACACCCACAGAAAATATATACTATCACACAGAGAACACTGTCACACAGATGCGTTTTTAAGAAATTTGCCGACTTTCTTTTACCACAAACCCACTTCTACGAGACTCCTAACACCACAAATTAGTTCAGGCCACCTTAAATGGAGTCTAGATTACAGTGAAGCGTGAAATGCTGGTATAATTCGGCGCTATCAACTGTCAGGAGGGGGCAGGGGAGGGGGGCCAATTAACTCCTGGCCAGCGCACGATTGTGTAAGCTATTGTTAATTGTCTCTGGTCTTACCTCTTTTGTAGCCATGTTTGTTTGTGGTACTCGTGTTTTGGCGGGAAGAAAGATTATGGTTGCATGAATTTAGAGCTGTAAACGAAAGCTGTCGGAATTACTAAATGTTTTTTAAACATTGTAATACATTTTAATTAACGGAATTAACAATTCTGTTTGATCCTAATAACACTAATCGATCGTGTTTCTGTACTCTCTGATTGTGATTTTTATTCTAACTAGCTTCTGCCAGCGACTTACCCGCGTGAAAGTTTGTAAAAATTCCACGGCAACATATTCCCGGGAATATAGTATCTAGGTCTGACTCCAGGAAATGGTCTACACGTGTAACCTCTTGACGTCTTAGTAGCTAGCTGCTGCCTAAAATTCACTCAGTAAACAATTACCCTATATTGACTTTTGGGGGTTGATGTGTGAAACTAATAATGAGAACCTTTTTTATTTCCTTCGGCCAGTATTACACACCACACACACACACCACCACTTAAATCTTATTTTGGGGTAGTTATAGAAAGAAAAGAAAGAAAGAAAGAAAATCAATTTATTCTGCCGGAAAAAACGCACAGAACACTAAAAACTAAAAAACTTATCAACTACAATAATTATAACTAAAATAAATAAAAACTGAAAAATAACACATCACTGCCAGCCCATGTCTGGGCCGGACATTAACCACAGTTATGAAAGACTAATAGTGACATCTTTTATTATTTACTTTTGAGAGTAGGTACTTACTTACTTATAATCTTATTCCTTGGGGCAATGTACTTGAAACAACCAACTTTCAAGAATATTGGCCTGAGAAATAAGATTTTTCATACAAACTTTCATCCCCAATTTCACCCCCTTAGAGGACGGACTTCCAAAAATCCTGTCAAAGTCAATTCATTTATTTCAACTAGACCATTAAAAGGCACTTTTGAACGTCAAATTTACAGTTTAAAATTAAAATATACATAAGTGACTCTAGTTGTCCATTCGCAAAAAGTAGATTCTTATGGAGAAGAACGGACAAGAAACTCCATAGTTACTCTTTTCAAATATAAGTTTTACAATATTTTGTCCTGTCTTATCGGATGCTACATCATGTAAAGAATACGTCCTCCATTGGCTCCAAATTTCAAGTACCTACAACCAGCGGTTTAGACTGCGTTGATCCATCAATAAGGACTAAGCATTTTATATAGAAGAAGAAGAAATAGGAATACATGCAAACTTTAAAAAGAGAAATAGTTTTAAAAAGAGAAAAGAACGTTGAAAAAAGATCGAACTATAAAAATCATGATGCTAATATTAATAACGATATTACGTCTGAGATCATCTTCATAAAGAATTAATAAAATTGTTTGTTTGTATGCCACCGATTTTAGGAGATTACTTTTTATTCAGGAAATACAGGTTTCCTCTTGGGAAGGCTCCGGGAGCGAAGCCAAGGGGGGACAAAACTAGCTCGAAACAAACTTCTGTCTTTGGGCCTTACTGAAATATTACTTTATTTATTTCCTTTTGTAATGGTTGCGTCTATCCAACCCACTACATGAATTCTAATATATTTTCCAATTAGATTTCTAATCTTAGATGGCCAATTAGCCAGTTGTTAGTATAAATTGGCCCATGAAACCTTTGGTTGATTGGCTATTGGTGGTTTAGGGCGCTAGATTCCTCAGTTTGGTAACCCACAAAGATGAGGAGTCTCGTGTTGGCCACCGTTCTGACGTGTTTGGCCAACCATGTTGGCGTATTGGACGGATATATTGTTGGGGCTGGATGTGAGTACAGAATTTCTGTTGTAATAAGTAATTTCAGAATGTTGTTGCACGATTCATCAGAGGTACAGTTGGAGCGTTCGCATTCGCAGCGCTGTCGCAAATTGTCAAAAATATCTTAAATTTCCCTATACGCTTTTAAGTACGACAATTTAATTGGCCTTCTGATCGCAGTAGTGATAGATTTTTTTATTGTGTACATACATTTTAAATATATCCTAATATATAAAATTCTTCCATTACTGACCGACTGAGTGTGTACTGCTAATGCCGTATGGTTACCTAATAAGTTATAAACCCAGTTTAGACTATATCTAGGACATATTCCCATTTTTTTAAAAGTTCTGTTCGTCGTAAAACAGAATACTTATAGGATCACACTATTGTCTTTCAATTTTTGGACTTCATCTGAATAAAAAGGTATAGTATTAGTAGGTAGAGTCTACTACCTACTAACACTATACCTACATAACTTCACGACTGTATTTTGCCAAGGGTTGGCCAAACCTACACCCATAGTTCGCTATTGTAAACCCCATTTTATAAGGAAAGAAGTGAATCCTATTTCCATTTACCCCAATTTACATCCCCAGTAAACGTCCGCTTCGGCCAAATGCTGTACACCGACAGTAAGTACCAGGTGTTGAGGGAAGAGATGGTCAAGACCAACACAAGGAACCTGGTCTACCACTGCAGGGCTGACAAGAGTGACTGCGATGCTGCTCTGGCCAAGATGCGGTATAAGGCCAGCAAGCACTTCTATGCGCTGTCGAAGGCAGTCGTTGATTATGTGAAGAATAAGCGGCAGGCTAGGCCTACGGGATATGTTGGTAAGGAATGCTGTGTTCTTCTTTTTCTGGGACCTTTGGTTTAACATCAGGGGCCATCTTTGTTCCATTAACAGACAGATGTGTTGCTGGAGAGTTTGTTGCGCCACTTCTTCTTCCCAGCTACAACACTAGGAAGTGGTGCCGGGCGGGCGTTTTGGGGGACTGTCTTTATGTAGAACTTTGACGTTCAAAAAGTGCTGGCACTCAGCCTAATTTGAATAAATGACTTTTCATTTTGATTTTGATTTTGATTGAGAGATGTGGGGAGCTCGAGGCTAACATTAGGACTAGCATGGATTGAATTTGTCGTGGCTTTTTTAATTTATTTTTTATTTAATATCGGTTTGCTCTTGACTCTAGTCTAGGTCATAGAGGAGGTTAGATGGGCTGACGCTCCATGTAAAATACTGGTATTCAGGAGCATTACTGGTATTTAGCGATTAGACTGGAAGCCGACGCCACTTATTTGGGAAAAGGCAGGGCAGGTTGATTTTGATCCAGTATGAGAGCGACACAGCTCAATTCCTTTTTAGGGTTCTGTAGTCAACAAGGAACCCTTATAGTTTCGCCATGTCCATCCGCCTGTAAGTCCGGTCGCGGTTTAGCTCAGAGACGCTTAATGCTATAAAGTTAAAATTTGGCATGGGTATACATATTACGTAGACATCCATAATATTTATGAAAAAAAATTTGACATGTAAACTACGGGAAACTCTTTGTAATGTTACCTATAATATATATTTGCATGCTGTGATATAGGCAAAACATGTATGCTCTAATATTGTCTGTAAAACAACTTTGTACACCCTGTTTTATGCAAATTTCCTTTTGCTGATAACTGATCCGAACAGTCACTCAGTATCGGTCTCAGCCCCGCTGGGAACATCTGACCACTGCCTGGTGAAATCCGTGTCGACCTGCTCTCCTCCAGATGAGAGCCCTAGAGGCACGAGACGAGTATGGCGATACGAGTCAGCAGATTGGGATGAGATGCGGCACTTTTTTGCGTCTTATCCATGGCGGCATGTGTGCTTTTCCTCGGGTGACCCGTCTTGTTGTGCCGACATGATTGTGGACGTGATTCGGCAGGGGATGGAATATTTCATTCCATTCTCCGACATCCCGCTCGGTCACAAAACCCGGCCTTGGTATAATGCAGAGTGCGCCCACGCTGAGGCCCGAAAAGAGTCTGCCTACCAAGCTTGGGTCAAGGCCCGCGACCAAAAAGTTAGAGCACGCAGGGTTCGCGCGAGGAAGAGAGCTTTTAATTCTGCCGCTAAGTTCTGCAAGCAAGTTCTACGTGGGGCACGTTTTGACCATGTTGGACGTATCGGGGCCAAACTAGCATCGCACCCTCCGGGTAGTAAACTGTTCTGGTCCCTTTCGAAAGCGGTTGAAACGAACTTTTGTCGGCCCACTTTACCACCAATGCTGAAACCTGATGGGTCGCTGGCCCACTCTGCAAGTGAGAAAGCAAATTTATTTGCATCTCTCTTTGCTAGCAATTCACGTCTGGACGCTGGCTCCAAGCAACCACTAACTGTACCTCGTTACTGTGACTCTTCGATGTCGGAGATCGCAGTTCACATGAAAGAGGTACGAAGAGTATTGTGCAGTCTAGACGTGAACAAGGCCAGCGGGCCTGACGGCATTTCAGCGAGAGTTTTGAGGCAATGTGCGCCTGAACTGTCTCCTGTGTTGACACGCTTGTTCCGCCTCTCTCTTGAAAAAAGAACGGTGCCAAAATCCTGGAAGCTTGCGAATGTACAACCTGTGCCAAAAAAAGGCGACCGTGCAGACCCTGCTCATTATCGACCGATCGCCATTACCTCCATTCTGTGCAAGGTTATGGAAAGGGTACTGAACAGTAAGTTGCTGACCTACCTTGAAGACAATGATCTCCTCAGTGACCGTCAATATGGCTTTCGCCGGGGACGGTCAACTGGCGATCTTCTTGTGTATGTCACGCACTGTTGGGGCGAAGCCATCGAGAAACACGGCGAAGCACTTGCTGTATCGCTCGATATCTCGAAGGCCTTTGATAGGGTGTGGCACGCAAGTCTACTCAGCAAGCTTCCTGCTTATGGCATCCCAGCTGATTTTTGTAGCTGGATATCAGACTTCCTTAGTGAACGGTCGATCCGAGTAGTCGTTGACGGCTGCTTCTCTGACCTCATGGCTATTAATGCCGGAGTTCCTCAGGGGTCTGTTCTCTCTGCAACTCTTTTCCTGCTGCACATCAATGACCTGCTTCAGCCTGGTATTGTTGGGTATGCAGATGACAGTTCGGTTTCAGAGAGATACTTGTCTAGCGCAAAAACCAGCGGGGAAGAAGTTCGTTCCTTGAGAGAGGCCATGGTAGAGCGGACAAATTTGACCTTAAGTCTTGTCTCCCAGTGGGGTGATGACAATCTGGTCTCTTTTAACGCCACCAAAACACAAGCATGCCTTTTTACCGCGAAAAGGAGTCGTTTCGACCTAACTCCGACTTTTCGGGGTACTTCTGTTCCTGTAACCGATCGGCTCGAGCTCCTAGGCATGGAGTTGACAACCAGTCTCAACTTTGGTGCCACCATTGAGCACAAAGCCCAAACTGCGGCCAAAAAGCTGGGCATCCTAAATAGAGTGAAGCGATACTTCACGCCTGGACAGCTTTTAACCCTCTACAAAGCACAAGTCCGATCCTGCATGGAGTATTGCAGCCACCTTTGGGATGGCTCAGCTAAATACCAACTTGCCGCGCTTGACTCGGTGGAACACAGAGCTAAAAGGCTCATTGGCGACGTAAGGCTGGTGGATGCCAAGCTGCACAGCTTGGCTCATCGCCGCAAGGTTGCCTGCTTGTCGGTCTTCTACAGATTGTACTTCGGGGAGAGTGTCCAGGAACTCCACGATCTCATCCCACCGGCCCCCTTCTACCATCGGACATCTAGACGCACTGCAAGTTACCATCCCTACCTTGTTGCTATTCCACCAATTCGCACTAAACGTTTCCAAACGTCTTTTATAATGCGCACAGCAAAGGAGTGGAACTCTCTGCCTGCGTCTGTGTTTCCGAACGCATACAACCCTAATCTCTTCAAAATTAGAGTGAACAGGCTTCTTCTGGGTAAGCTCGCTCCATCGTCGACTTTGTCTCTGTCATCTATGACCTAGACTAGAGTCAAGAGCAAACCCATATTAAATAAAAAAATACAATTGATTGATTGATTGATAAAATAATTATCTGTGCGAGGCCAAAATGGTCCCTACCTCAGCTTATGCTGCGATATCTAAAAAATAAATAACGCAGCGCTGGTATTCTGATAGGGACAGTCAGTAGTGCCACGGATACACTCACGGAGCATATATAAAAGAACTTTTCCCATCAGGAACTGCAACGTTCTGCCAAGATAACATCTGCGTCCCGGACACCGATCCACCTATAGTGTTTGGAGGCTGCTTCACCCTGGTCTCCTGTGGCGGCAACCAGTCCTGGCACCTGGATCCCATCGTCTACAAGAAGAAGAAGGGTCGATTCTTTTAGCTTCACGTTCAATAAATGATATGGTACTTTAGCGTTTAGTTACATAATTACCAGTAGGCTGTCCTTTTAGATTTCTTGTTTAATTTATATTCCTAACCTTATGCCACATACTTGGTTTCTTCAAAAATCCATCAAGAAACCACAATTAGGCTGAGAGCCAGCACTTTTTAAACGGCAAAGACAAAAAGTCATAAAGGCAGTCCCCCAAAACATATCTTTCTAGCTTCATATTGTACTTAGTTCTTACTTTCAAACATTAATAAAGGAACAAATAACTTCTAACAAACATCTAACTTACATGAATGCCAGTCTATAACATTGTGAAACGATAATGTAACACCATAAACTTCCGAAAGATATAAAACGGAAATCACACATTTGACTAAACTAAAAAACCGCCAAAAAATTTCGCTGATATAACTTCAATGAGTCAATGAAAAAGTAAATCAAAATAAAAAAGTTCTTATCCCACCTGTTGTATTGTGCGAAAACAATACGATTTTCATTCATTGTTTTACATCTCAAACGAGGCTTTAAAAGACCACCGCAGGTGCTCAGTCAAGTTGTTAAAATGCTATAGTGACCATCGAACGACGCCATGGAGTTCCTGTACCTCACAGTCTTGTTGCAAGTTTACTATGCAGCTGCTGAAATCAGATCCAGTGGAATTGTGAACAGGTGAGAACGGTTTAAACGAAAAACGAATCAATTAATCTGCCTAACCTTTTCCAAAGTATGCTGAAGTCGGCTTCCGGTCTAACCGGATGCAGTTGAGCTGTGTGAGTACCAGTATTTTAAATAAAGTGACTGACTGTTTGAACTTTTCGATGGATGATCATCCATCCACAAACCGACCTTGGCAAGCGTTGCTTAACCACGAGGATCG
Organism: Mamestra configurata; assembly: GCA_002192655.3. Classification (NCBI taxonomy): domain Eukaryota; kingdom Metazoa; phylum Arthropoda; class Insecta; order Lepidoptera; family Noctuidae; genus Mamestra; species Mamestra configurata. The sequence goes on along the minus strand of NDFZ01005266.1, from coordinate 167,077 downwards.
ACCTCTGCGGGTGTTAATACTAAGCCACGAGTCACTCGATTAACTTAAACTATTTCAATTCATATTAGCGAAAAATTATTCCTGATCCATTTCGGGGAAAATCGGTTTTCAAAACCGATTTTCCGATGCGTCGACTTGCCTCGAAACAGATTTCAAACCATATGTGGTTTTTTTAAACCAAATATGTTTTTTTAAACCGAAGTTGCTTTGAAAAACCAAAGACAAATCTCATTTTAGTTTTTTTCATTTAAGCAAACTGCTTGCGGCAGACGTTACCTACGAGTATTTAGACGTTACTTTGTTTGACAGGAGTAAAAACGGCCAATAACACTCGTTAATCACTTGTTTCTATTGATACTAGAAAACGATAAGAAAAGCTGCCAGTGAGAGGCCATACGATGCGGTGCGGTGCGGTGCGCCGCCGCACCGCAACCATTTTACCGCATCAGCGCAACAACATCGCAACAATGTTACAGTACCGTTCCGCAACGGCTACGGCGCATACACCCTCCCCCTCGTCTTAGTCCGGTGACCTTGCGTTATACCACACGGTGCGGCGCCGTACCGCCCTGTGTGGTATACCATGGACATTTGTATGTATTACGCCGCAGCGGTACCGCTCAGGCGCCGCACCGGAACCGCACCGCATTGTGTGGCCTCTCCCTTATAAAATAAATCACTTTGTAATAGTAAGTATCTACGTTAGCAAAATTATCATTATGCATGTTGTTCATTGAGCATGCAGTTAGGCTCTAACTAAATAATCTCGACGAAAATTTCAAAAAGTCGCTTAGCAATTTAATATTACACTTTTAACTTCACCAGACTTGCCAATGTGCAGCCGGTTGGGGCCCTGGTCGCAAAAAGCTTCGTGCCCCTCACAGAAATACCCCCACCGAAGGGGGGTATGCACACCCCCCACGGCCCACCAGACCACATCTCAGGCAGAAGGCATTTACAAGATGACTGCAACAAGAAGCCGTTTGGCCAAGACGTAAAGCAGAATGGGGTGGTGGACATCTTTGCTGAGTATTATGACGATAAAATTGCGAAGACTCTTGCTACTATCATCTTCCCGGACCACATCGACCGTATGTTTAAATTGATTATTTTCATTTTAGAGGTATTTTTCAATAGTCACATAATTTTTCTAAAGAATAAAAGTGGTGGTTTGACTTTTATTCCTTGGATAACATCCATCGGACCATTGAAAAATCGGCCCTAACCATATTCATTCTTTAGTTAAAATTTATCTCACTATTTAAAGAATTCAGTCGAATTGAGACCCCTCCTCAGTCAGTTAAAAATAAGCTCTTAGGATACATATGAAGTGATGGAGAGCCTCTTCTCTTAATGCGTTACCTCCAAATACCTAACGCTTCAGGCACCAATCAGGTAGACTTACCCTATTTGCCAATCTACGCAAGTAACTGTCGTTGCATTTTTTTTAAAACAAATCTAAATTAAAATTTGGCTCCTACCCGATGGAATTTTTCGCACTCGTCTATATTTGTCAGCAAGCCCCCATCAATTCAATTTATTGTATTTAAAAAATATCATAATTAAAAAGTCGTTTGATCTGAATGACGCGAAGTCACTATTGCGTTACCTAAGTGTAATGCCACTTTCTTAAAAACACATAAATGTTTGTTCTTGATCTGACAGCTCTTTTACCTTTAAATTGCAGACAAACACTTCGAAGTAACAACGCCACTACCTTATCTGACTGTGGGTTTAATTGAAGCGTTAGGGTACCACCCCAGCTCAATGAAAAGCGAGCACCCGAGCGAATGCGAGAAGATATACCAGGACCATCTCGATGAGCAGTATTCTGATGAGTCCAGGGATGCCTCGGGAGAGTCGTTAGAGATGGCTCGACTGCCGCTGTTCCCTGCAGAGGGAGAAATCCCAGCCTCCGTAGAGGCACAATTAGAGCAGATTTACACCGATTTAGATGTCTAGTTGTTTTAACTCTTGTATTTTTATACTGCTTTGATTAAATGATTTTTTAGTAAAGTGTTTTTTTTTTGTTCTTTTTCATTTTCCAACCATGTTTGGGTCACCTTCCAGCCTCACCTGATGCAGCTCAGTAACAGTATTTAAATGGACCGACACGTAAACATGATCATCCTTGGCGAGACTGGCGTCAGATTATCTACACAGTATGTATAGAAGATTCTTATGACCAACGTTCATCCTCCTTGGCAAGACTGGTGATGGATTATCTACACAGTATCATGTATAGAAGGTTTATTGTTCTGGTGACCAGCGTTCAGAAGAAGATATACCAAGACTATCTCGACGAGCAGTATTCTGACGAGTCCAGGGATGCCTCGGGATAGTCACTGGAGAAGGCTCGACTGCCTGTGTTCCCCGTAGAGGGAGAGGTGCCAGCCTCCGTAGAAGCACGATTAGAGCAGATTTAGATGTCTACTTGTTTTTATTACTCTTGTATTTTATACCTACTCATATTCCGATGGCACGGCAACCCGGAAGAGGGAGTGCACCTGTGTTTGCGCACACGCTAAAAGTAAAGATAAACTGTGCCTGTTTCTGTATACCTACTTAATACACTAAATCTCATAAACCAACTCTGAAAATGATGTAATTTATTACAATTAGCTAACTATATACACTAGAAATAAAAATAAAATCTCCTAACCAAATAAACCCTAAAATATGGCGTCAAAAAATTCATCCGCATCGCTGTCGACTGGAAGTGTACCCAAAAGACTGGCGGCATTGCCACGTTGTATGGCAATGCTTATTCTTTGACCAAGGTAAAAGCCAGCCCTTGGGTCACGTGAAGTGTCAACTAAGCGCCTTGAGAGATCTTTAAATAAGTTATGTGCACTCGGACCCCAAGACCCGAGAGTTTCAACCCCAAACGGCTCGAAAATATAACTACCAACAAGTTTATTATATTTCCGCCGCTTGAGGTTCTCTGCAGCCGCAGCGGCAGCGCCAGCACAGCACGAAGAGCTAGGAAGATGGGATGGCGCAAGAGTATCGACACAAGTAGCGTCCCACACTAATGGCCTACCCATCTTCCATGGAAATAACGACATGCCGTCCGGTCTCTTGCCATCGTCGCGTGCCAGGCCATTGGGTTCTAACACAGCCGGAACGCCGACGGTGACAAGAGCTCGTCGGATGATGTCGTTAAGATTCGCGTGCCGCGCAATGCGACCCGCGCTACGGCTGCATGACAGGCCGTGGTGTCCGAGGCTGTTGACAACTTCGCCACAGTGGCAGCGATGAGGAGAACAACAAGGAGCGCCAAGACGCAGGCAGGCAGCGAGGCGGAAAGTAGTATCGTCGAACATGGTGCCAATGTTCGACGACGGTAGTGCGTGAAGCCAGAGACCCGACTCCCACTCACCCACAGCCAGCAGGCGCGCACGCTCTGCAGTAGTAGTTGATGTGGCAATAAGTTTTTCCTGAACTTGCCTGCAGAGCGGCTCGTCCCACCGTCTCTGGGATGAAGGGTAGTCGGGCGGATTTGAATTCGGGCAAGCGAGTCTCCAGGCCTCCACAGCCTCGGTGAAGTACGGCACATCAAAATCAATCAGTGTAGAAACTAGAATATTCCTGATTAATTTATCAGTGCCGTACACCGAGGATATAAAAGCCGGTAAACTAATACTGGTAATTTTGCGGACGCCGAGGCCTCCCATACGGATGGGAAGGGTTGCTTGCGCCCAGGCTTTGTCGTCCATGGCCACATTTAAAATTAAAGTAAGTGTATGCTTGATAATTTGGTCTATTTTGTCCAAAAGGTGGGGGTGCTTCCATAAATGGGAAGCACGAAGGAAATATATTAATTTTGGGCCGAAACAGCAATAACGAATAAGAGTGATGGCCGAATGCATGTTAATTTGGAGCAATCTTTCCGAAACGTCATTAAAATTTTGAATTTTTTCTTCAACAAAATCTGGAAAAGAATTCTCAAAGATTGGGCACCCAAGGAGACGAAGAGAGCTTTTGTCCATAATTTTGATTTCAGGGGCTATTGTGTTGAATTTTGGAAGTGTAAGTAGTCTGTCAGTGTTGTCCGNGCAATGCGACCCGCGCTACGGCTGCATGACAGGCCGTGGTGTCCGAGGCTGTTGACAACTTCGCCACAGTGGCAGCGATGAGGAGAACAACAAGGAGCGCCAAGACGCAGGCAGGCAGCGAGGCGGAAAGTAGTATCGTCGAACATGGTGCCAATGTTCGACGACGGTAGTGCGTGAAGCCAGAGACCCGACTCCCACTCACCCACAGCCAGCAGGCGCGCACGCTCTGCAGTAGTAGTTGATGTGGCAATAAGTTTTTCCTGAACTTGCCTGCAGAGCGGCTCGTCCCACCGTCTCTGGGATGAAGGGTAGTCGGGCGGATTTGAATTCGGGCAAGCGAGTCTCCAGGCCTCCACAGCCTCGGTGAAGTACGGCACATCAAAATCAATCAGTGTAGAAACTAGAATATTCCTGATTAATTTATCAGTGCCGTACACCGAGGATATAAAAGCCGGTAAACTAATACTGGTAATTTTGCGGACGCCGAGGCCTCCCATACGGATGGGAAGGGTTGCTTGCGCCCAGGCTTTGTCGTCCATGACCACATTTAAAATTAAAGTAAGTGTATGCTTGATAATTTTTGGTCTATTTTGTCCAAAAGGTGGGGGTGCTTCCATAAATGGGAAGCACGAAGGAAATATATTAATAATTAGCGCTACGGTAAGTACTTAGGTAACAAAAGAAAGTTATAAACGTTTCTTTCCTTCGTTTTCTTTCGACAGTAAGTACTTGGGTACGGTAGGCAAATCTCCAACGTAGGTATTGGTTGGAGACCTAAGCGCCTAGCAACCGTTTCGCTGCATGTTGCAACACCGAATAAAAGGAGCAAAGTTTCCGTCAGTGAGAAAAACAACTCTCTTTAACGACTTATTTATTATTACATTCTATCTTAAATATGTCTTAGTTTAACCTTAATATTATTATCTACTCTAACACCCGGTGTCTGGAAAGAAATTATCGGCATGGAACAAATCAAAGGCAAGTTAAGTGATGCTGAAAATTCATTCATCCAACCACAGTGACTGCGGCACAGTGACACCTAGCTTTAGGAATCATTTGAGTATATAAAGGAGAGTAGGAGAAGACTAAAGAAATGATAGATGGAATGTGTTGGAGTGTGCCGTGGCGCGAGATACAAAAATCAAAGAAATGTAAATGTAATGAAAAAAAAAGATCTTCTCAAGCCTACGTCACATCGCAACGAGTTTTGTAGCCAATCAACTGCGTCAGAAAGCGCCACGATACGACTCGATACAATAATGTAACGTGTTTGTTTTGCGCATGTTTCACGATAAATTCGTTCCAAAAACTGGACCTAAGACAACTGTCAGTTTTTATACCGGGCCTGCTTGTAAATTATATTTGTTTGGCAGTTTAACATCCTTATCCTTTTCATCTAGAATCTCTTCCGTATCGTCGTCGTCGAAATCCTCCATGTCCAGGGGGTTCCTAGAAAAATTCAATAGCCTTATATAATTCAGCTGCCTGTTCTTGGGTCCATTAGTTGAGATTGATTAACTCGATTACATATTTTAAAATATGGAGTGTGATGACGCCCTTCATATCGAAATCCGCTACGTGGTTTAGAAGGCCACTCAAAAGTCTACTTTGTCTAAGTAGACCAGCCGGTCGATTCTGTAAATATGTCGAAGTGAAGGCTTGGGTGAAGTAATCACGACGTGTGCTGTCAATCCATATAATCAAGATGGAATGACAGCTCACTTCGTGATCACGTGACATCTTGATTATATGGATTGATAGCTCACCTCGTGATCACTTCACCCAAGCCTTCACTTCGACATGTTAACAAAATCGACCGGCAGTGACCACCTGTTCTCTAAATAGTATAAGTCGCTATTTGTTTTTCTAAGAAGAAACGAAGAAACAACAACAACAGCAATGCAACGGATTTTGATATGGTTTTCAGTAACAGAAATAATGATAAGCGAGGGAGGCACTTATATTCAAATTAAAAAAGGTCCTTAATTGATTTAATTTATATGGCAATCGGTTGCCATGGTATGGACATTTTGGACATACGATCCGGAGGAAAGAGGAACATAGCATAAGGAATAGAAAAAGGAGAGTAGGGGAAGACCGAATAAACGATAGATGGACTGTGCCAGAAGGGGGTTACTACTGGGATGACAACTAAAAGAGACAATGAGTAGAAACTTAGGGTTAAAATAATTTATTTGTGTAAACTTACTTGTTCCAAGCAATTTTGTGTCGCTTCCTGTAATTTTGTAAAAATATAAAAATTAAATAAGAGAATTATTTTAGTAACCATTTAAATTAAACTAGAATATTTAAAAAAAAAACAGTTAAGTACCTATTCGTAGCTATGTAATCCTGGTCCATGTATTCTTCTGAAACTTCTACAGACAATGGTTGTCCTCTATGGTCCTGGAGAATACCGAAGTACCGGGGCGCCCGCGTTACAGTAAATAAAAGAGCTGAAAAATAAGTATATGAAGCAATCTATAAAAATGCACAAATTAAAATTAGGTATTAACCTAATTTTAACTTGTAATCCAATTAGGATTATCTTCCAAATTTTATAATCTTTTTGAAATTATATTAATGCTATGAAAAGAATTCAGCTTTATATATCTTCATGCAGAAAATTCTTAAGAACTATAGATATTTAGGTATCTATAATTAAGTGCCTGGCAAGAATATTAAAAAGGAATAACAACAAAAACAAACTTACAATCATCAACAGCTAGAAACCCTTTAAACGCCACACATAAAACTATTAACACTACCTGTAACTTTAATTTTGTTTCACACATCTTATCAGATTAAATAAAGTCTCTATGGTATAGAACAACGGAATTACTGGCCACTAATCTATTTTCTAACACACCAATTTGAAAATCATTCTAAAAAAAACGAAATGCCAATGGATGCAAACAGGTCGTTCTGTAAAAAGTATCGATCTGATTTTGAATAGAGTTCACTCGTATAGTGGACTTCCGCTAGCGCGAAAGTTTGTAAAACATTAAGTGTGTTTATTAAATTGTATTTGGTGTTTTAGCGGTTCTTTCGTAGACATTACGAACAATGGGTTGCATAATTAGGTTTTCTACACGTGACTTAAACTAATGTCTAGGTGGAAGTTCCTGTTATGGTTCTGAAAAATAAGCCTCTTTCCTGGCGGCGACGTCTTATGCTTGGAAGATTGCCAGATGCTAATGCACCTACTTTTAGCAATATAGGTATTGCATTGCATCGTGACAATATCTGTTACCGCAGGTGGAGTTCATTGTCGTAACAACAACTTAAGCATCCTCCCTTATTTAAGGCGAAATAAAACCAGATAAGAGCAGTACTTCAGGGCTTTTTAAGGGTTATGTTCACCATTTTCCTCATAGTTTTCCCCGTTTCGCAAAAATACCTACTTTACGTAGGCATCTTGAAATTACAGGTAACATATTATTATGTTTCCACCCAAACACGAGTATAATTTTTTCAATTAAGTTGGTAGAGTGTAGATAAGCTCATCATGATGGACAATCGACATCAACTCGAATCAATCAAATTTACAGTTTATAGTTTGTTATTTATGAAAATTATTCGAATTTTTTTTCTGTTGCTCTGAGTTGAGGAAGTTTCCTTCGAAGGAACTAAGGCCCTTATTCCAAAGTTCAAGACGTGTCCTCCAACTTGATCCAACCTCGAATCGTCAAACTGACAATTTATAGCTTTGTTGTTTATTGACATTAATCAAGGGGTTTTTACCGTTGCACTGGTCGAATGGAGGCCCTTCAATCTGACTTGGAAAATGGGCCTTAGACTATAGTCATTATTGTTTAGTCCGGCTGGAAGAACGTGTACGGTGTAACTATCAAAAACTGTCAGGCACAGACCAAAGTCTTTCAATAATATGAGCAGCTAAGGATACTTTTGGAAGCTCTTACAATCCGCAAAAAAATATCCCATCTTATTTACCTGATAGATAGTTACGGATAGGATGACACGGTTGATACAGTGGTTGAGCGATTAACTGCTGCGCTGTGAGTCGCTGGTTCAATCCCCGCACGGAATAAATATTTGTATGGCCTGATAGTTGTTCTGGATCTGGCTGTTTGTGTATGTGAGTTTATATGTTTGTAATCACACCCACGATACAGGAGAAATTCTTAGTGAAAAAAAAAGATAGATAGAATATACTTTATTAGGTATAGGTAAAAAATATACATACCTACGTATGTATACATATTTTTGGTGTAGGTTTTTAATATATTATTATATCTAGCCCGAACTGTCCTTCTGTTGGACAAAGAACTCCCTCCATTCTATATAGGTACCTACCAAAAATAGTTACTTAACACAAAACATGATTCTATAAGATACGTGTTTTTATGTACAATAAGCAGTGAAAAGCCATTGATTTTAATTATTAAATAAATTCTTCACTGCTTCCTGCACTAACACCATGTACGTGTAGACGCCAGCACATACACACACATTCAAAGGCTACCCGAAACTGTCAAATTTTCCCAGTCAACCTTGAACCTAATGCTTTAGCTATACAGTTGAAAATCTATTAATGAAATTTGGCAGATTGTAGCTTGATGTGATGGCGTCTGTACTAAGGAGTTTGGTTTTAAATTTAACCACATTGGTCTAGTCTTCCGTTTCGATTTTTCGGTCGGGTTTTGTTAATTTAAGGGTAGAGGACTCATAAATTAACAAAAACCGATCAAGTGCTACTAATTGGACTCGCATACGAAGGGTTCCGAACCTACCACTAGGAAAAATTGCTTGATCTTGTAAAATTTCGTGATTCTAATTCAACAGCAACTGCCCTAAAGTTTTTGGGAGTGTCTAAAAATGCTGTAGTGCAATTCTGTAAAAATCTCACCGTGTGTCTTAGGTGAAGTGAACACGAAGTGACCCGTTAATCTATCTATACAAACAAGACGGAATGACAGCTCAATTCACGCTCAGCTCACTCCATCTATGCTTTCACACAGAATAGACCGGCTGTATTGTCAACCATTGCTGCACGAATCCGACTCGCACTTGACAGTTCTTTTTTTTTTGTTTTTATGTAGTTGGGCTTGACAAAGCAGCCAGTTCCTGGGTTTTTTTTTTGTCTCGCAAAAGCTTCAAACTTTTTGATACAGTGGAAGAAGCCCTTTAGAATGTACCTCCTACCTAAACGAGAAGTTAGTAAAAGATAATTAATTCAAGTATAAGAATGGGACCAAGGTATAATATTATTATACCTTCAACTGAACTGTAGCAAAATTCAGCATAGTTATGTTATTATAGGGCGGGGTGTCAATTTAGATTTCAACTTGTCGAAATAAAACGTCCAATCCGTAAAACTAGTCATATAATTAGACAATTAACATTTATTTATCTCCTATAGAATAAATTGCCCTCTCCGCCCCAAAGCCTTCTTCCGCCGTAGCCGATTAGGTCTTGCCGGAGAGAATTGTACTTCTTGAAGAACAGCTTCTTCAGGATACGCTTCCGACGTTTGTCTTCCTTCAGGCACGACTCGAGCTTGTCCTGACAAACTTCCTCCCTGAAACAATGAAAGGGTTCTAAGACTGGCTGATGAATTACGACGCGTCCTTTTGGCTTGAAACCAGAAATATAACAGAGAAACAGATTGTGGTATAAAAACCTAACATGATTCCGTTGTGAAGGAGAAACGGAGTTATTCACTATCTCTTTTTCACAACGGAATCATGATATGATTGGCACGGAGGCATAGCAGATCCTGATGACAAGTGTGCATTCTAGAGGTACACCTCAGCCTTCGGAGAACGACGATGTGATATCATGTTATGTTTTACATTTGTTTAATTACGTAAAATAAATAGATCTTCAATAATAACAGCTATACAGTCGATCATCGAGGTTAGGCGACCCTTACCGAGGTAAGTCCTTAGATGGGTGACCATCCATTTACATACCAAGACTGCCCAGTTCCTCGGAGATTACGTGACGCTTTGGTCCCGTTTGAAGATCTTTGACTGTCTTTACGGATAGTTAGAAGCCAGAAAATCTGACAAGTCTTCCCAAAGACTATCGTGTTACCCAGTTACTGGGTTGTGGAGGTCAGATAGGCAGTCGCTCCATGTAAAATACTGGTACTAACTGAATTGGGTCAGACTTGAAGCCGACCCCAATCTGCCTGCCTAGCCTTTTCCCAACTATATTGGAGTCGGCTCCCAGTGAAACCGGATTCAGCTGAATCCCAGTATTTTACGTGGAGCGGCTGCCTACCAGACCTCCACAACCCATTAACTGGGTTACGCGGTAGTTCTTGGCAAGACTGGTGTTAGCTGGTCGATTCTGTTAACATGTCGAAGTGAAGGCTTGGATGGAGTAAAGATAGCTCACTTCGTGATCACGTCACGTTGACTGGTAGAGAATGCCTAAGACATCATCTGTCTTTGTACCTTTATGCAAGAAGTCTAAATAAATAAACCAAAAACTCGCTCACTTATAATTCTGGTCCAGCATTAATTTAATAGGTTCCGTCTTCGTGAACTTGTCGGGGAGACGAGAGCCTGGTGGCAACTTGGCCAGCTCCTTCATTATGCCCATTATAGTGTTCTCTAACTGCGCCAGTTTCGGCACCATCAGCCTTTTGATGACCTGGGGACAATAGTGCAGTTCTTCAGCTGTGTCATATCTAGTTTTAAATCCGTCTACAGACGGACTGAATATTTAGTAATTCGTAGTAATGGTATGAGAAATAAAGCTGAAATATAAATAATGTTCCGCAGTGGGTGAGTGCCTGAAGACGGGCGTCGTAGCCGAGGCAGGCCAAAGAAATGCTGGCGTAACGACTTACGGCCGGTCTCAATAACGTAACCTTTGATGAACGTTCAAATTAGCTACCAACAGTAGCCGAAACGTCATGTTTCCCTTTCAAACATGACGCGCAGTACCTAGTGGGACAATATAGGTTAGGGGAAACTAATGTTCCGGGTGACATAATTGTTTTCTGGAATATTTACCTACTTATTCCGCACTTTTTAGATCACTTTTATTTTTCCGAAGTCAGGTTATACCTCTTTAAACTATATATTTTTATTGGGTAGATACATAAATGATAACCTGTTTAATAACATAGAAAAGTTCTGAGAAACTTCGGGACGCGGCCTTTGGGCTCTTAGAACCTTGGACATAGAGCCATAACTGATATCCATTGCAAAAGTTTTTAGAGGTTTGGCAAAATAAAACCGTTGTCCACGGTGTCCAATTTTCGCTCTATAAGACTAAAACGGGAAATAGTGAAGGGATATTCCAACTTAGATCACAGAAAGCCGCTAGATGAGAAGCATTTTAGAGAAATAGTATGATAATTCGTTGATATAATACCTTTCCACATCGATTACCAGTCTTACAGGGCGTTCGGAACTTTCTGCCGAGATCCATGGTCGGCAAGTTTTGTATCTGTGTGATTACATTTGAGAACGTCCCTGTTGCCGTTTTCTGAGCTAAAAATTAAACAAAACAAACTTACGCTATTAAAAAATTCCTTAAATTAAAAAAGTATGTTTAGTTATTAATTAAATAAATTAAAGTTTTGAAGTCGGTTGAATTTTTTTAAATGACTTTTTGCTTTCTTTAGATACTTTTTTTTATTTCGGTTGTAATTGAAACTAATTAGTTTCAAAAAGAATAAGTACATACATGCATAAGTGACAAACCATTTTTAGATTAATATTACACGATTACTTTCTAAAAGGCTACGCCACTTTTTTAAATTTTCATCGAGTTAGAGCCTAACTGCATGCAAACATTGAAGCAACATAGGTATCTACTTATCGATATGTTTGAGAATTACGCTGTTAAGCCAACGACATGTTTTCCTAGTGACTGATACACACTTAACTCTCTATCTCAAAAGCTACTGAATCGATTTTAATGAAACTTGCATTTTTCCCTAAGTTGGACTATAGGTACATTTTATTTTTTAACGGGGGGAAATCCTCATGGATGCCCTGGGGCGGGCGGAGGGGTCTGTCAGACTTACTGACTAAAACCACCCCGGTGTTCCATCTCCAACCTAAGCCGAGGATCGCGAGAACGTATGCGACTTCCGTAATCCCCGAGGACTATAGGTACCTACCTTTTTTTTTTTTTTTTATGTCGGGGGGAAATCCTCATGGAAATCCTCCACCCTGGGGCGGGTGGAGGGGTCTGTCAGACTCTTACTGACTAAAACCACCCCGGTGTTCCATCTCCCACCTACGCCGGGGATCGCGGGAACGTATGCGACTTCCGCAATCCCCGGCTGGTCCCGGCCCGCCTCTGCGGGCCACCTCGCGTCGGCG
>NDFZ01005266.1:76224-144103 GCA_002192655.3 Mamestra configurata | reverse complement strand
ATATAATATATCCTGGGACAACTCACACACGGTCATCCGATCCCAAACTAGGCAGAGCCTGTGGCAACCAGACAACTGATAAACATACTTATATATTTCTAATACATATATATACATATTATAGACAATTACACCCAGACACAGAACAAATGATCATGCTCATCACACAAAGATTTGTCCTGGGTGGGAATCGAACCCACGACCTCCGGTTAAGCAGTCAGGGTCACTAACCACTCGACCAACAGGCCAGTCAAAATTAAACAGAGTTACAAAATATTTTTTCAGAAAAGTTGAAGTAGTTGAAGAAAGCGAACACAGTACTGAATTAACTGATGATGAAGAGGTTTATGCTCTAACAGAAGGTTGTGCGGAATCTGTGGAGCAAGGTGGGTTTCTTTTTATGCTGAATATATTATTTTCCTGTTTAAGTTTCTATATTTGTTTCTTATTTTTTAAGGTATGCGTCATAGCAATTCCTCCTAAAATATAGCTTTGTCTCTGTCATCGGAAAATTGCAGACTCCGTAAGATACATCTGGATTAGATTATAGTGTCTCGATATATTATTTAGAAAAAAGTAGTTTACAATTTCACGCGATATTTTACAATCTTACGGCGTTTGCCATTTTCCGGTGACATCTCCATCAAGTCGAGTCGAGTGGTCGCCAATTGACCGTATAACAATTTAAAAAGCCCTATTGTTACTGCAACACATGTTATAAGGATAACAGGTCATATGAAAAAATTAGCTTCGGCCAGCGGCTTCGCCCGCGTGAATTTCGGGAATTATCCCATAGGAACATACTCCTGGAACAAAAAATAGTATAATATGCGGTATTCCAGGCTAAAATCTATCTCTGTGCGAAATAACATCCAGATTCATTCAGCCGTTCTGGTGTGATTGAGTAACAAACATCCATCCAAACAATATATATGACGACACGATTGGCAATTGGCATAGTGGTAAAGCGATTCGATTCCCGCACGAAACAAAAATTTGTATGGCCTACAAATAGTTGATCCGGGTCTGACTGTTTGTGTATGTGAATATATATGTTTGTAAACGCCACCACGATACAGGAGTAATTCCTAGTGAGGCAACGTTTAAAAAAAAAACTCATTTATTGTATGTAGTAAGATTATAATAGTAGTAATCATCATCATCATATCACCCGAAAAAACGTCCACTGCTGGGCATAGGCCTCCCCCAAGAGGGGGGTTTGCCATAATCGCCACGCTTGGCAGGCGGGTGGGTGATTGCAGTATAGCCGTTGCAATGTACAGAGAATGCTGCTGCCCATTTTCTGGTGGGTCCCTTAGTCGCCTCTTACGACACCCACGGAAAGTGATGGGATGGTGCCATTCTTTTACGTCCGACACCATACAGAACGTATACGAATAATAGTAAGATAAGATTATATTATTTCCCAGGTGTACCTGAGACCCAGTGCAGTTCTCCCGAGGATTGGGACTCAGATGACTACTGGATTCCTCAATACCAGAGGCCGGCGACACCGCCTCGCTCGCCCTGGCTCATCTTCGTCAAAAAGAAAATGGACGAGGGCAACTTTTGTCCGATGGATGCGCATCCGATGTCAATAGCGGAACTAGTGAGATACGAAAAATTATGCAATCCTCAAGTGGTGCAGGAGGTAGAAGGACAGTTTGACGATTTATCCGAGGATGATAGCTAAGTGGCAATTTCTTCAGGGCCGGGCGGCATTTTTAGGTCCTTTAAGACTTACAGTAGGAAAGGGAAGAAAGAGAGTTTGGAGTAACGGAGTATTCGATTTTATACAATAGTTTTTTTCTCTTGAGCGTGTCAAAGTATTTTTTGTCTGTTAAATTTTTGTTTAGCACAGAAAGCGAACTAATTGTTAAAATTAAATTAATGTCGAAAACAAGTAGTGTCAAATAAAAGTAGGGACTTGAACTCTGCCTCCGAGGGATAGAATGGATAAGGATTAACCTTATCCATTTAAATGTTTTTTGATAATTAAGGTTGATACTTTACATGTAAATTACACTTTAAATTATTCAAATCGGATCTTTCGTTTAAAAGTTACGACGGGTATAAAAAGTAAGAAAAATATTGCGGTTTGAGCGAATCGGGGAGAATCTTAATGCTTGATCCGATGAAGTTGAACTTTTTAAGGTTATTTTATACTTTGTAGTATTTATTATTTGGAAGCCACTTGTGTTTTTGATGTTAATTTAATTTTTTTGTTTTTAGTGGTTTACATGTGCTTTTCCCTTCACACCGTACCGGCGTGATGTTATGTTATGAACTGGTGTAAACAAAAGACAGATATGAGATTTCAGCAATCCTAGTCCATTTGCTATCATTTATTGAGAAGTTCCGTTGCCTATCTCCGAAGTTCTTCACCAAATTGAAATGGGACCACTCCGAGAAAGTACTCTTCCAAATACTACCCAAATCGCTTCAAGTGTGCCTATAAAATTTGAAGAGCTCTCTATTTCTCCAGGATCCCATCATCAGATCCTGACTTGATGATCATGGGACCATCTGGGAAATATAAAAACAAAAAAAAAAGCTTCCGACGATTTGAGAACCTCCTCCTTTTTTTGAAGTCGGTTAAAAAGTGGGATATTTAAACAGATCTAACAATAACAACTTACATAACCAACCCCTGACGGGGTGAACGGGGTGAATAGTAGGCTGATCCTGAGACCGTTGAATGGATATCGTAGTACTTATTTTCCAAAATTTACCCTGAAATTATACAAAACTAGCACTTCGCCCGCGACTTGGGCGAAGTGCTAGTTTTGTATAATTTCGTAAACATCAATTTTGAAACAACCGCGAATTGGATATTGTTTTGAACTTTGGACCAACGCGTCTATAAGGCACACAACTATACCGCTCTGCAAACATTTATAAAAGTTTTCGATCTTGTAAGTTTAGCAGCGCCCACAACGCGCGACTTCCGTTTGTGATGTACAAAATGAACACGATGATCGTGTATGATCACGTGATGGTCGCTTTCTGTTAAGACGTCGCCTTGTATTCTTCACTCATCTTAAATTTCTTTGCGGTTACCGCAAATACTCCTACTCATATTGACAATTTGGTGAAGAATTGGTTTTTGTTGTCAAATGAAATCCGAAATGATCTGATCACTTTTTCGCTTTTCTTTTTTTGCCCCCTTTTTTTTTTTGCCCCCTTTTTTTTTTGCCCCCTTTTTTTGACGCCTCGGCGGCGCCTAAATCTTGAGGTCAACAAGGTATATTAAGTCTTGAGGCCAACATTATAATGATTTAATGAAGGCAGACGAATTAGATTATAGAAGTGACCATGTATGCTTCTAAAAAAAGTGCGTTAGCTTCAAGGTAAAGAGCTGGTGCAAAGTTGGTTGTTGCCAATCAAATATCGAATTAATGTTAAAAAAAAAACCATTAACCTGAGAGCACATTGAGCGGACCATGGCGCTCTCAAACTTGTAACTTATTTTCGACTTTAAAGGTATTGGAACAATGTTGAAATTTATCTGGCTGCGACAACTAAGCTTCGCCAAAACTACCGGCCCTGAAAAATTTAAACCTGCTAGCTAACTTTAATAATGAGATGGTGCAAATTGCTCCAAGGTTGCTGATAAAAGTAAAAAATGATGTCCTAATAATATTGTTATATCATAATAAATACTTCATAATTATATTGTTTAGTTCATTGCTGTGTTTATTTCTCTCAGTATTTCTTCATGGATGCTGTTTCTATTTTCTCTGGTTACCTAAAAATAAAATAAAGTGGGTATATTCAAATTAAGAGAAGGTTAAAACTTAATCATATACCGCAAAATGTTTCCCATCTACCATTCACTTTTTGGCTCTTATATAAAATTGTCTGAGCAAAAACTTCTGGATTATTTGGTGCAGTATGAAACTCAGATTCTAAAAAAAATCCTTATCCTAAATTACATAACACTCCTTCCCTGAGGCTATTACTTACCATCCATACTTTGGCCTGGCTGTTATTCCTTATGGACTCAATCAGCTGATCACCCCTCCGAACGGGAATGGTGGCCAGCACATTGCAATTAGATGAAGGATTGAATATTGTCCTTATTGCAGTCTTGAAGGGCTCACTGAAGAACTCCATTTTACCTATTTCATCTATGACTAGTAAATGTGCCTCTGTGTTGCCAGGCTGAAAATAAATAAAATTAACCTTTTGAACGCCATTGTTACATGTGACAAACGAAAGCTTATAATGTATGCCAAACGTCACAAATATGGGGCAAAAGATATGGCAAAATTGTCTGTCAGACAACATTGTTGCTATAACAGGTAAAAATTGGATGAGGGTGGCACAAGATCATGGGAATTGCCCAGCTGTGGATGATGATGTTACCATGGTCCTTGGTTGGCCTCGCCTCTCATGCACTTAAGGTGATGGGATCTTGAAACTTTGAGCTCCTGTCGGGACATGGTGCCCCGAATGGCTGCCCCTATGGCTCATAAGTTGGTTTCACAAACCCTTTTTCACCTTTTCTAAAGAAGGCATTGCTACATTCTCAAATTCTTGTATTAAAACGCCGTATTTTCCAACTTTGTGTTTTACTGGGCCGCTTAGCAGGCTCTGATCTCTTGCTAGCCTGCCTCTAATACCATCCAGAGTCACTACATCGAATCCCTCTCTGGTTCGATTTTTTCTAACTTCTTCAGTATAAAATCCTGTAGTCTTGATACCTTTGCTCGCGATATCAGTTGATACTTTTTTTGTCAGCGTTGTTTTACCAACTCCTGAAATAAGATTAGTTTTCCAAGATAAATAATTGAAGGGCTGGTTTTACTATGTCACTTTAGCTTAGCTAGTAATGGCTAACCAGGTTCACCGGTGAGAATGAAAAATTTATATTTTCTAGTCGCCATTGTCGATGAATGTCAACAAAATTATTTGTCTATTCAAGTAAGTAAATTATAAGTATTGAAAAGCTGTAGAAACTAGAAAGAGCTGGAACTTATTGAGGTTATGAATTTATTTGTTTATTTTCATTCAAACGTCAATTTACTTTTTTTTTATTTACCCTGAAGGCAAGGCTATGGTCTTTTGATATTATTGCCTAGTCATACGTCCTTAATTTCTTGTGGTTTGCATTAGAATGCAGATGTAACGCATTCTAATGGTTTTTGGAGTATCTGGTAAAAAATATATCGATTCGGCCTTCTCGGCAAGTTTCGAGTGGGGTAGTCAATACTACAATAAAATTCTCAGCTCCGGGATCGCGCCTGTTTCAATTATTCCACATATTTTCCAGGTGCGTGGTCACTTGAGATACAAAACTACACCAATTTACATCACAATATCCACTAGGAATCAATTTACGAATAATTAAAACAGCCGCAAAACTTACTTCACTCGACAAAATCCCGCCGAAAACTTCACGTCAACTACGTCATTGTCCAATTGATGAGTTTATAGATTTTGTACAATCACATAGTTTGAAAAATTGATTTGCTTTCTCATTCGCCGTAGTTGTTTTTTCTTTTGAAGGTTCTGGAGGAAATATAGTAAATTCTATAAAAGTATTTGACCCATTGACAAATAAATAACACGCGTTAATCAAACGCAAGTGTCTACTAAACGCAATTGACATTTCAACCCATTTAAGATAGCGCCAAAATTGTAATGTATAACATTTCACAGTGTTTACATTTAAAATGCGGTCTACTGTATTCAGTCGTATTATGCAACCCGAAGGAATGTAACTTTTGTTTTTCTCTTTCACACATTAGAGAAACGTATATATCTGTTTCTTTCTCAGTCCTCATTTATTATTCTTATCAATTACTTATCACAGTACCAAAGTTCATTCCGAAGTTATTTTCGCCGGTGTTTTACTTTTATCGGGCGTTAAATCGTTCAGTATTGTATGAGAAAGGCGACGTTTTAGTCGTTAAATAATACCAATTACATAAAATGGCCTCAGTCGGTGCGGTAACCCGTATTTTGTTGGGAAAGAATGTGGTGAACAGGGTAGCAGCCACAAATACCGGTTTAGTTAAATTCTACAGCACTGGTAAGCAACACCTTTTTGACAAATATTCGCTCGAAACATGTGTCTTGTTGGACATAGATAGTGTGATGTAAGCGATAGTAGATTTAAAATAAATGTTATCAGTAACATATTCTGAGATCCTGCTTTCTTACGTATCTTGAATAGGCTTAGAAGCCAATAGATCGCCCATTGTTAAATAATATCTTTGAAATATAACCATCATCTACGCCAGTTAGTTGTCTTGTCTTAACACTCTAATGTTTGAAATCTTGAGATAAGCTTTTGGGATGCTGATTTACGTAGATATGTGCAAAGATAAAGAAATGTTAGATTTTGACTTAGAGTAGCCTCTTAGGATTTCACAAACAAAATATAAATAACAAAAGTAAGTAGTCCAGTTCTGAGCCTTTACTTGTCTATAGATATTCCGTATTCAAAATTAAATCTATGTAACCATGCAAGTAAGTTAGGTAGTTACTACAGCCTTGACAGTAAATTTTTTATCTTATCACATTAAAAAGTTGTTTTGGTAGAAGATTAATTTCATTATTTAATACATGATGATTTGCTATATTTCTGGTGACATACTTTACAATCCTAATCCTAACTTCCCAAATAATATTATAAAAATACGAAAGTTTGGATGTTTCTTAATCAATCATGTCAACACAGCTGAACGGATCTTCATAAAATCTGGCACAGAGGTTGATTATAGTCTGGAATAATATATATATAATACTTTTTATCCCGGGATGTTCCCTCGAGATATTTGCTGGCCACAGCTAGTGTTGAAAATAGTAGCTGGCAAACGAATTGAACATGCTCGAAAAATTATCACAAGACATCAATAAAAGTGAGGAACATAAAGAAACATGCCCTTGGCACCAGTTTTATTAAAAAAATACCTATGCTAGATCCTGTACACCGTCAGAACAACAGCTGAACATCCATTACTTAACATTTAGCAAACACATCTGATCTCTTAATCTTCAAACAAGCTATGGCAAAGACCACAATACTAAACTTAGTTGCAGAATTTCAGTCAAGACTCAAGCACTACCTCTAAAACTCATTTGAAGCTATTTGATTGGTTGAAGTTTGAATTACTGCTTAGAGTCAGACCACATGAAGCATGAGTTAAAAAGAAGGCAGTTGGTACCAACTGCATGTCTACCTGTTTACCTACTTGTCTTTTTTAGGGTTCTGTACCTGAAGGGTAAACAAACAACAGAATCCTATTATGTATATTAAGCCTCTGCTGTCCAGACTGTAGACAGTAAGCAGACTGCATCTCATGATCCATAATAGGTAGACAGTAATGCAAAGTATAAAATTACAGAAGACTTTCAAGAAACGCGTTTTTTTTTCGTTTGTTTGTACGGAACCCTCCATGTGCGTCTCCGACTCGCACTTAGCCGGTAGGCCGCTCAGAAGTACTTTCTCGTATTAGTATTTTCTATGTACAAATAGTTACTACAATTATTTATCACTTCCTCCACAGGCCCAGCCTACGAAAACATCAAAATAGATGTTGTTGGCTCCAAGAAGAATGTAGGCATCATCCAGTTGAACAGGCCCAAGGCCTTGAACGCGCTGTGTGGGCCCCTCTTTGTGGAGCTAGGCCAGGCCGTCAGGGACTTTGATGCCGACGAAAAGATTGCAGCCATTATCATTACTGGTAAGTGTATTTATTGCTGTGGTTCCCAATCTTTTACAAAAGCGTCCCCCACCTAACTGTCTTCTTAAATCACTATGGCTCTCCTAGTCCTTATCTCAAGGTTAACAGTACAAGGGAGCCGATGATATGTGCAAGTTGGCATTAGCATCAAGAAATTTTTGCTTAGTTAAGAAATGACTGCCGAAGATATTACTGCTTATTCAGAGCTTCTCTGAGTCACTTTTCGCTCCCATACGCAAGATGTTACTGCTTTTTTGGAGCTTCTCCGAGTCACTCTTCGGTCCCAATTGGGGCGATTCAATAAAGTGAGAAGTCAAATTCAATTATTGTTTCAAATTAGAGATTTGTTGACTTACGGCCGGTCTCAATAACGTATCTACCTTTAACCAACTGTCAAATTAGCTACAGTTAGTGGTCGCAAGCGCAACTGGTTGAACTCGGGAGGGCACATAGGTAGGTACCTATTATACTCAAGCTATGAAACAAATAGGGGTTTAAATTAAATACATAAGTACCTATGTTTATTTTCACACAAATACAAAAAAAAACGTAACAAAAAAAAAAATTTAAAAAAAACTGCAATATTTTGCCAAGTTGATGCGTACCTACTTAAAATTAAATAGTTATATAATAATACGATAAGTATTTGAACTTTGTAAAATAAATCGACCTTGGTCATATACCTACATATTTCATAAGCGTTTTATATATTCTGTGGTTTTAGTCAGTAAAAAATGCTTTGTAATGTTAATATCTATGTCATTCTCGCTATCTTCGTGTTACGTAAAAACACACCCAGTGTGGCTGAACCGTGCAAACACCTTTATCAATAAAAAAGATTAATGTATCAGCAGATAAATTAGATAGTTTATTTTCAATATCATAGGTACAAAAAATATACATCTAGTTTACAAAAACAGGATCAAGGATGTCAACATTTATAACTGCACCTAATTTTAAATGTCGCTAAATGAAAATGGGTTGCAGTACCTAGTCTATGAAATAGTCCCTAGAATGGCTGTAGATAATAATAATAATAATTTGGCCGCCTGAATAAAGTACTCAACAGTCTTTTATCAGGCGGAAACAAGGTGCGCGCCTTTAACGGTTGGGTTATGCCGGTATTGATGTACTCTTTCGGCATACTCAAATGGACTCAGACGGAACTTGACGCCCTGGATAGGAGGGTACGCTCACTGCTTACCGCAAATCGGATGCATCACCCACGGTCATCGGTGATGAGGCTGTATATCCCGCGGAAGTGCGGGGGTCGTGGCTTCCTCAATGCTAAGACCCTGCACAACCGCGAGATATGCAGCCTTAGGGAGTTCTTCCTAGAGGCCGACGTGGGTATGCATCGGGATGTGGTAGCAGTGGACAAAGGCCTTACTGCGCTCTCCTTGGCTAACGAGAACTGGCGCAAACCTGTGGTATTAGATACTAATGACCGCAGGGAGGTATGGCAGAGCAAGGAGCTTCACGGACGCTTTTACCGGGTCCTACATGGACCTGATGTAGACTTTTTAGCGTCCGTAGCCTGGCTGCGTTTTGGTGACCTCTTCGGGGAAACCGAAGGTTTTGTCTGTGCGATTATGGACGAAGTTATGATGACGAACAACTACCGGAAATACATTGTGAAGGACGGTACGGTTGACATATGTCGGGCATGTCACCGGCCCGGAGAATCCATCCGCCACATTATTTCCGGTTGTTCTAGTCTGGCTAACGGAGACTATTTGCACAGACACAACCTTGTAGCCAGGATTATCCACCAGCAACTTGCTCTTAAATACAATCTTGTGGAATCGGAAGTACCGTACTATAGGTATGTGCCCGACCCAGTTCTCGAAAATGGCAACTGCACGTTGTATTGGGATCGGTCTATCATCACTGACAGGACTATTGTTGCCAATAAGCCTGACATAGTGGTGATAGATCGACTAGAGCGTCGCGCAATGATTGTTGATATAGCAGTCCCTCATGACGAGAACCTCGTGAAGACTGAGAAAGATAAACAAACGAAGTATCTTGACTTGGCTCGCGAGGTTGTCGACATGTGGGATGTGAACACAGCAGTCATTGTGCCGATAGTCGTGACGGCCAATGGCATAATTGCCAAGAGCCTCGACCAACATCTAAAGAGGCTCTCGTTGGGCAGCTGGATCAAGGGCTTGATCCAGAAAGCAGTACTCCTGGACACGGCGCGCATAGTGAGGAGGTTCCTCTCTCAGGGGCCCTGACCTGCCTATAAAAAATAGTAGCCCTGGTGGGCTAATATTTTTTATATTTTTAAATGTTTTTTTTTTATTATACAGAAATATTTAAAAAATTAACTAATATGTAATATACAATAAATTAATGGAATAATAATATCTTGGGACAACTCACACACGGTCATCCGATCCCAAACTAGGCAGAGCCTGTGCTATGGCAACCAGACAACTGATAAACATACTTATATATTTCTAAATACATACATATTATAGACAAATTACACCCAGACACAGAACAAATGATCATGCTCATCACACCAAGATTTGTCCTGGGTGGGAATCGAACCCACGACCTCCGGTTTAGCAGTCAGGGTCACTAACCACTAGACCAACAGGCCAGCATTAGATATTCACATTACTAATCTTCATCCATGGTAGTTTTATCCAGCAACTGCTGAAAATATGTTCCCTCTCTTTATAGCTGTCAGCATCCTTGAGGAATATACCTATCCAATACTGATGGGATATAAAATTCAGTAGTTACTAGAAATGTCAGACATTGACAAGAAAAAAAAACACATTTTAAATAGACTGGCTGAAAATTATTAAAGTAACTACGCCTCTATGTATTTATGTGCCTTAAGAATAAACAAATAAGAGCCGTTTCTCTCTCAGGTAACGAGAAGGCCTTCGCCGCCGGTGCCGACATCAAGGAGATGCAGAACAACACGTACAGTGGCAACACCAAGAAAGGATTCCTTAAGGACTGGGAAGATGTCTCCAACTGCGGCAAGCCTATCATCGCCGCTGTCAATGGATTCGCTGTAAGTATCTACATCTACAAATAATAAAAAGTGCTGCTAACAAAATTTATAAGTATGTAAATCTGAGTGAGCAGGCCAAGTCCTATGTATATTAATTACTACAGCTTCGCCTAAAAGTCTAAACCTAAAACCTCGGAAACTATCCCAAGGAAACGTACTCCCGAGATATATTTCACGCAATTACGCACAGCCGTTTTTCCGTGATTGAGTAACAAACTTTATCACATGGGTACTTATTTTTTTATAGTAACACTGCCATAGTATCAATGTCCATAAATCCAAAGGACTTTCAATGACGTGAATGGTTACCAGAAACATACCTAGTTCCGACATCAAGAAAGACCCGAAACAGACCATGCCCATAAAAAACTCTGCAATATGAATTACAAACTCTGCAATCTCAATTACCATCTCTGCATTCTCGTTTACAAAACTCTGTATTGCCACTCTTCAGCTCGGCGGCGGTTGCGAGCTAGCTATGCTCTGCGACATCATCTACGCTGGCGAGAAGGCCAAGTTCGGGCAGCCCGAGATCAACATCGGAACCATCCCCGGCGCTGGCGGCACCCAGCGCTTGCCCAGATACGTCGGCAAGTCCAAGGCCATGGAGATCGTCCTAACCGGCAACTTCATTGATGCTGCTGAAGCTGAGAGGATGGGTAAGTTGAATTTTTGTGATAGATTTTGATTGTACTGATTTTTTCGGCAATAACAGTGTTTTATTGATGGCCCGTGTTATAGTTGCTATGCTACCTTAGCGTTTTACTTGCCACACCAATCGATCGATCGTCGTCGAAAGACCATCGTCCATCGTCGAATGTTCCAAGTCATACGACGTTGATCGACATTTCTTACTACAGCAAATTCTACCAAGCCATCGACCAACGTCGATTAACGTAATCAATGATAAATGATAAGTAAATGATAAACGATA
This sequence comes from Mamestra configurata, assembly GCA_002192655.3. NCBI lineage: Eukaryota > Metazoa > Arthropoda > Insecta > Lepidoptera > Noctuidae > Mamestra > Mamestra configurata. The sequence goes on along the minus strand of NDFZ01005266.1, from coordinate 132,438 downwards.
TTTATTTTGCAAGTCGGGTAAACATTATAACATAACACTTTTCGCGTCAATCTTTTTTGGTCCTTTTAAGCTAGATGACGCCGGTGTTTCCTCAGAGAAAGAAACAAACTCAGAGGTCAGTCTCTTTTAAAGTCCATACAATCCGTTCTGGTCCAATCATATGAGGTGGCCTTTAGAGGAAAGTGCCACACAGATTTGAGTGGACCTGTCCAGACAGTGCAAGCATTTGTCAGTTATCGTGTAGCTCAAACTTAGATCTTTAAGGAGCTCAAATCGGTGTTCGATCGATCGATGATGTTGTGACACCCTTATTAATAAGCTAGAAATTAAACAAAAAAATATCACAATGATAATTTCGATGACTGTTATTTGAGTCTTAAAGCGGTGCAGAGTTTATGTCGGTACGTCAACAAAATTACAATAATACCGGTTGTGTTGCATTATCAGAAAATAAATGAACACGTCCCACCAGCATTGACTTGATAACCTTGGGGTCAGCCACTGGTGTGTCGAGCTAGAAGAGACCCAATATCTGGATATTGATCCAAAAATAAGAAGTCCACTAATTATTGGCCTGAATAAACGAGCCTATAATCATAATCAATATGTATGACACCAGAAAATGGCAGACGCCGTAAGATTGTAAAATATCGCGAGAAATTAATTGTAAACTATTTTTTCCAAATAAAACACGGATATATTATAAACTATTGGATTTTGATATATTATAATGTAATCAAGATTTATATTATTACAATCTTACGGAGTCTGCAATTTTCCGGTGACATATATAAAATTCTTCCGTTACTGAGTGAGCGATTGACAGACAACGCACAGCCGAAAGTACTGGTTGTAAAAAGTTGAAATTTGGCATTTAGGTTCCTTGAGGAGTGTAAGGGAGCACTAAGAAGATTTCCCGTAATACCTACGGGAACGGGAAAAAACGGGATATGCGCGTACGAAGTTGCGAGCAAAAGCTACTTTACAATAAAATAATTTAGAGTATCTACCAATAAGGCTGGTAGACCCCGTAGATCTTTCGATCCCACTTCACGAACTAGATAAAACAGCCAATCAATGGACCACATAAGCCCTGGATTGAAAGAGTTAGATGGCATTGAGAGAGGCCTCCGCCCTACAGTGGGAAGTAAACAGTTATCAGTAAGAGGACCAAAAATAAAAATGAATTGCTATTTGTTGGTAAGCGCATCACTTTTGTTGATTTGGTTAATTATTTTTTTTAACGTGCGTACTAATAATAATCCGAGTAAGGTTCTCAGGGTCAAAAAAAAATGATAAATGAAAAATCAGATCAGCTATTGATCAAAATTTAATGCGTCTATAAAATGCGGTACTCGCCCCGCTATCACATGATTTTTTTACGCAGCTACTCGCCTCGTATTACGAGCCACCATTAAGAATCGCCTACATACCTACTCATACTATGCTTAAAAATTATCCTTATTTCCCAGGTCTGGTGAGCCGCGTGTTCCCCGTGGACAAGCTCCTGGAGGAGACCATCAAGCTGGCGGAAAGGATCGGCACCCACTCCCCCCTCATCGTGAAGATGGCCAAGGCAGCAGTCAACCAGGCCTACGAGACCACCCTGAAGTCTGGACTGCTCTTCGAAAAGGCTTACTTCTATGGAACATTCGCTACCGTGAGTTTCGTTTTCTTATCTTCATAGATAAAAAAGAATAAAACTTCGTACGTGTCACCGGATAGTTGCAAACTACGTAAGATTATAAAATATCTTAAGAGACTGTAAACTCTCGATAAATTGTCAAATGAACATTTTTGTATTCTATAATATCTTCGTGCCGATCCGAGAAATGGTGGACTGACGTAAACTGGCGATCAATCAGCACTCTGTTCTACAATTTATCTGTTTTGGTGAGATAGTTAAATTGGAAACTTGGCCCCTCATTGATCTTTGTTGGTGTGAGCTCACATCTGCACAGAGCAATGAGAGTCTTGTTTCCAGGTTTACTATCACACGAAAACGGATAAATTGTAGACTTGTGCTCTGATTGGTCGCCATTTTATGTCAGTATTTTGAGTCAGTCAATTTCTCGGAATGACTTCGAGAGATACACAAAAGACACACTATCAAATTTTAATGCAAAAGAAATTCCAAATGTTCAGTTGACAATTTATCGAGAGTTTACAATCTCTCAAGTTATTCTATAATCTTACGGAGTTTGCTATTTTCTGGTGACATATACAAATTAACTTACATAAGTTGTATAGAACTAAGGAGCTCGTGGCTAAATAATAACAGCCGCCCGAGACGCTTGCCAAGGTTGTCTGTGGATGAATTACCATCCATTATACAACGAGGCGTCACCGGGTCTCGCTTAGCCGTTCCCGCGGCTTTCATTTGAAGATCTTTGACTGTCGTTACGGATAGTCAAAAGCCATAAAATTTTACACCAGTCTTGCTAAAGGGTATCGCCGTATCGTGTTATTCAGTGACTGGCTTGTGAAGGTCAATTAGGCAGTCACTCCGGTACTCAGTTGCATCGGGTTAGACTATAAAGGCTAAGCTGATCGATAAAAATTAACGTTCCATAACATAATTTGAATTATGGAACTCCAATGGAGTTGGGCAGGACACATGGCCAGACGCGGTGATGAAAGGTGGTGTAAGGCAGTGACTGAATGGCGTTCAAGGACTGATAGAAGGATTGGTTGTCGGGTGCAGCAGGATGGGCATACGATATCGTTGCCATCGCGGGTAGAACCTGGATGAGGATGGCACAAGAGCGAGGGGATTTTTGACGACACGATTGGCGCAGTGGTTGAGCGATTGACTGCTGCGGCGCGTGTCGCGGGTTCGATTCCCGCACGGAACAAATATTTGTATGGCCTACAGATAGTTGTTCCGGGTCTGGCTGTTTGTGTATGTGAATTTGTATGTTTGTAAACGCACCCACGATACAGGAGAAATTCCTAGTGTGGGGCAACGTTTTTAAAAAAGAAAGAAAGAGAAAAAGATTAGGAAAACAGAAGCCTTTGCCCAGCAGTAGTTGAAGTCGGTCTGTAGACTGCAGGCTAATGATCATACGGCCTAAAAGTGTTATTTAGGGGCGACTTATTTTTAATCTGAGTAGAGCTGAACTTTCTTCTATACTAAAAGCCGGAGTGTTAATGCCACCGCGGTCGATTTTTTAATTTTCTAAACAAGAATAGACTCGTGGGCCGTCCTAATAAAACAGAAATTTGTACGGCAAACCCGATCGCGTCGTCGTGCTGACAGAGTTGTCGCTTCCAGGTTTGCCCAACAAATTAACGCGACGATGGCGTATTCGCACGATGCTCGCTTTGTATTAGGACAGCACCTCCTGTTTTATGGAAATAGGTATACCTATGGTATTAAATATTTGTTTTCTGATCTGTTACAGGAGGACCGCAAAGAGGGCATGACAGCTTTCGTTGAGAAGAGGCCACCAAACTTCAAGAATGAATAATTTTATACTGTATACTCAATCATGTTTCCCGTATATTGTAAGAGAAGGTGCTATATACACTGTAGATCCAGAATGCCTGTTATCCAGTTTGTATTTTGTTTAAAATAAATAAATTTATTTTTGGATATTAATGATTTTATTAGTACTTAACTAATTTTTAGAAGATATTAATAGAAGTAGCCTAAGTTACACCCTATAACAACGTCAGCTATCTACGAATGAAAGTTCCGTCAAAATCGGTCCTGTCGTATCGGAGATTAGCCGGAACAAACAGACAGACATACAAACAAACAAAAATATGTTTTCGTTATAGGTCTAGAACGTATAACATAATTATAAAATAACAGCTTTTTACTAGATGCCTAAGAACTTTCTTAGGCATCTAGTAAAAAGCTGTTATTTTATCATTATAAACTGACACTACAATTTTAATTATTTGTATCGATAAAGTGACGCCTAATCGTCGTTCCCATCCCGATCTCGTCTCACTTAACTAAAACCCACATTGAGAAAAAAAAATATGGTAGGTTTAATATAAGCATAATGCTATATTTTTGCTATATTATAGCTTTCAAGTTTCTTTAGAAAATTACCAATTATTTTTCGGCGAATCCGCCAGGGAAACCCGCGAAATTCAAATTTTCTTACGTTTTGTGCGTCGTTGAAAGTTAGTAAAAAGTTATACAATAAAACTCGCAAGTTTATATAGCCCTAAAATGTATCATGAAAACATTCAATCAGGTAGGGAATTGGACTTTCTAGTTATAGCCCAATATGTCCCACTCATAGAACTTATATCTATGGTCCCACTCACAGGTCCCACTGACTGCTAGGCAAAGGCCTCCTTCTCCCTTTAAGTTCAGTATTATACCTATTCAATTCAATCAGAATAGGATCGAATTGTATCCATAGGTAAGTACTAATTATTATAAATGGAAAAGTAACTCTGTCTGTCTGTTTGTCTTATTTATTGGATGGTATAATTGGAGGAAAGTTCACACACGGGTAGACCATTTCTGGGATCAGAACATAGCCATTCCCTTTATAGAAAGAAAGAAAGAAAAATAATTTATTTGGTACAGCATAAGGCACAAACACAAAAGCTCTGTAACACGTAAAATGAATAAAAATAACAAAAAAGTTTCAAAACAGCACAAACAAAAAAAAAATTATCTCGGGAGCATGTTCCCTTGGGATACCTAATTTTCACGCTGGCAGAAGTTACTTGATTATACCTCTACTTACTTCGATCTAATTACATATTTTTTCTAAGCTGCAATTTATTGCAAAAATCGTGCAATTTGGATTTCACAAGCTATCCTGGCATTTCCCTTATAAATCGGTGTTCTTAAAGGTGATGCACCATGCATAAAATCTATACACTTATGGGATACATAAGAGTTGCAGTAAACTGAATGAGTATGGATTTTATGCCCTTGCTTGCAATGCACATAATGGCGTCAAGCGTCAACAGAAATCGACAGGAATGAATGGGTGGAACTGTCAAAGTATAACTCGACTGAATTGAATAGACCTCAAAATGTCAGAAAATACACCGACTTTACGAGTATAGATAACATTTTAATTTGTTACTATAAAATATAGTTTGTTGTGCACGCATGTAATGTGTTTGTCTATTCTAATGAATTAATTTGCATTTCTAGCTTATATTTATAATGCAAAGCGAACTAAACTAGTCGTATGTGTAGTTTCGGTGTGTAAACAAGTATTTATCGTTTTTATTTTTTAAGAATCTGTTTCCATGTTTTGGGATCATGTTTATCGTAACAGGCACATCATGCAAGAGTTTGAAGACATAGAGGTACACAAAACAAGTGTATCAGTGTTTGTGGCCCTATTTTATTTAGAAATGCTGTACATTTTAATTATGACGCTATCTATTTTAAATAGATTGAATCAAAACTTACCGTCGTAAACCAACATTCGCAGTAAGTACTTTATTTATTAGCATACAAAGTCAACATAATGTTTATTTCCTTCAACTTTAATCCCTGACTATTTCAAAGTTATGATGTAGGAAAAGTGCACAGGCTACACTATAGTCTAGCCTGCCACAATGCATTACTAGTAGCAGCAAGGTGCAGTTCTATGGTCCTAAAGAAAGGAAACTACAATTTATTTGTAAAAAATTAAGATCCTGCTTTATTTAAATTCTAGTATAGTAGCCATGATGAAGTCAGCATACAGAGCTTCATACCATAAGTTACTGGAATTGTTTTGGTTTGTCAATCCCACATTGTAGAAATAAAGATCAATAAGTTGTTTATACTTAGAAGCCACCCACTGATTTTTGTCTCAGTGGTTTCAGAGATCAAATGAATGTCGAATTGGTTATGTTCTTCATTTAACTTAATAAGTACTATAACGATAAGTAAACATAATTTGGTGCAGGCGCAAGACGGTGTTTAGTGTGCAACATGTGACAACTGCATTCTGCCAAATGATTTGTCATAAGGATGAGCCAAATATAGTGGATATTGATTTGTCAACCCAACTTTTGGTCTAATATTTTTTTTAGTGGGCTCCTGTGTTATTTAAATCGGTTAAAGTGTTCTTAGATTTAGAAATTGTGGCTCCAGCTGGCAACCACGCCTTGATGTGCTGGTCAGAAATGTAACAAACCATTAAAAATAATTTCAGTTAAATATTAAAAAATAATGAAACTATCAAATATGTCCCAATATACCTTAACACATTCACTGCTACCAACTCACCCTGTGAGTCCACACTAATTTTATTCCAGTGCCAATGACTTGGGGAGTCCAACATGATAATGTATGCGGCACCTACAAAGATCATGAAAATTTTAGTGGCATGTCTTAACTCTGTGTTTGTAGTAATATACACAGTAAATTTTTTATTTCAGTTACATACAATAATACAAAATGATCCGCAACACAAGTTTTATTGACCGGCTGTTTCTCTCACAAGGCGATGAGGAATGTATTTACATTGATGACTTAAAAATAAAACCAACCGCACTGGAAGGTGTACGCTATCTCTTCAAGCAGTTTAAAAGAGTAAATATCCAAATTTCCTACTATATGAAAGTCTATTTGTCCAGATATTTGTTTATCAATCATGTGTCATTGACTGAATGGAATTGGATGAAATATTGAATACAGGTAGACCATGGTCTGGATTGTGTAACTTATGTTACAAAAGGCAATTTTTAATGTCCCCCTGAAAACAGGGCAGGCTTTACCAGATTTCGGTATGATCTCTAATTTCTGAATTTTTTTGAAACAAAGTTGTTGCCTGCCTGTGCCAGTTTCTCCGTTTACTTCTTCTTACCATGCAGCAAATAATTCTGATACGGCTTTCGCTAATAATAAATAAACGGGGCAGGTTTGACAATGTGTATCCTGAAAGCAACTTCTAATATGGAACCAACCCCGAAATCGCGAAAAGAAAACAGCTGTTCCGTACATTTTGTCGAGTTATGCGTCACAAAGCAGGCTGTTGGAGGCAGGATGTACAGAGCGATCCACATTGCAGGAGAACGTATGGCTTGGAGCCGCGTAGTACGTGGTCGCGATCCTCGGCAATGAGGGAACGAGGAAGAAGAAGATGCGCACAGAAATATATGGGGCAGTTGATTGTTATCCCGATCTCAGTGTTATGCGTTGTATAATTTTAAAGCCGGGGCAGGATGATAGTTATTTATTTATTTTGGATCCCCAGCAAAAGTGATACACATACTTCTATTCTATTTTTAATATATGGCAATCAAAGCCGATGACGACTATTCTGCCAATGTCCCAATCAATTGGATATGCAAGTGGATACACATACTTGTCACATAATTAATACATATTACCACAATAGTCATAATTATTAACATACTGTTATGATTTATTTTTCAGAGAAAGAATGGTGTGATATTAAATGATCCCAGCAGATTTGCCAGGAATACGTTAGTATGTCTGTTTCTGAAAGCTGTCCGTCCGCTGCTCTCCAGGCCTGCATTACTCTTGTGCCAGGAGGGCAGTGAGAAGAGCTGGTTTGATCGGTTTGACACCTGGACCTCAGTGCTAGTCCCTGGTAAGACAATATTTTTTCTAAATTATATTTTATATATTCGGAATATCTAGCTTAAAAGTCCTGCAATCTCTACATGGTATAAAACAAAGCCACTTCTAGTCGTCTGTCCCTCTGAATGCTTGTATCTTTTAAACTACGCAACGGATTTTAATGCGGTTTTCACTTTTCATTTACAGAATTTCTTCTGGAATATTTAAATAAATTATAATTAAAATTATAAATAGTTTATAATATTCGAATGTTTTGCAAGTGAGATTTTCGGGTGCACACAAGTAAATATTACCCGTAAACTGCAGATGTTGTTAACTACTGCGGCCCTATAGGGCCTATACCTCGCGCGCGTATCTACCTTGCTACCGATCTTAACAACGATAGTGCTTGCACTGTTTTTTAGAGCTGTGCATTGGTAAAAAAATCAATATCATAATATGTCAATCAAACACATTTCCCACTTTTAAATATTTATCTGTTTGTAATAAATATTTTCTTTTAATTTCCATATTAGCGACTCTATCGAATGGGAATACAGGGTTTTTTTTTCTAAAATCAACGGGTTCGATTCCTGATTAGGAATATTGATGATTTTTGTAAATCCAATAATGCAGTTTCAATTTTCATCAAAATCAGGCCCGAGTCTCCTTTGATTATTTTTCGTTTCACTTAAAAATTCAGTCATCAGACATCATACAGTCATTGTCATGCATTAATGCGTAAAAGATGTGCGTCCTTGGTGCGCAGGGTGCGAGCCAGTTCCAACAGCATTCTGGGCATGATTGCTGGCAGGCTGGACTGCCGAATTGTAAATCGTTGCTCCAGTATCTCAGCTGCAATGCTGAAGTAATGATTTTATTTGTTGTGTGTGTTTTTGTAACTGTTGTTGTGATTGTATCACTAACATAGTTATAAGTTTATTTATTGTTACTAACACTATATGAGTCATCGTTGCTTTCAATAAATAATTTATTATTATTATTGACTCCTTGACTTTTGTTGATTTCAATAATATGCTACGCGAAAGAAGCGACACAAATACATTTTTTTTTTTAAATCATTTTCAGATCTTGCAATAGAGACAGAAAATCCCTACATCGCAAAAATGGTGGTAGTCAATACAATGGTGAACCTGCATAAGTTCTGTGAACGCGAATGGAGCATTATCATAGTGGACGGGGATCACGTTACCGCTCCTAACCCCATACTCAAGCTACCCTTTAAAACCTGTTTCAAGCTTTGGAATACTCAAATAAATATGAAAGTAAGTATTATTTCAGTACGTACAGCTATCACTACTATTTACTTTGCACACAATCCTAATATATAAAACTCTTGCGTTACTGACTGAGGGAGCGTTCAAGTATTACGTAACGCAATTTTTGAAGATGCTTGACCCTCCCTACCCCCATGTAACGCGCCATGGCGTTTATCTTTACCCTCCTCCCCCTCCCTAAACTTTACGTATCATCCAAGTGACAATTTTTACCTAAAAGTCACATTATGTCTACGTCTACTACTCTCATGTTACCAAATTTTTTAATTAATAAATGTCATTTCAATAAAAATAATGATGTTTATTTTTGTTTGGCAAAATGACTACTGTTTAGTGACTATGTAATTCGAACATATGTTTAGTGAGCTAGCATTAAATAAAAAAAAACAATTTTACGTAACGCGTTGTTCGAACACCCCTCCCGCTCCTGTAACGCATCGTAACGTTTTACAAGACCCCACCCTCCCCCCAAATTGCGTTATGTATTAATTGAACGCCCCTGATTGAGTGACTGGGTTATTGACAGACAACGCACAGCCGAAACTACTGGTCGTAGAAAGCTGAAATTTGGTATGAAGGTTCCTTGGAGAGTGTAGGAAATTTCTCGAAATTCCTATGGGAACGGGATATGCGCGTAATGCGCTACGTTTCGTGGGTTCGATAACAGATAGTTATTCCGGGTCTGGCTGTTTGTGTATGTGACTTTGTATGTTTGTAAACGCACCCACGATACAGGAGAAATTCTTAGTGTGGGGCAACGGTTTTTTTTTTTTTAAGAAGTTGCGGGCAAAATCTTGTTGTTTATAAAGTGTTAAAAAATCAACTGCAAGAAATTTTAGGAGTTGTTTAAAGAAAAATATAATAATCCGTTTCAAAGATACCTATACACTACGCATAGGTCGCCGCTCAAGCAAGTCCGCGCGTTTTCAAATAGGCACGTAAACAGCTTATACTAATTTTCCATCACATGTCAGACTTTGGCTTCAGGTCTTCGTAAGTATGCTCGATAAATGGCATAATTCATGTTTTCATTACAGGACAACTTGGATAAATTTGAAGAAGTTTACAAGTGGATGTATCCCCGCGAGATATTCGATAAAGAATTTTTTACTCCTGAACCGGGAAATCCTATCGATTACATAGAAAAGTCTATTCTTCTGGATGCGTTTTTTGAAGACATTATTCTTGGGGATTGTGGTATATCTGAGGTTAGTTTATAACTTAGCTAAAAATATTTAAAACATTTTTATTCATCATTTATATTTTTTAACCCGGGGTCTTGTCTGGAATATCTGGTATTGAGCTCATGGCTAAATAAAAACAGTAGCACGGGTCGATCTTCAAGGTTAAGCAGCGCTTGACGAGGGCGGTCTGTGGATGGGTAACCATCTTAACATAACGAGACTCCTCCGTGCCTCGGAAAGCACTTTAAGCCGTTGGTCCCAGCTGTCATTTGCAGATCTTTGGCAGTTGTTACGGAATATAATTTAACTACATTTTCTGTAATGTTCGTTTAGTACCTATATTGTTATTATCATAATACTCTTTTGATATGATTTAGTCTTTTCATCAAATCATAGGACGATTTTTTGGAATAAATTATAACTTTGAAGTGACAAACTCTGGAACTAATTAGTCCAAGAGTAAGCAAAGCGAGTTTGTGTATTAATAATATCTGTTCTACTTCTCATATTTGCTTACTTTTAGGTTAATTTGCTTGGCGGCTGTCACAAATACTTGTTAAAAAATATGTGTATGCAATTTTGCAAGTGTTTTCAAAAATGTCGTTCGATATGCGAGATCATTTTTCATTGCCCACGGTTCCATAGCGCCCCGGCTGCAATGACAAACTTCCCCTACTTAAATAAAAATGTACTTTATACACCTCATGACTCGGTTGAGTTGACTCACTGAGTGAAGAATCGTTATTACGTATAAAGTTGTTGCCATTTCTAAAACAAATGTTTTTCTTTTTCTAGACTCCCATAACCGAAAGTAAAGAAAAGGTTACTGGAAATACTATAACCATCTGCGGTCCGAACCGTTCGACAGCTACTTTAACGTTAGGCAACACAACGATACGTCCCGCTATTGCTGCTCCAAAGGAAACTCCTATGATTGTGGGCGATACAATTATAACTCGAAAATCTGTCGAATCCACAACAGGAGGCGTTAGAATTGTAGGTGACACGACCATAACTCCTTCTGGGTTAGCTGTAGCTCCCAAAAATATATTTCCATCAACAGCTGGATTTAGAACTATAGGTGAAACAACTGTAACTTCTACTAAAGATACCACAGTTACTCTGTGTGATACAAGTATTACTGCTTCAAGTTCAGCTCATGCAACTGCGACCTCAACTAATCCCGTACCTACTGTAACCATTTCAAGGAAAAACAAAGACGCGACCGGCACCAAAATAAAACGTTCAAAACCAAGAATAGAATCTGAAAACGCTACCAAACTTTTTGATTCTCCGATCGCTGTACTGGCCAAGCTTTTAGAAGAATCGCCAAAACCTGAACCTGGAGATGCAACTATCAATAGAATCGACTACTGTATTGAGAACTTTACCAAAACGAATGGCAAAGATAACGGACAAGAGCAATGCAGCTCGGAAAGTAGCAAAGATGAAACAAAGACAGATAAAGTAATCGAAATAATAGAGTTAGCTGATGAACGGGATGTCGCGGCTCAAGCCGCGGGCGACAAGCTGGAAGAGATGGACACGTTAGTGTTCGGTCACGACACATTAATTAGCCAAGTTTCAGATACTGATGTACCTGGGAAAGGGAAAACAGATCCGGACAAAAAAGAAATCGAACCACACACAATCCTCACGTGTAAACCAGTAGGCGAACGAACTCATAATAAAGTATTTTCAGATAGCAAAACAAGTACAAGCACCACTACTTCCAAGATATCTGCTAGATGTTCAGATAGTACTGAGAGAGATGAAAAGAATGATAGAAAAATATTAAAAGGCAAATCACCATTAAGAACTGATGAACCAAAAGTAGATATCATTAACATTAACCTTGATGAACTGAATAGAGAAATGAGAGATTTGGTCACAAGAGATATTCCCGAACGATTGGCGAAAAGACAAAAGACGACAGACAGCAGTCAAACTGCAACATGCTTTGATGTAATTAAAAATAAATTTAAGGATATCGAACCCAGTGTGTCGTATAGGAAGTTGAAAACGGAACAAATCGTAAATAGTCTTAAACGTAATAACATAGATGTGAAAATGAAAGAGTGCGAGGAGATAGTGGCGAAGAAATTCAAGGGATCTTTGTTAGATAGCCTGTTTTAAACGTGTGTGTGAGTGTAACGTAAGTTTGTGTTAGGATGTAACAATAAATGTTTTGAGATCTTATAGGCAACACTTTCTGTGTCTTATTCCTGTGATCCCAATATTGGTAGGCATATATTATAGCGAGGGTTCCCAACTGGTGGGGACTTGATGCTAACAATTCAGAGATACCGGTGACCTGAATTTAACCCAATCAAGTTCTTGACGTCATTATGATCTGCTTGTTATAGTTCACCTAACTGGCAACGGCGCGTCATGACTTTAGAAGAAGGGGCGTGCGTTGCCAAAGGTTGGGAACCACTGCTAACAGACTCATCATGCTTTTACTATGTATTTATTTTTGATCTGGGAATATAATGTATTCGTTTTTCAAGCATTCCTCCAAATATTGATTAATTCTATCATTGTCACTATGTAAATTATTTTCTAGTTATAAAAGTATTTCTTCTCCGAATTCCTTCGTAGAAGTAGTGCTAAACAATCTAGTCATTATAGACAAAGGAATATCTGATCTGTGAAAGGTAAAATCAGTATAAGTATATAGGAAAAAAATAATATACATTTTAAATTAATTAATGTATCACTCTATATTATTCAAGCCTAGGTGGCCTGCATTATGTAAATATATACTTTGACGCGTGCATTCGACACGGGCGTCAGTAAATAGGATGTAAACATTATTTTCATTAAAAAATATGTTAAGATATTACAAATAATAATATGTAAAAATATGCTATGTACGTACACCTCCATCTTCAGCCAGTTTTGCATACAGCTTTATTTCATGGGGAGATAGCATGTAAATAGCTATATTAAAACATGGGGAAAGGGGATGCCAATATAAACGTTATATGCTTTGGTATACAGCTGAAATTGCTATAACAACCTAATGTGTATGTGGAATATAAACGATTCGGGCACAATTTAATTTGAATCCACAAATTTCAGCCGTTTACAAAAGCCAGCGAATTTTTCAATTGTCACCTTTGTATTCTCTCAGGTAAAAGGGAAACCACGAGGAACGTAGTATATAAAAGAAAACAATTATAAAAACATCAACATATTTATTTTTTCTATGCTTAGATAATATCATTTGCAATAAAATTTGTATACAACTGTATCACATCAATTCATAATTTGTTTTATTTTGCACCAATATATAGTTTAAGTAAAATCTGTGAAGATATTTTGAAATTAGAGACAGCAAACTACTACTACTATTTGAAATAACTTAAAATGAACTTGTACAGACGCAAGTCACCATGTTGGTACCGTTATAAGGCTACATGCAGACAGTCCAAAACAGTTTTGTCTAGCGTTGACAAAACCTTGTTGCGGTGTGCACATAATTATTGTTTTTAACCGACTTTAAAATAGGAGGAGGTTATCAATTTGGATGGTTATGTATGTTCGGGCATTATTCGGAAATGGTACCATTTAAATTTTGTAAAGACCTGATGAAGAACTTCGGAGATAGACAATTAAATAGATAAATGCAATGGTTGGAATGTTTGGGGGTACTAACACTAAAAAGTGAAAAATAAAAACCTTTTTCCAAAAAATACAACCGATTTCCAAATGCAAAACCATTACAAAGTACAAAATAACTTAAATTTGTAAAAAAGTTTTTTTAGTATAACCATTCTAAGAAGATAGTTTTGACGACGTCTGCACACTGCCTTACATTTATTTATAAAGCATTTTACATAATTTTGGAACACCTAGAATACAAGTCACAAAAATATTCTGCGACACTTTTTTTTTTTGAAAATTCGTTGAGTATGTTACACGCATCAAAATATCATTTTTAGATTTAAACGTTCACAAATACGAGGGTTACACGCCAAGCACACTTCAGTACTAAGCTCATTTGTATAGACGCCAGCACATCAAGCTACCCGAAACTGCCAAATTTTCCCAATCAACCTTGAACCTAATGCTTTAGCGATAAAGTTGCAAATCTATTAAAGAAATTTGACAGATTGTTGTAGCCTGATGTGCTGGCGTCTGTACGTTTTGCCTGCACAAGTGACACCATAAAATATGCGCTGAAACTATCTAAGCTTACAGTTACATGCTGGAGGCTACATTTTGGCACACGAATGAACTATTGTACAGACGCCAGCACATCAAACTCCAACTGTCAAAATTTGACAGTTTCGGGTAGCTTCATGTGCTGGAGCCGTCCGTACAACCCATAAGCTGAATGTGTTAACCTTTTCGAAGGCAAAGGAAATATTCGACGACCACGTTTTACAGTTCATAAATCGATCATTACGATCAATCGTTAAATACTCAAATAAGATAATGAGAAAGAGAAAATATGGAATAAAAAAAATCGTGTTCTTCACACAATGCTTCAGAAATTGTAATGCCTGTTAAAAGATTATGATATCGTGGCCAATTCTTGATGTGGCGGAGGTAACGGTTGGTTGACTCGTTTGAGGGAAATTAGGGCACCCCGACAGTCATCCCATTCGTGCTAAGTTCCTTTAAACCATACAAACGGAAAAATCGTCGAGGTTAGGTTTGAGGAAGCCATTTCATGATATGGCCACGACACAGGCACAAACAACGGCCAACGAGTACAGTTAGCTTTAAATAAGTCATACAAACATTTAACCTTTTGAACGCCATTGTCACGTATACATGACAAGCAAGCGCGTACCCTGTACGTAAAACGTCACAAATATGGGACAAAAAGTATGGCGAATTTGTGGCTTGGCGTCGGGGGCACGCCGATGCGTTTATGTTCTGACGTTCAAAAGGTTAACAACAGTTCAACAGCACACGACACTGTAATTAGGATGTTTAACGGGCAAGCCAGTCGTAAAATTGTCTATCAATACTAATATTAAGATTTTACATTGATTCTTAGTTACATAATATTTACATTACATTCACTGAATATGCTATAAGAAAATATGATCCGTTCTTTTTAAATAGGTACTTTAAGTTTTCCACAACCGTTTTAGGAACGTAGTTGTTTTAAATATTACCTGTTTTATTGGCAGCTAGCTTGGTAAACATTATAAAGTAAATTCTACCTACTGAACTCACTTCCAAATGTCACATGGCAGAGCGAGAACATAATGAGACTGATTTTAGTACTAATCAATTCAATAAAAACCTGCTTTTGTAATATGCCAGATCGTTTATATCGAGACTTCGATATAAAAACATGAAAAAAAAGTTAACAGGTTAAAGTTTATTTAAACTAGGTAATAAAACATGATTCAATTTGAATATAAATAAGTAGCAACTAATTAGTTGAGACATACAATTAAATATATTTTTAATTACAAAATAATATGTACAATAAAAGAATGTAAATAATCATCATAATATGTATAATGTAAATAAATAGGCAAATATAATTTCATACTGTCAAACGGGGTGGATAGAAATGCAGGGGTGAATAAAAACGAAACTTTTATTGGGATTTTCACATAAATACCATATTAAATGTTTGTCACAAAGCGTCCATTTAAATATAAAATAATTGTTAAAAAAATTGGAGTTCCTCATTGCTGCAAACAATATTTAAATAATGTGAAAATTACAATCAAAGTTTCGTTTTTATTCACCCCATCATTTCTATCCACCCCGTTTTACCCGGTAATTAGTTATGTGGCTTAATTAATAAGTAAAAGAAGGAAAAAGTTTTGGAATGTAAAAGAGGTAAATAATTGTGCCCAAAATTTTTATAAAGTAAAAATTAAATAATAGAAGTCGACCTAATAATCAACTGTCCTTTTGAAATCTTATATATAAAATATCGACTCTTGAAAGGCTTTTTAAGTCGCTATAGGTATTTGAAACAGCTTTCCTGTAATGTAATGAAAATAAAATTTGAATCAAATAGCCTTTTGAAAGGTTATCCACACATATCAGGGCCGCGTCCGGTCCGTTCACGTTCCGGGTACATATAGCCCTGGTATGTACGGATCAACCTTTCATTGGTGCCGTCGATATTATGTTTTGCTATAAATATACCAGTTAAATTGATTGTCCGCGCCAGGCCTGGACGCTGATATATTTTTAAATTTCAACAATATTTCTTATCCATAACAATTTTCAATTATAACATTCAAAACTGGAACTTATAATTAACGGCCGGAACATAATATCAAAATGTTGTAATGGATGTTACTACGTTAAATAAAACCGTAAACTAAAACCAAGTAGGTAATGTTTGATTTTATGCTGCATTTTCCTGAATTCTCAAAGGCTAATTTATTCATCAATACAAAAATTAGCTGATGGCTTAATTAAATCTGAGTGATTTAATTGAGGCCAAAAACAGAATGCATTATACTTTTCGAAGGCTGTGAAGTGCGCTACTCGTTGCGCAGTACCCCACCCCTCACCCCGCTGTCAGATGAATCTGTTACTGCGAAGCGACTCGCCACATGTTCAGACGACAGCAAGTTTGCATCAGATTAGTCAGTTCACACCACGCAACGCAACGCTGAGCACACTTTTCAAAATATTTCTCTCAATGAAATATGGACCTTTTGCGAAGTAAATAAAGTTTTATATTGTATAGCTATCTTAAAAATGCGCGTAGCTCGCAACATGATTTTTTGTGTACATTAGCCATTCAGAAACGATTGTGTTATACCGTTACTAATACAGCAACATGTAGTTTCTCGATGTATTATTAAATAAATAATTTGTTGAATTATTTTTATATTTCTTCGCGGTCAATTTAATTCTGTGACTGAGCGCTTTAACTATATAAATCACAAATACATTTTCATGAAATGTTAGCTATTGGTACATAAGTACAAACATTTTACATAACACCGCTTTAAGGCTTTTCTAAATAGACGTGTGCATCACACACATTACGATAGTATAATCATTAATGCTTTTAAAGTAGCGCGACGATACGGTTTACAAAAGCGAACTTTTAAGCTAATTTCTTAGATCGCGAGTCGTAGACGCATCAATATGAGAGAGCCTTAGATTACGACCTAATACAAAGCGATCATGAGCGATTATATTTCTTTCGACAAAACGCGAAGGTGCTCTGTCGGCAGTTCCGCACAAATGTGTCCATCCTCCAGGAGCTAGGCATCACGCAGCGTCTGTCGGCCGTAGTACAGTCGCGCATACTGCAGTACTTTGGTCATGTCTCTAGGCGGGGTAACGCCTCCATAGAGCGACTGGTCATGCAGGGAAGAGTAGAGGGAACCAGATCGCAAGGCAAGTCACCTATGCGTTGGACTCATCAAATTAAATCCGCACTAGGAAGCCGCGTATCTGATTGCGCCAGACAGTCTGCCAACAGGGAGAGATGGCGGGAGATCGTGCGGAGAGCTGTGTCCGCCTCTACCACTGACGTGGACGCCTCGACGTGACCAGGACCGCTCTGTCAAGCGTGAAACGACAGAGAAGAAGAAGCTGTTGGCGCGACGCATTCAGGTTTGCCGAATAAATGAACTACGACGATCACGTATACGCACTGTAGCCTTGCTTTGACGTGCTAACGCGATCCAATTCCGATGATGTACCTAAACGGTTAGTGCTATTCGCTATGTATAGCTCCGTCTCCCTCTTAGAGCGGCATCATGATCGTTTTAAGACTTCATAGTAGGGCCTCTGATCGCTTTCTATTAGAACGGACCTTAAGATCTGCGCAGACTGCGGACGGGACAGAAGAGGATTTTTTATTTATCAATTGAATTTAATAGTCATCTCCAAAGCCGATCACCGAGCATTAAAATATACACCTTATTTCAATTGGATAACAATTAAATTCAATTGATAAATAAAAAATACTCTGCCGTCCCGTCGTCGTCCAGTCTACGCAAGCCATTAGCTGTTCACGTACAACTCACTGTAGCGGCAGTCTTCAACGCACGTAAGTTTTGTACGTGAGCACTCTGATATTAATATTACACTAAGGCATGACTACGTGGGATGTACGTGAACTCGAGCCCTTAAGGTAGAAGCGCCAGGGTAGCCCGCGAAATTCAAAATTTCTTATGTTTTTTGCAATTTGCAAGTCAGTGGCTGTATGTTGAACAAAATATGATTTGCGAACGTAACACGTATTTATTTACAGAATAATATCATTAAAATCAACAATACAACCCTCTAAGTTCATTTAACTCGAATTGAATGGTTATTTGATAAAAAAGGCATTCAATCGAATTACATGAATGATACAACCTGTATTGATTATTTTAGTTATTATAACTCAGTAAAGCCATATCTGTTACGGTCGCCAATCGTATTTTTATCAACATACAACCTGATACTGACATGAAAAATGCAAAAAACGTATGAAAATTTGAATTTCACGGGCTACCCTGGCTCTTTCACGTTAAATTCTATATCCATTTCATTTTAGGTGCACACTATCATGTTAACAAGTATTAAGTTACAATCTTGCCTGTCTCCTGGTCAGTTATCGCCGCTATTTAGGCTTTATGTGTAGGTACTCGGCGACGAAGATTCGCATGATTTTGTTCAAGTTTTCTATCGTTTTGAAGTCGAGCGCTGACATGTCATCGGCAGGGGTGTGCCAGACGCTGGGGAACGGCGACGGAATCACATGCAAGATGTCCACATCTGCAACAAGCGATAAATAAATAGATTAGAACAAGGTCAAACTTCAAACTTGATGTAGGTAGCAGGGATTTGCTGCACCGACTCTAAATTTAGTGGGGCGAAAGCAAGGAAGTTGATGAAGAAGTGATGATTCGTTAAAACATGGTCGTTTAATTTGACCTTAACATGTTATCCTGTATACGCAATACGGTAAATAAAGTGAAAGTCGGAGTATTCGGGAGCCACGTTTCCTATATTAAAATTAACCTAGAATCTTACGATTTATTAATCATGCTTAGGGAGCGTTCAAGTATTACGTAACGCAATTTTTGAAGATTCTTGATCCTCCCTCCCCCCCCATGTAACGCGCCGTTACGTATATCTGTACCCCCCTCCCCCACCCTAAACGTTACGTATCATCCAAGTGACAATTTTTACCTAAAAGTCACAATTATGTCTACTACGAGAGTAGTAGACATAATTAAAAAATTTGGTAACATGAGAATGTTACCAAATTTTTTAATTAATTAATGTCATTTCAAGAAAAATATTGATGTTCATTTTTGTTTGGCAAAATGACTACTGTTTAGTGACTGTGTAACTCGAAAATATGTTTAGTGAGCTAGCGTTAAATAAAAAAAACAATGTTACTTAACGCGTTGTTCGAACACCCCTCCCGCCCCTGTAACGTATCGTAACGTTTTACAAGATCCCCCAAGTTGCGTTACGTAATACTTGAACGCCCCCTTAGCTTGTAAACTCTAAAAGACCAACGAGTAAATGTGAACGTTACCCCAGGTTCCTTGAAGCTAGTCATAATTGAATACCTTGTCAAGAGTTTCGACAGGCTGTCATTCCGGTCTGCCATCACAGAAGTTAACACGGGTTTGGCAGAATGACAGTCATGTTAATTTACTTATGAAGAAACCAGCTGTGAATATATGATTATAGGTCTTTAGTGTACCTAACAAATAGATACTATAGGTAGATACCGCCGACCTTGCCTCGTCTATGTTGTAGGATATTGAGCGCCGTTTACTTTTACATCTCAGAGTGAGTTTCAATGCCACTAACAATAATCTAATAATACAGTATTGTGTTATTGTATAAATCACGGGGCGAAACCGGTATTCATATTCATTGAGGTATTTGCCATTTCACGATGTTTGTTAGGCACAAACATCTTCTAGATGTTATTATAAGGTGTTGAGATTAAGTTTTATTGTAGACGCTGTTGGGTCACATCAATATAGTACGTTTGGTATTCAATAAAAAAATATGAAAAAAAAACAAACTATTCTTATACTTACCTAAGTTAAGATTATTTGGTAATAACCTTTATTATGTACTTACATGTATTTTAAAAATAAATCTTTTTATACCACCATACCATCTAGCCTGCTTACTACCATGGAAGCAAGTAGGCTAGATAGTGCGTTTGTGAACCACTGCCGCAAGGCTGCGCCTGTCACCTTGCAGCAAGGACCAACCACGAAATCTCGAAAACAAACAGCTGTTCAGTATATTTTGTCGAGTTACGCGCACATAAATGTATGGGGCAGTCGATTTTTTTTCGCGATTTCAATGTTAGTCCCATAGTGAAAGTTGTTCATAATGATGAGTACAATGACCCCTGAAGAGGTGTTGCGTTTATTCTGTTACACGTTGTATTTATATTTATGTTAAACCATCAAAATGACTCCTGTCGCTCTGGGAGGTGCGGGAGGGAGTGTCAGACTCTTACTGACTAAAAACCAACCGGGTTCCTTCAAATGCTCTTTGGGCCTTTTGCGTTCAGGGTCGCGGTAACTCTTTCAAACAATTGCGCAACCCTAGCAGGCCCCGCCAATAAAAGGAAACCCTTATTTGCCGTTGGTCCTGCGCCTGATCTCTCCCCGGTCGTGTCGTATTGCAGTCCTGTAGTACTATGTTTTTATTTTATTTTTTATTTAAAATGGGTTTTTCTTGACTCTAGTCTAGGTCATAGATGAAAGAGACAAAGTCGACGATGGAGCCAGCTTACCCAGAAGAAGCCTGTTCGAGTATGTGAAAAAGGAACAGGATTTGTTAAAGTATTTCTCTATTCATGACAAAGCGGTGACTTAATAATAGAAGTTCACGTTCCTTCAAATGCCCCCGGTATAGTAATTTATACCGGTTAACAGTTCCTGGTAAAAACATTCACGGTTAGAAAACATAGAGCAGTTAGAGAATTTGATTGACTATGATCCTAGTGACTATGGTCCAATTGAAGTTAGGTACATCAACGAAATTCGACAAATATGATAACTTTTCAACTTGTGTGATTAGAGTTTTCAACGAACTCAGGCAGGGTCACGAACGTTCAATGAGCATAAGCAATAACTGTAAATGTATGATTACTTTCAGTTTATCTCGCCTGGGGTACTTTACGTTGATTGGAGTTCTAGGTATCGTATCTGTACAAATAAATTAAAAACCGGACAAGTGCGAGTCAGACTCGCGCACCGAGGGTTCCGATCGGGTAAGTATACATTACCTACGGAAGTTGATAAACTATTAAAGCAAAATATAGCAGTTAAGATTGAAGGACAAACTTTGTTGTTGAAAAATTCTTCAACCGAAAATATAAGCTTGTCTTGAGAAAACTATAAAGACTATAAATTTCCAATTTTCAGACTTTTTCCTGTACGCAAAGATCTATCTTCTAGCCAAATTTCATGAATCGAGGTCAACGGAAAGTAAGTAGTATTAATACGTAGTATAAATGAAGAGTCAGTTTGTAGTATTAAAAATAACAGATACCTACCTACTTTTAACAATAACACAATTTTTGTGTCTGTTGCTTTACCAGTAAGTATGAAAGCGACATGAAATAAATCTCTTTCACACTTAGTAGTAAAGCGATCTTCTGTCCCTCTCTACTCAGCTGGCATATCCGACTTCTTGGATTGTCACGAATATGACTTACGGCCGGTTTCAATAACGACCGTTAACCGACTGTCAAATTACGTACCAACAGTAGATGTTTGCCTTTGTAATATGACGTTTCAGCTACTGTTGGTTGCCAATTTGACAGTCGGTTAAAGGCAGATACGTTATTGCTTATCTACTATAGAAGTAAACACGCAGGATTGGTTTCCATTGAGCTATTTGCTTAAGAGACACGTGCCACAAAATTGATCTTAGGCGAAGACATAACTAAAGGGAATTTCACGGCAATTTTTACAGCTCTTAGGTATCTACAAATTGTATAATGTACATAGCTTTGTGCACAAATAAATGGATTTAATTAAGTTTTAGCTTTCGTTCTATTATAATATATTATACTGTATTAGTATTTATTCTCAACAAAGAATATCGTTTTTTCCGACTTCAAAAAAAGGAGGTTCTCAATTCGTCGGAAGCTTTTTTTTTATTTATGTTCCCCTATTACTCGAAGATGGCTGGACCGATTTGGATTTTTTTTTTGTTTGAAAGGGTATACTTCCCAGGTGGTCCCATGATCATCAAGTCAGGATCTGATGATGGGATTCTGGAGAAATAGAGAGAACTCTTCAAATTTTATAGGCACACTTCAAGCGATTTGGGTAGTTTTTGGAAGAGTACTTTCTCGGAGTGATCCCATTTCAATTTAGTGAAGATCTGATGAAGAACTTCGGAGATAGGCAATGGAACTCCTCAATAAATGATAGCAAATGGACTAGGATTGCTGAAATCTTATGTCTGTCTATTGTCTACACCAGTTCATAACATAACATCACGCCGGTACGCTGTGAAGGGGTAAGCACATGTGAACCACTAAAAAGTGAAAAAAAAAACTTTTACGTAAAATACTACCAACTTCCAAAAAAAAACACTACAAAGTATAAAATAACTTTAATTTCGAAAGTCGGTGTCACAAAACGAAAAAACAACAAAAAACACCGACTGCCGCAATTAAAGTTATTTTATACTTCGTAGTGTTTTTTATTTGGAAGTCGGTTGTATTTTTTGTAAAAAGTTTTAATCTGCCGTTCTACATCTATTATTCTCTTCAAACTGTTCTAATAAAAATAAAGACAATCGATTTATCTAATCTCATTTAAATCAGGAAGCCTATTTTTGTGATTTTGACCATGAATGTAGGCAGGTACCTACCATTATCGACCATGGAAACTACACAGCACTTATACAAATGAGCTGTTCGATAATAAAATTACAGCTCGGAAATAATTGGTTTCTCTTAGTAATTTAATTAATGTTGCTACTTTATTTATTTGGTCAAATAAATGGTTACACCAGTTTTACTTAAAAATAGGTTATAACCAAAACTTCCCGTGGGTGTCGTAAGAGGCGACTAAGGGACTCATCAGAGAATGGGCAGCAGCATTCTCTGTGCATTGCAACAGCTATGTTCGCTAACCCGCCTGACAAGCGTGGCGATTATGGCAAATCCCCCCCCCCCTTTGCCTTTGGGGGAGGCCTATGTCCAGCAGTGGACGTCGTTCGCCTGATATGATGATGATAGGTTATACGACAATATTCGGTCTGTTGGTCGAGTGGTTAGTGACCCTGACTGCTAAACCGGAGGTCGTGGGTTCGATTCCCACCCAGGACAAATCTTTGTGTGATGAGCATGATCATTTGTTCTGTGTCTGGGTGTAATTTGTCTATAATATGTATGTATTTAGAAATATATAAGTATGTGTATCAGTTGTCTGGTTGCCATAGCACAGGCTCTGCCTAGTTTGGGATCGGATGACGGTCATCCGTGTGAGTTGTCCTAAGATAAGATATTATTAAGATATTATTATTATTCGATGAGCATCTAAAAGTTTAAGACCTTAAAACAAAAGCCACTGAATAACTTTGGCCACTAAATGCGGTGAACAGATCAAGGTTACAAATCCGGTGACCGGAAATGACATGTAAAAAAAATACTGAACACGCACAAAAAACTTCGGTTAACTTTTATAAAATTTATACCTATTCTAGTTTTAGTTCACCGACTTTTGTTGAATTCGTCATTATTCAATTAGGGTTCCGAACCTGTGCATGCAAAAACGGAACCTTATTGGATCACTCGGTTGTCTGTCTATCCTAAAATACGTAGGTACTTACGTATTTTGTGAAAGTTAACGTCAATGCTAAGTTATTTAAGAGAAAAGACGATCTTTATTTAAACTTTAAACTCAATAACGTTCAGTATGGTTCAGTAAACATTCGAATTTCTCAGAAAAACAGCTACGTTACGTACGCAAGTGCGAGTCGGACTCTCACACGAAGGGTTCCGTACCATACACAAAAAAACACGTTTCTTGTATGTGAGCTCCCTTTAAATTTTACTATTATTTGATTTTTATTACTGACAGATAGATGGACGGACAGCGGAGGCTTAGTAATAAGGTTCCGTTGGTTACCCTTCGAATACGGGACCCTAAAAGAGAATGGAATCGGGTTGCTTAAGCATTCATTAGCATTGCAGCCGTATCCTTTGCGTGTTTTTATTACGTCTGTAATAATGAATCTTGTGATATGACGTGCTAATGCCATCCAATTCCGATGATGCTCCGTCTCTCTCTTAGAGCGGAATCATGATCGTTTCAAGACTTCATAGTATGGCCCTGAAATATCTTTTCATTGTGAAGGGTATGCCATTTTATGAAATACGCAATTAGGGCACCGTTCTCAGAACGCTACGTAGGAGAACGGTTCAGGAAAACCCCGCCACAAATATTTTGATTTAATTAAGTTCGGATACTTTTATCAGCATTGGCTGCTTATCAGACAAGTTTCTAGATATTTTGTCACTGCTACGTGATATCACTTTTGAGAATTTGATGGAAATATTATGTTCGGTGTTGTTGATATGATAAAATTTATAACAAAATACCTAGGTACCTCCGATAAAGTTATGCTATGATACAATGCCATTATTTCGGATTATCCGCCGGGTTTTACGAACCCATACGAGTATACCATCTAGGTATGTATAATGCTAGATGCATTTTTGTTCCAATGTGTATTGGTGCAAGGCGTACAATGCGAGGATAAAAGAATAAATTAAATTAATGAATACCAGATGCATTGAACAGGAAAATACAATATGCGCCCTTAATCAGCGCAGCACACATATAGCTTGCGATAAATGCGATATTCAAAGGTTTACTTGGTCCAACAACTTGAGTTTTACCCGCTTTACCCCTGTAAGATGTCTCGAGCAGGGACCGATATCGATACTCGAAGAATACCGATATTTTTAAGAAAATACCGATAACAGTATCGATATCTGGGATAAATACTGGAATTTTATATCAATACTCAGTACCGATATCAGGCTACAATGTGACGTAACAGAATCCCAAGTAAATACATATTTATTACAGTCGCGAATCATATTTTGATCAAGATACGATACAACCTGACACTGACCTGCAAATCGCAAAAACGCAAGAAAATTTAATAATAACGATATTATATCGATACCTAAATACAGGTAGGTATTTATAGCGATATTTTGGTATAGGTTATCCAAATTGTATCGGTATTCAGTCCCTGGTCTCGAGCAACCAATACACCTAAAAGGTCAAATTGCATTCTTTGGCGAACTCCAAGACGATTATTATCGAAGTGTCCGACCTAGCACCGATTCGGCTCCTCTTCGACGGAATTGGCTTTTCATAGCCCAAGCCGGTTTGTTTTGAAGTCTCAGCCGCGATGCCAAGTAGTTTCAGCCGAAACCCAACATTACGTGGTATTGGACTCAGAGGCAGGCGTATTGTTAGTCGATGTAATTTTATTTTATGAATCTAATTTAATTTTACAATGTTATTTATTTCTCTTAATTTATTAATTTTATACCGATAAATATTTATATTGGTTTGAATTTTATTTGTATTTTTTTATTTTGTTTTAAATGTAGCAGCATATGATCAAATGGATTGAAATAAATGATTATTATTATTATTATTGGTCCAGTAGTTGCATGAAATTAGATTAGTTACCATAAAGCGGTCTCTGGATACTAAAGGTTGGTCCAAACATTCCCAGGCCGTGGTCCGTCGCAAAGTTGCCCGCTCGTCCCGGACACAGCCCGGACACGGACGTGTGTGAACGAGTTTATATAAAATGAAAGACCACGATCCGTCCACGTCCCGGGTACGAACCGGATAACGGATCCAATAAAAAAAGCAACTTACTTCTCCTCATGAAGGGAATGTGGTCGTCTTCGATGACAGCGCCGGAACTCCTGAGCCTGAAGTAGGTCTGTTCCACCTTGCCGCGGGAGTAGGCTTGGAACTGGTCGAGCTCGGCCAGCCGCTGCTCGGCCACGGCCAGGCGCACGTACCACTTCTCAGTGGACTGGAAGTAGCTGAAGAACACCGGGTCGGGGGCACCCAGCAGGTCCAGGAGGACCAGCACATCCTGAGGACAAAGGTTTTGTTATCACTTGGCGTTTTTATTCAGTACACTAACAAAAACAAATCATGTTAAGGTAGCAATTCACTTGGCGTATTTTTCAAAATATTCGAGTAAATTGGATAAAAGAAATTTATCCTACACTCATCGGAATTAAGTTCTTTTTTGCACCTTATCTATAGTTTACCCATAGTTAGCCTCATATCGCCAGTTATGTTTAAAATTGCTCTCTTCCTTCTAAACTCTTTTTAGGTTTCCGTAGGTACCCGAAGTGTAAGTAAAGGAACCCTATTACTAAGCCTCCGCTGTCCGTCCGTCTGTCTGTCAGCGGGCTATCTCTCAATAATCGTAATAGGTAGGATAGTTGAAATATTCCCATAGTTCCAACAAATAATGAAAATTAAATTAATTAAAAAATTAAAAATGGCTACCATAAAAGAAACTTGTTTTTTTTTAGGTTTATGGTACGGAACCCTTCGTGTGAGAATCCGACTCGCACGTGGCCGGTTGTTTTCGAAAATGTTCTCAATTCAGACCTAGGAATGTTGCGTAGGTATGCGTATCAAAGTCAAAGTCAGAACGTTTATTTCAATTAGGCCATTAAACGGCACTTTTGAACGTCATCGTTTACAGTTCAGTAAAATAATAATGTTACATTAATAAAGTGACTCTACTGTCCATTCGGAAAGGTAGATTCTTATGGAGAAGAACGGACAAGAAACTCCATAGTTACTCTTTTCAAATAATGATTTTACAAAATTTGGTATACAAAAATTAATTTAATATTATGTGAGGACGATGCACCCAGAGTATGCTACTTATAAGAACAAAGTATCACCAGCAGAGGTAAACTTATTAATTTCCTAAAGAAATTTAGGTAAATTGTACTCACATATTTACAAACATTGGAACCATTAATTAAACAACAGTGTGTGAGTCAACAGAAAAATAAAAACACAAAAAAAGAAACAGTATATCTATAAAGTTAATACATAAATCAACCAGTTTGACCTTCACCCTTGATTGTCCTATGGAGCAGGACCAGCATGTTTCCAAGCATTCTTATCCTGAATGTAATCTTCTAATTTGTAATATGCTTGTTCACAAAGTGTACTTTTAACATGAGTTTTAAATTTTCTTTCATTTAGTTCTAATATGTCAGAAGGTATTTTGTTGTAACATTTAACACAATACCCCATGAAAGAAGTGTGGACTTTAGCTAATCTAAAAAATGGTTGATCTAATTTGTCTTTATTTCTAGTATTAAAATTATGTCTATCACTAATTTTACTAAAAAGATGTCGGTTTTTCCGCACATACATAATATTTTCATAAATGAATTGGCAAGGGACTGTCATAATATTAATCTTTTTAAAAAGTTCCCTAAGAGAATCACGGCGACGCAGATTATAAACGGCTCTGACAGCTCTCTTTTGTAAAATAAATATGGATTCAATGTCAGCAGCCCGACCCCACAGCAAAATACCGTACGACATAATGCTGTGAAAGTAACTAAAGTAGACCAAACGTGCGGTTTCTACGTCTGTTAACTGTCTTATCTTTCTAACAGCATACGCGGCTGAGCTTAGACGACCCGCAAGAGATGTTATATGAGGCCCCCATTGTAATTTCTCGTCCAATGTGATACCTAGGAAAACCGTCTGATTAATGAACTCCAGTTTTTCTCCATTCAATATGATGTCACATTCGCTACTTTTAACATTTGGTAAAGAAAATCTAATACATTTAGTTTTTTTTTTATTTAAAACCAAGTTGTTTGCCGTAAACCGAGTTTATCGAGTTTAATTTAAATCAGTTCATTAATTTCTAAGAATATGTTTGTATGAATTACCGTGATAAGGAGTGATAACAGTGTTTTGTGGGATATAACCTATCTTAATATCCCTCATGTACCTACGTAACACTAAAATAGGTGCCTATTTTACAATTTTATAAACAGAATAATAAAATAAAAACTGAATACCTAACAGTTTAAAAAAGCCTTTTATCCTGCATACAATGAATATATTTGTATAAAATAACGTCAGTGTTAAAATATGAAGAAACAACCAAAAACATCGACATTCGAACTTAAAGCTAGTATTTTTGGCATAATAAATTTTATTTTATTTATTTAAAAAAAGTTTTTTTATACTTTGTAGCGTTTTTTTTATTATTTGGAAGTCGGTTGTATTTTTTTGTAACAACCTTCATTAAATATTTACATACCAATGCCCTGGTAGAATATGACGGAATCCCTAATGTATATTTGTCAGCTTGTACCTACTTGTATTCTTGGCCTTGCAAAGTCAAAAGTCAAAGTCAAAACGTTTATTTCAATTAGGCCATTAAACGGCACTTTTGAACGTCATCATTTACATTCAGTAAAATAATAATATTCCATTCGGAAAGGTAGATTCTTATGGAGAAGAACGGACAAGAAACTCCATAGTTACTCTTTGCAAATAGATACTATTTTTCTTCTCGTAGTTTCTACACAGCTAACAGCATTTTATTCCTTTTTTAAAGTAAACGAACAACCTTTGACCAAAGAAAGAACCTCAATGAAGAAAAAAGTATTCCTAATTATAGGAAAGTCCCTATTTAACGGATCGTTTTCCTCGTTCATTAGTTCGGGGTAAGAGCGGGCGGTAAAATATCAAGAGTCAAGACGTGAAGGGACTTTACTTTTAACTCGGAGTCGACTAATTCCTCACTTCACCTTGCTTGGCAAGGCTGAGCGACATGTTTCGCACAGAAATGTTTTCTTTTAGTAAGTGACTAGTGTAAAAATCGGCTTCTTTACTCTCAAGGAAATGCAATTGACCACACGAGAGTAGACTGGGGCGTTCGTAGGCTCTAAAACTATTGGATTAGCTAAAATAAGGTCGGATACTAAATAAATGATGACATTTTCGCCAGTTTAATTTAGTTAATTTATACTCGTAGGTAAAATTAGTGGTAAAGTGAATATGGTCGACCAAGTGCGAGTCGGACTCGCGCACAAAGGGTTCCGTACCATTATCTACAAAAACGGCAAAGAAATCACGTTTGTTGTATGGGAGCCCCCTTTAAATATTTGTTTTATTCTGTTTTTTAGTATTTGTTGTTATAGCGGCAACAGAAATACATCATCCATGAAAATTTCAACTGTCTAACTATCACGGTTCATGAGATACAGCCTGGTGACAGACGGACAGACAGACGGACGGACAGCGGAGTCTTAGTAATATGGTCCCGTTTTACCCTTTGGGTACGGAAGCCTAAAAAAATGGCGGTGGTTAGGTATTTATTATCGCAGAGTTCCCGTGCATCATCCAAGCACCTGACAACACTTTGAAATTCATCGTCCGAGTAAATTAACATGAATTCAAAAAGTTGGAGAGTAGTTGCACACCACACGTGTTTTCAACTTTATGAATTCAAGTTAGATAAGGTAGCATATAAACAGAATGCGCAATGAATTTCACAGAGTATGTACGTGACGAATGGGAACATCGTGAGTCAAAAGAAGATTGGCTATTAAAATGGAATTAGATAGGTATCGATGTAGAAGGAGTGCTGTTTTATTTATACATGGTTAAAAAACCATAAATATGATTATTATTTGCTCATTATAACATTACATTTGCATTCCCATTTCCTAGACGTCTACAGTACACTGTACCCTATATTTTACCGAGTTAAGCGAGCAAAAATTTGATTTATTTTTGGGAGAATATTTTTTCATAAATCGTTTTTTTTTTCATTACCTGTGGGCTTAGTGCGAGTTTTAATACGTTTTCGATCGTGTTAGCGTAAACGTCAATTTGTATTGAAACTGAATAAGCGCCGTCTGGCGGAACGGAAAACCTTTTTTTTTTCTTTACGGTTTGACATGTATACCTAAGCTAAAATGAAATGAAATGAAAAAAAATATGAAATGACTTCTTTCGTTCTGCGTGGAGCGAAGGGCGTGTCAGACTCTTACTGACTAAAACCCATCCGTGTTCTTTCCGTGGTGACTCTTTCGAACAAATTCCGCAACCCTGCCAGGCTGTTTGTACACTAGGCTTTGAAAAATGTAATAATTGCAGAGACCATGTAGCTCAAAATAAGAATATTTTTTTCTCGACTTATCCATACAATGGATCATTCGATGCCGTATTTTTTCCAACAAAGCATAGTTTCTACATATTTATATGTATATGATTGTATTTGATTGCGTCGACGACGGAGGTCGAAAGACTATCAGTATTATTATTACTCCGAAACATTGAAATTGATAGGTCATGAACTGTAAGTCTACAATGACACAATAATTGTTGATAAAAGGCGCCTGCATGTCCAATTTAATTAATTAAATTATACTATAACTTTATTATAGTATAATTTAATTAATTAAATTAAACTATTAAATTATTAATTTAATTTAATTAATTAAATTAAACTATAATTAAAGATCTATGTGAGGGTATCAAATTGTTTTTTTCATAATTTTGAAGTAAATTGTTTTGAAGTTATTCAAGAAATTAGATGAAAAATGGCCATTCCTCTCACCTTTTCTACGAAACTAACCAGCCAAAATTTACCTATAGTTTACAGGACGTGAATAGGATATGAAGTCTATGATTTCAAAGTAACATGTCACAAAACTGGGATTCGTTAGGACTCGCGTGTAAGATACGCGAGTCCGACTCGCGGCTTTTTTTAATAGGCGTCATATTAGGTATAGGCGACCACTAAAAATCTGCGCCGTGCTGTGAGTCCACCCATGGCACAGCATAATGCTGAGTGGGAGCCTTGTTTCCAACGACATGCATCCGTCTAGTTTCTGTTTCTTCCTTTTTTCTTTCTGTTGTTCCAGTCAAATGCTGAATAGTTGTATACGTTAGGGAATTTTAGTTTAAGGGAAGTTCGTAATTTGTATGCATGTCAGCTCTGTGATAATTACCACTTTTTCTACTTTCACTAAATATTCTGGTAAACTGGTAAAAACTGCATCCGATCCGTAGCCCCGAAACACCGTAACGATAGGTAATGATATCAGAAGGGCGAACATACCATCCTTTGCAGCTCATTGGCGCCATCCTTGTACTCCGTCCCGTGCCACTTCTTAGCTAAATGTCTAGCCCCGTATATGGAGTCGTTGGGGCCCCACTGTCTGAAGGCCTCTTCACCATCGAAGAATAAGAACATGATGCTAAGACGGTTATTCTTCAGCGGCTCCAGCTGGGCTGACATCACTTTAGCCAGGTTTATCATCATAGCACATGGCACTGCTGAGTCCGTCGCACCTGGGACAAAGTTTAAAGGTTACACGCTGGTATAGGGGCATCTGAGGGTACCATGCAGTCTACAGTCGGAGCCACACGAACCAAGTCAAAGCGTTTATTTTAATTAGGCCATTAAACGGTACTTTTGAACGTCATCTCACCAAGCCAGACTCCCTATACATATGTTAGGATTTGTGAGAGGGCT
Source organism: Mamestra configurata (assembly GCA_002192655.3). Classification (NCBI taxonomy): domain Eukaryota; kingdom Metazoa; phylum Arthropoda; class Insecta; order Lepidoptera; family Noctuidae; genus Mamestra; species Mamestra configurata. The sequence goes on along the minus strand of NDFZ01005266.1, from coordinate 100,915 downwards.
TGTAGCTGATCCCGATTGTCGGTTTTTTGTACAAATCAAAGGGAATTTGCGCCAAGCGCTTGCGACGCGTCCCGTTTGTAAAATGAGTTTGTAGTTTGCGGCAAGTGTGTGGATCCTGCTTAAGAGCAGGCCGATATTTTTCATGACAAGTGTGAAGCGATTTTGTAACATGTACGGTGGAGAAACATGCGAACCCTGTACTATATATCTGCCGATCCTTTAAAAATATAGCGTATTGTCGGCAGCTAGTCTTATGCGACATGAATAATTTAGTGGGACCATCGATTCGTTACTTTAAAAGTGAAAAAAGGTCATCAGTGACCTCATGATTAGTTTAACGACAGAGTCCATCCATATCAAGATTGCTGTGAGTACAAATAAATTATTTACTGTCTTTTTTACATCTTCACGTTCTTTTGTCTTTTTTACATCGATAATAATAATAATGGTACAGCAAAAGCGCACTGGCTGTGCGTAAAGCTAATAATAAGTTTGCGGGTGTATTTCCCCCGTGACTTTCGACCGCTAACAAGAGTGGGCTCGCTATCCCTGGGCCCGGAGGTCACAAGTCAATTACACACGGTCACAATTTACTGAAAAAACTTGATTTCTAAATTCTAGAACATTATTTATTACCTATTCCTGAATCTCAGTTCAATCTCAGCTTGAAAGTCGAAAATTATACCAAGCGAACCCTCTCCCGGGATAAAAAGAGTCTCATTGGATGCTTTATTTAACTATAAAGAGCACTGGCAACAAGCATAATGAAAAATTCAACAACTTAGACTAAGACCAAGGCGAGTATGTTCACCTGCGAGCAGCTCGCATGCAATTTAACACACTCACTCGATTGTGGCGCGCAAAATAATTAAACTTGTATGCGATCTACTTGCAGCTATATAGGATAAACGAGACCTAATAATATTGTTACTTACCAACAAACACATGCTCCCTCATATATTTGCTGTCGTAATGGCACGCTAGCACCAAGAACCTCTCAGCATCAGGATTCAATTTAGCTATAATGTTCTTAAAGTTTAAGGGGCCAAAAACAGGTGTGTGGTCTGAGAACACGTTCTCAGTGACATCCCAGCCCAAGTCCCTCATCTGTTGTGAGATGTAACTGCTCACTTTATCGTGGTTAGGAGTACCCACAACCCTTGGGATCAGAATCTCGTTCAGAACAGATTTGAAATGAATCATGTCCGTCAAAGCTGCCACATCCTTCACATCTTGGTCTGATAGCTCTTGAGCTTCGTGTATATTCTGCAAAAAAAGAATAGTTAGGTACTTAGGGAATTGAGGAATGCAGGTAATTCTGTCAAAACAATGCATTAATTTAAGGATTGCTTTAGGTATTGTGGAGCTGTGTAGGGACGGAGCTTGGTGTTGGCGTTGCCCATTGCGGCGACCAATGAGTAAAAATTGACCCAATTGTCGAGTACGGGATCGAAAGTATCGCAATACTGCGCGGATTCCTGTTCTTGTACCCATCTCTTCTTAGCTTCCGTTCACAGCACTCTCTCTTTCTATTCACTGTTTTGTAAACTAAATACTCTCAAGCAGGGGGGGGACAGTTGGAACGCGAACAACAAAACCAAAGAAACTAGCGCCATCTATTATTCTTAACAAGTGTTATTTGACATTGGTACTCTAATGCGCCGATAGGTGTCGCTAAACTAAAATATAAAACCGAAATATATTTTTTTTTTTACTAAAATGGCAACATCGTGTTATATTTTCAAATATTTTTCGGAAATGTAAACACACAATATAGTCGTTACTGACTGGCGCTTGCGTTTGATCGTTTTGAATTCATTTTGTGTGTATTTCTTGGTTTTCGAATGTATTTCTGTGTTATAGACATTCCTGATATTCAGACTGCTACCCGGAAGCCAGTTTAACCTTCGCAGTATTGACTGCTGTGGTTTGTAAAGTGATTCCACAAGAAATTGTGAAAAGCACTATTGCCTAGTATTAGAATTGCGAAAAGACACTTCCTTGTGTTCTTTGTGAGTGTCTTGTAAAATAGACAAAATGCCCCATCGCTGTGCGTTTGGATGTGTGAACACTGGTAAGTAATGTATTTATGAACTCTGGCTAACCGCTAACAAAATTTTTAGTTTAGCTACCCGAAAACAGTAGAGTTCGTTAGATCGAAACTAGATCTACCTGGACTTCGCCACCGTTGTATTCTATAAAAAGTTGTCTTTGTCCTAGCCCAACAACCTACTGATTGGTCTCCTCCAAGTCATGAAAAGGTACATGATACTAAACAATAGCCCATGGCCTGAATTATTACCAAGCACAGGTTTCAATTAAATTATTTAAAAGTCTTGTGTGTGTGGTTTTCACATTCAAGCTACCTGCTTTGTCAACTAACTGTCAAATAAAATATAGATGCTAGAGATAATTATGTTGATAATGCTGAACTTTCAAATATTTAGACATAGCTCTACAAAACAATGTAGGAGTCTGGGTAGATATTAACATAAAATGGGCTACCAAAGTCAACCAAATAATAAGACCGGACTGAGAGTGACTCTTAACAGACTTATCACTATATTTAGCTATTTTCGATGTTTTCAGATGTTGTAATGCACGTTTTTCCAAATCCTGACAAATTTCCTGAGCGCTTCAAAGCTTGGATTGATCTTCTTGGGGGAAAACTGGAAATACCCTTGAATGAATTTCTCAAGAAAAAGAGAATTTGTGATATCCACTTCATTTCCGAACACAGAAATCGAAATAAACGTCTGAATGCGTTAGCAATACATAGACTGCATTTGCCTGGTGAGTTATAAATTGATTCATACAAAAATTCTATGAGATTGTGTATTTATAAAAAAATCTATGAAATTAATATCATATGATTTTAATATTTTTATTCTATTCCAGGCATATCTAAGTCTCAGGAGTCTGAGAACAGCGGTGATAATCAGCCTGGTACTTCCTTTGCAGCAGCTGATATTATTGCATCAGGTAGTTAGGTATCTTTACTAATTTAATAAAGCTGAAGCTCATGACGTTTATATTATTATACCTTGACTCATTTAAGATAACACTTATTGGATTTCTTTAAATTTCATTTAAAAAAATATACAAGAATTTAGTTCTAGAAAGTTCTCTGAGAAGTTGGTACATTTATTCTAAATATATTTCTTTTACAATTTCAGGTGCATCTATGATTCAGGAACCTGAGATCAGGGTGTGACACACAACATGGCAGTTCAATTTTAGCATCAGGTATTTTATTAATTTATTCTAATTTAAAGGTTTTGCAATTGATTATAAAATTAGTTCTAAACACTGGTAGCCAGTCTATTATTTAAATGTGATGGAAGGAGTACAATTAGTAACTTTCAATCAGGATGCAAATAAAAGTGTGTCCAAGATGCCATAATAATAATTCTACTTTTAACATTATTCTGAATTATTCATACTTGAATTTGCATTGTTGGTAACTGTTTTTTCTTAAACTAGTAGTAACTTTGCCTGAGCCTTGCCTGACTAATTGGTATACCTACATTAATTGTATCAAACTTGCAAATATTTAACCATAAATCTTGTCTATAAATAATATTATTTCCTTTAAAAATATATTTTACATTACAGGTTTACACCATCATGCTGTTACTGCAGCTACCGTGATAAAGGAGCATAATTATAGTGTTAAGCAAACCCAGACAAACACCACTTGTTGAAGGTACATTTATATTTATAATCTTTGCCCTAGTCTTATTTTCACTCCATTATATATTTTTTTTATCTGTTAAACAAGTTGAACATTGCATATTAAAGTAAAATAATAATCATTAATTAGTTTATTTTTTTGAAATAACATTACAATATTTACAATGAAATTGAAAATCCATAAAGGACATTTTCATCATGTATGTCTTTATTTTTTCAGGTGCTCCCGAAAGAGCTGCAGTTAACAAATGCATGCTAATTAAACCGTTGCAGACGAAAATTAAATATTTGCGAAATGAAATATGCCGTTTACGCAAAAAAGGTCAGGTTGTCAACATTGCAAATTAAATTTATTAGACAACTCATCTAGTAATACTAACAATACGTATATTAAAGCGAAAGAATATCAAAATAAAAAGTGGCTTTGCTATCCTAACAAAGAAACAGAAAACTTCTTTAGAGATTCCCAAAATATTGTTTGCTCTTTTTTAAAAAAGAATGTGCCCAAAAAGTATTTAAAACGGACAATTTTATCATTTATAGATATGTTTGTAGATTGTCCTTTTAACTGTCCAAAACACAAAACAATACTTAAAGAAATGTTATTAAATACGACGGTGAATATTTTAACATGCAGTTGGTGTCGATCCGTCAATCGAATTTTGTCAGGCAAAATCATTTATAATGGTGAGGACGAAATAAAAATTGCTGCCCAAATTTATTTTAATAAGCATAAGCATTATAAAAATAGAAAATAAGTACCTAATAATGTATATAATGTAAACAAATACTTATGTAAGTACGTACATATTTGAAATAATAAAGCTATTGACTATTTTATTTACTGGTTTTATTTCTATCATTAATTGAGTTATCTTGTAATAATTTAGATTAGAGATATTATGTTATTTCCCATAGAAGCAATTTTGTTTCAGTAAATTATAGTGGCTTTAATTTACAGAAACAAAATAGCTTATATGGGAAAAAACATAATATTTCTAATCAATAAATGAACCAGATACACAATATGTCTATGGGTAGATATATTGGCTTTAGTTCTTGTTAAGAAATCCAGATGGCGCTTTCAAGCGATATGCATAAAAATTTCACGAGAGGGCACTCTTCCCCCCTATCTTTATTATACTCTTTGCTCTCAAGAATTAAATCAACGTCAGTTTGACACTTAGACAATGGCAGAGTCACTTAGACAATGGCAGGTCCTATGAAAACCACAGTATTGACCAAAATGCTCATGAGGTTTTACGCGCGCTCGCCGAGTTTGGCTACAAAACGCTCTAGACAGCTCCAGATGCAAATGCAATTATTGGTGTAAGTGTATAATTCACGTTTAACATGGCCACGATTTGATGGGTTTTCATTTTTTTTCATTGGAATAAAATTCATGTTATAAAATAAAAGTAAGTTTAATTATATACTTCGTATGTTTAGGTTCTATTCATATTTTATTTTATATCCTAGAGTAATGAATTTATAAAAGATGAATATTAATGATGTCACTTGTTTGTGACAATAGTGTCTATTTGTCACTTATTTGTAGTGATTTTCTCAGTTTGTCGTATTTATAATACCCAGTTAACCAAACATTCCTAGTACCGATTTAACTAAAGTTAACCAAATAACTAGTTTATTCGTGTCAGTTTGTCTCATTTCTATCAAATTGTTGTATTACAATCTCTGTTATACCTATTTGAATTAGCTTTTGCCCGCTACTTCGTGCACGCATATCCCGGTTTTTCCCGTTACCGTAGAAATTTCGGGAAACCTATCTTAGTGCTCCCGTACGGAGTGTAGGGAAGCTACACGCCAAATTTCAGCTTTCTACGACCAGTTGTTTCGGCTGTATGTTTTATTATTTCTATTTAAACTATATAGATATTCTTTTTCTTTGAAGTTTTTAAAGTAAATAACTTAACCTTGGTTTACAAGACCAATTCTTTTAAAACTATAAAAACAAATGATGCGAAAGTTTGGATGTTTGGATGGATGGACGTTTGTTGCTCAATCACGTCAGAACGGCTGAACGGATCGTGATGAAATTAGGCACAGAGGTAGATTAAAGTCTGGAATAACACATAGGATGGATACTTTTTATCGCGGGATTATGTTCCCATGGGATAATTTTCGATAGTCGCGACATATAGTTTTATATATGTTGATATAATATTGAGTAGGTACTTGCAAATATGTATGCAGCATTGCAATACTTACATAACATTGAGCTCAATGTAATGTAAGTAAGTATGACAAAGATAGCTGATTCTAGAATTTAACAAACACCAGATAAAATGAAAATAGACTGTTCAATATGAAAAAATTTGGCTACACTAAAGTTTTTTGCTGTGTACTTCTGTGTAAACATCAGTTAAAAATTTTGAGCATGTTAAAATGCGTTTTTCAACCAATTGATACATATTAAGTAATCGTTTTTAATTAATAGATATTTATTTGAACATTGAACAAGCTAAATATTGATCGAAAAACGCACACTGTCGAAATTTAGATACCCATAATTGTTAATCAATTGGTAGGTACCTAACTATGGATAAAAAAAAACTTGCTTTGAAGATGTAGGTTTGTTTTTTAATCCCAGAGACTAATTTGACAGATGCAAATGACTAACACCAAATTGAAAAAACAAACAAGTCAAATTAAGTTCTGGGATTAAAAACGAACTTGAATCAATAATAAAAAAATACTAATTTAATATTTGTTTTAACCTAATACCTAGTTAGCCCATATTATTTACATTATTAATATTTTAATGTACATATATTTTATGAAGCAACTGTTTGATTGGAGTTCTTGATTATCAATCCACACAATATTTTGACACCTATCCAGAAAAAAATACAACCTATTTGATTGTATTTGAAGAGTAACCACTCAATCATAACACTAATACAAAATAAGTGCTCTTTCTCAAGTGTCCTCAAGTACCTACCTACCATTTAAAAGTGTATTAAGTGGCTCTTCAAATGATGTAAGTAATCCTTAAGATAAGGTTTTGACATAGAGTTATGTTACAGTATCTTTAACATAAGTAAGTGAATTTTGAATATAAAAAAAATACAACCCCATAGTATTTTGGTTTAATTTTATGCAACATACACAATTTGTATCATACAAAAATATGAATATCTGATTTAAATAAATATTATGTGTGAAATGAGTATTATAAGATTTATGTTAAGTTACTATCTGTCAAAAGCAGTTGTGCTAGGCGTTCTGGTCCTGATTGTAGCATATTAGGCATACATTTGTCACTTTTTATTTGTTTATAAATTTGTAATTTTATTTTGCTGAAGCAAAACCAATACAATTACATTCACAAGTAATTTACACTGATTTAGTGTCACTGTCATATTCATAGTGATCCTTATTTCAGTTGCAATAAGGTTGCTGTTTTGTTATTGCTTGGGTTGTTGTTGATCGATAGTCCTAATGAGAATTGAATTTGTAGTTACAGTATAACAATTTATTTGAATCTTGGAAATAGAATTTTGCAATATTGATTGTGGGTGTTTTTATGAAGTTAATTGTAGTAATCCGCTCCGCTTATTTAAAGTTTTAACAATCAAATGACCTATATATAACAAAACAAAATCTATGTAGGTAGTGGACCGTTAACCTAACTAAAGTTGAAATATTTTTTTTGTTTACTATTGATAGGCACACTATAAGTAACCGATTCACTCCTGACGTAAAGACTCCCATGTTGTAGCTATAAGGAACAACAGAAACGATATGAAATTTCACTTCATAGCTGTATGCACAATGAATGTGTTCCCAAAACGTTTTGTGCGTGTGGGTGGGATGTCCACCATGTACCGGTGGCGCATCGCCGTACGTCTTGTGGTCCGATGATGGAACGGGCTTGGCTGAATTAAACTATGCAATTTCGTTGCACACTCCCCAAAATGCAACCGATAGGCGCGCAACTCGGCTTCGATGCTCAAGACTTTGGAGCTTCTAATCGACGAGCCTGTCATTGCCAATAATCCTCTTGCAAATCTGCAATCCAATCACACAATCCGGCGGGCAGCCCGAAGGAAGGAAGTTTATCAATATGGCTATCATGCCGGAACCTGTCAAAGGCTTTCGAGATGTCAAGGGACACCACCGCAAGTGCCTCCCCGTGTTTCTCGATGGCCTCACTCCAGATGTGAATGGCATACGCGAGAAGATCCCCAGTTGGCCGATTTCGGCGGAAGCCGTATTGTCGGTCACTAAGGATATTGTTAGCTTCTAGGTATACCAAGAGCTTACCTTCAGCACGCGTTTGAAGTTACCCGAGACGGGTCTATAATTTGTTGGGTCAGCTCGACTATCCTTCTTGGGCACGGGCTGCACGGTAGCTTTGTTTCAAGCCATCGGCACTTTTCCAGTCTCAAACGAAAGGCTAAATAGGCGTGTCAAGTTCGGGAACAACTCAGGCGCACAAGTCTTCAGTACAATTGCCGGTATCCCGTCGGGGCCACTAGCCTTGTTTACGTCTAGGTTAAGCAGTACCCTTCGGACGTCCATCTGACGAATGCGAATGTTCGAAATACTCGACTAGCATCTATCGGGAGAAGCAGCTTGCGCCACCAGGATCCAGACGTGAAGATTCCGCAAATATAGGAGCAAACAGGTTTGCTTTCTCCTCAGCGGAGTGGGCCAGCGACCCGTCGAGTCTCAGCAGTGGTTGTGGTGAGGGGCGGCAGAAGTTCAATTCAATCGACTTAGCCAGGGACCAAAACGCCTTACTACCAGCTGGATGTGAAGCGAGTTTGTTCCCAATTCGGCTAATTTGGCCAAACCGAGCCGAACACCTTCTTGCACTCACGTCATTAGCTTTGTGCGTATGAGCGTCGACTCATGCTAGGTAAGCGCGATTGCATTCGGCACCAAACCATGTACGAGTTTCGCCAGACATAGTTACGTCAGAAAACGGAATGTAGTACTCCATTCCCTGCCGCAACACATTAGTCACTGAGTCCGCGCACGACGAGGCATCAGTAAAGAAAAGCATGTAGGCTGCCCAGGATAACATGCGAAAAAAGATCGCATGCCATCCCAAATCTGCTGATCTGTATGACCATACCCGCCGGGTGCCTCTAGGGCTAAGATCAGGCGGGAAGTAGACGGGCACAGACTTCACAAGACAGTGGTCTGAACTACCTAGCAGTGAAGAAATTGAGACATAGAAGCAATCTGGATCTGTTGTCAGCAGAAGGTCCAAGCAACAGGCTGTGTGTAAATCAACATCCGGCACCCTTGTTGCCCCCTGGACCAGCTGGGTGTAAAGCTAGCGCTAGCTTTCCCAACTCTCGTCCAGCATGGTCTGTGCACTGATATGGGAAGAGCAACTCCTGATGGTGGGCATTGAAGTCCACCAGGGCTTCTGCCCTGGGGGACTTCAATGCCCACCAAAATCAAGTCATATAGGGTACAGCTACTGAGCCACATCATGACCAATTTCAAGTCATATAGGGTACGGCTACTGAGCCACATCAAGACCAATTTCATATAGGTGAGCCACATCATGACCAACTTCAAGTCATATTCTGGTTCCGTCAAAATAAAAAATTATGTAAACAGATACTAATTTAAGAAACATGCATAAAAAGAAGTTTGTAAACATTATGTTTTAAGTCTGTGTACTGAATGTGGTTTGGTTGTTTTGTCATTCAAATTTTATGTCTTCTGTGTAAAACACACTTCCTGTATTATTACACCATCTAAAAGTGAGTGAAAGATCAAATTCTGGGAAGTAATAACACATAGTAAACTAAAGACAAGCGCTCTTTTTGTAACAAATTACTTTTTAAATTTCTGATTAAACCTACCTACCTAAACCTTAACCAATATATTTTTTAAATCCAATGATTCACTTGTACATTCTCGAACCAGATTTTGACGAAAACTAAAACTGCATCAGTGATCTTTGAAAAATTTATCAGTTGACATTTTTTAATTAGTACTTCTCAGAATTCGATTCTTATTAGTGATACTTTCGGATAGATATAATAATACTTACACAATGTTTTTTTTTTTAATTATCTGCTTCGATTCCTGGCTAGGAATACCGATTTTTCAAAAATATAATAATGCAGTTTTAATTTTCATCAAAATCGGGCACGAGACTCTTTTCAGTATTTTTCGATATTCCTCATAGTTTAGGATTTGGCCATCCACACACACTTTAAAAATTTACCCTGTATATATTTGTGTATGATTGTGTGATGCTCGAAATAAAAGTTTCCATATATCAATTAGGCTATTTATGAATGATCGAGTCACCCACAATAACTAATTACAGTAAAGTTGACAAAACTAAACTTCAGTAAAAAGTTGTAAGAAGCAAACTTGTTGACTTAAGAAAAAAACTTTTGAAACGTGTAAAAACTTAAATTATATTCTAATTATAGTACTGACCTTCTCCTCGTAAAATTTAAGCCTTTTTTTAGTGTTTACAGATGCAAAACAAAGTATCGCGATCACCAAATATAGCATTGATTTAGACATGATTATTCACGTTTTTAAATTCACAGGCTTATTTTATTTTTGTTGCTTTGGAGCATGTATATGTACTTATTCACTTTCTTACTGTTACGTGCTCTCAGTCACTTCACATAGTATCACTGATAAAACTAGGTTTACGAAACTTGTTACGAGTTTCTTCAACCTTTCACCTCTCGTTCGCAACTGATTTTGACAGTTCGTTTGAGGGTTGCAATGTCTCAACTAATATTTCCACCAATTACGATTTCAAGTTGAAAATTATAAAAATTTTATGATGTGACATAATTTACAATGTAAAATCGATTTAACTTATAAATGTATATGTTATAAATAAAGTACCTTTTTTATTTTTAACAGGCCATACAAATAAAAAAAAACTAAAATTGTATTCATGCAGAGACCACACTTTATGGGAATTTTTATGTCATGGCATCCCGAAAAGACAAAGATTAGCTAGTAGGTACTACTGAATTAGCTGCATTGTCTGTGGGTTTGAAATATTATTTAGACTATCTACCTAGTTGCAAAATTTAAACTTACGATTAATGTTAAATTTAATTGCTGAAAAATGATTACCGATCTATCAATCTGTCTATTCTCTTAAATGGAGTTGTTAGGAGAATGCACCGCAGACTGAGTCGTCTTAATCAACTAGCTTTTGCCCGCGACTTCGTACGCGCATATACCATTTTCCCGGTTCCCGTAGGAATTTTGGGACGAATTATACACCTAAACCTTCCTCATGAATAACCCCATCCATTGGAGAAAACCGCATGAAAATCTTCAGTTCAGCAGTTTTTGAGTTTATTGCGAACAGACAGACAGACGCGATGAGGGACTTTGTTTTATAATAATCATATGGGACTCCGGTACCAACGTTCGTTGAAGGCTGATGCCAATTATATTATGAAGTTTAAATCTCAAATATAGTTTTATTTTTATAATAATATCAGTAAGTAGCACTAGCGTGAGTCCGCTAGTGTTACATTATGATGTAGTGATTTTAGCCAAAGTTTTTTGTCGTGTCTGTTTATTTCAAACCTTTGACCAATAGCTAGTGACGTCACGAGCATCCGTCGTGACGTCATTGGCAATTCAATCAAAGGGAAAATGTGATTTGCTAGAATAATAATGAGTTGCTCTATCGTATAATTATTGTAATCGGGTGAGTAAATAATGGTTTAATGTAATTTTAATCTTAATAATTTATAACTATATCTTGGTGCCTTCTGTTACGATTGATAAAAATTGCATAGCGAAGTAAAATAATTAGATACCTACCTACGTAAACATTATGTCGCTTGATACTAAGCTGGCTCACGGCACAGTAGATAAATATACAGTAGGTTATCTAAGGCCGCCCGCCGAGTTATTAGCCTACTCTTGCGTTGATACCCAGGGTTGTCACTTTTACTTTTAGTTAATATTTTCGAACAAGCAGCACTTGATCTAAATTTATAAAATAAAAAGCATATTATGATTGAATATTTTACCAATTTATAAATTTAGTAAAAATAAAAAGCTTTTATTCACATAACATTTATTATACTAAGTTACAAATTTGATACCGAGAAAATTTTTCTCCTGTTTCTGCACGTCCGGAACGCTTTATTATTATTTATTAATTATTGTGAAATTGTCCTTATTACAACTATACCTACGCGAAAAATATGTTTACCAAAACGATGTTTCGTACTCAATCCTCTATTTTATAGTAAAACTAGACTTCTTAAAATAAACTTTAGCTCTAAACATAGTATTCAGAAAAATGCGACTCGGCTACGCTCTTAATAAAGCAAATAAACTGTGAAATAAACAATACAATACCATATTTTCTAATAATATTTAAGTATAAGTAGGTACTTACATTTCTGGTTGAGTAGGAAGTATGAAGAATGATAAGTCCGGGTTTGCGAAATCATTATTGAGGCACCCGAAAACACTACAATATTTTTTTCCTCTTTTTGAAGTCATGATACTCGTAATTTACGACAAGTGTCCGCCGCCCGCGCCGGCGAGAGTTGACGAACGCAAGCGGTCATGTAGCGTACGCGCGTGCTCACAGTCGCGCTGCACAGCCCGCACTGCCGCCACCTTATTAACCCATATATTATGCTAGCGTGTGCGTGAAATCGCGTGCCGACATGGCGCGCGGCGCGCACGCACACATTCAAACCGAGAGCGGCACGTTTGTATGAAGATGTTTTACTGTATATTTATCTACTGTGCTCACGGCGAGCACTCTGCGGGACGTAGCGCCCCGGGGTGCCGCCCCCTACGGCCCATAAGTTGGCGGATAGGTATGTCACACGTCCATGGTATGAATGTGACTTTGACGATGCCTTTATTTCTTAGGGGCCGAACACACCGCCAAGTTGGTCGGAGTTCCGCGGTCGAGTTCTGCGTTCCGCGTTCACACATGCGCACATAGCAAACGGTCTAGAAATCTAGAGTTCAGTAATATCTAGCAGTGATATGATAACACGTTACACGACACATTCGTCATATATAGAAAACTTGTGTCTCTCACTAATTTAATAAACTTTTCGATCTCGTCGGACATCGTGACCGTCCAGCTTTTGCAAAAAAATGGAACTCGGACAGAATGCGCGTTCACTTTGACCGTCGAGGTCTAATATTGGTTTTGTGTGTGTATGATTCTAAGCCACCGCATAGATTACAGTGAACGCGGAACGCTGAACTCGGAACTCTGACCGCTAGACCACGCGCAGCGGGGCGGGGCGCCTTAATATTTCGAGGTGGGCCGCTGAGCTTGTATTTCCATGAAAACGCCAATATTTTGATAGCCCATTAGAAGGGTTCTAAACAGTAGGTACAAATGTACACAGTAGGCGACTTAGTGAAGATCAAAAGAATCCGCTAGATGTGGGTAGCGTACAGGTAGCATAGGACGAACCGCTCCTTGTGTGGAAAAAAGTAACTCTTACTGAACTTTAGGTAGGTTCGTAGTTGAGTAAAATGGATGGTGACCTAAAAGCTAATAACCCAACACAACAATGTTCTTTGGAATATTATATTATAGCATCGATATTTTTGTAGTGGGCGTCCTTCCTTTTATACTTATTTAGATTTACATAACAAGGGACGACATGTATTCGTAGGCGGCAAACGACATTTTTACCCTGGAGAAATTCATTTCATTTTTGTCTAAGATCTATCTACTTTCTTTCGGATTATATTTACCTAGGTATGTACTTATTATTTGCCAAGTAAGTCATCATCACATCATCATCATATCAGCCGAAAGACGTCCACTGCTGGACAAAGGCCTCCCTCAAGAGTCGCCAGAACAATCGGTCCTGTGCGTCTCGCATCCATCGGCTACACCTGCGACACGCACCAGGTCATCGATCCACCTTGTGGGAGGTATTCGTACATCCATCATGACAGGGCACATAGAAGATCAAATAGGTACCTACCAATGGATATAACCGTTACATATAGGTAGGTACATATTACAAGCATGGCGCAAAATATATAAACATAGGTTAAGCATCATTTTTTTTTTCTTAGATTTATTTATTCAGCTCCCCGAATCCTGGAATTTTCTGCTTGAGATTACACATCGGATAATAGAAAATGGGCAAAGCCAATGAGACTAAGAAGAGGCCTCATGCTGCAAAGAGGTGGATTGGTATCGACAAAGCCAACTAGGGTAAATGGGTCCCTCATAGGTTACTTCTAGGCAAGCGTGCTCCATCATCTACTACGTCATTGCTTTCCATCAGATGATATTGTGGTCAAACGCGAGCCTGTTAATAATACAAAAAACCGGCCAAGTGCGAGCCGGACTTGCGCACGAAGGGTTCCGCACCATTATCTGTAAAAACGTAATTAAAACACGTTTGTTCATTTGTTGAATGTTCCCCTTAAATATTTATTTTATTCTGTTTTTAGTATTTGTTGTTATAGCGACAACAGAAATACATCATCTGTGAAAATTTCAACTGTCTAACTATCACGGTTCATGAGATACAGCCTGGTGACTGGTCTTAGTAATAGGGTCCCGTTTTACCCTTTGGGTACGGAACCCTAAAAAGGGATTGCAATGAAAGAAAATCGAACAGTAACCTTAAATATTGTATTAACACACTTATAACAAAGTAATATAAACACAAAATCTATTGTTTGGGCTACAACAATTGTTAAACGCATCACCCACCACTTATTACACTTTCATGATTTCATCAATGGATGACTCATGCTCTCGCTCAAACACAACAAAAAAATAACAGTTTTCGGATTTGTAACTGTATTGCTTTAATGACCCATTCTCAATGGGTTATTACAGCAATCTAGTCTCAATTTATTCCCATAAGTACCTTATTGCCCATTTTTGACCCATTCGCCATTCTGTGCATAACTTATGACTTCTGAACTCCTATAGAAGGTACACGTTTTCAGTCCTTTGAGCCAGGTAAAAGTCAGGTTCCTGTATTTTTGGTAAACTACTATTGACGCAGGACTAAGTTCCAGAGTATTCTTCGATATTGTTACTTTTATTACTACATTTAGCCCCCTGGTTTTAATACAAATTCTAATGATATCTTGTAATCACTTGGTTTTTCATCTGCTTGCGTAGTTTGCTGTCATAACCTACGCTGCGTCTCAGTCGATATTGCGTTACATGCAGTTGCGTTTCTCCTGCAATCCTAATGCGCATTGATTTCCGCGGGTATATACGACTCGAGAACACAACCTCGCCCAAACCGCAGAAAACTTCTATGGAGCTGTAGTCAACGAAGATGCGCCAGTGGATGTGCGAGATAGGCATCCAGTCGGCGCGCCGGACCCCGTCCACGCCGCCGCGGTCCACGCTCACGTAGCCGCGCTCCGACGAGAACGCGATGGTGTACTGCCGCTCCCCGCTCCACTCTAGGACGATTGAAGCGTCGTACATCACCGTGCTCGAGTTCACGAGCATCTCGAATGCACGGGAACCCGCGAAGAACGCCTCCCCGGGACTGTACCAGGCGTCTTCCAGCACCTCGGCTCGCAACTCCACTATTTCCTTCACGGGCACCATCAACAGCCTGCCCTGGTACGTGAGCTTCAGTTCTCTCACTAGCGTCAGCATGCTCGCCCAGCCGTCGTTCGACTCCTCGAACTCGCTCTCCCACATTCCCAACCAGGCGATCAGCAGCCGCCGTCCGTCGAGGGACTGCATCGTTTTTGCCGCGTAAAAATCGTGCCCGTAATCCAGTTCATTGAAAGTTGCTGTTGAAATTTCCAAGTCTTCAAATTGTCCGTTTACATAATTGAAATTTCCAATTACGTATCCCGTCTGATACAGATTTCTGAATCGATGGCCATCACCTTGTATACCTTGAACTGACAAAATGAGGACGTTGAAACCATCAATTTCAAAAAAGTCTGGACTCTCCCACATGTATCCCATGTCTCCGTACGATTTTGCTATTGTTCCGTTCAATTTCCAGTTGAATAAGTCAGGCGACGTGTACAATAATAAATATGCTTCTTGCATTCTCGAGCTTCCGATCAGCATGTACCACGAGTTTCTAAACCTCCACACTTTAGGATTCCTGAAGTCCGCGTTACCAAACGGTCCATTCCGTATTATGGGGTTATACAAATACTTCTGGAAGATGATGCCATCTGCACTTATGGCGACGTTTTGAGTTTGGAAGGTCTTGTTGTTAGACAATACGTGTCCCGAGTAGAACAGTGTTAGATAGCTGTTGTGGATGACTGCGGAGCCGGACAGGCAGCCGTGCTTGTCGTAGTGGTCCTTAGGCACGAGCGCAGGCGGGTAGAACGCCCAGTCGACGAGATTTTCGCTGATGACATGGCCCCAGTGGATCGGGCCCCACGCGCCGTTGTACGGGTGGTACTGGTAGAAAATATGGTATTGTCGCTTGAAGAATATGAAGCCGTTTGGATCGTTAAGCCAGCCCACTGGTGCGGAGATGTGATACATAGGGCGATACTTCTTCTTCAGGAGGTATCTCTTCTGCTGTATGAAGTCCTCGATGTGCGCCAGGTCTTGCGCGAGCTCGGCGGCGGCGGCGCCGAGCCACGCCATCAGGAGCAACACTTCAAGATACACCATCTCGACAGGAGTCTGCGCGAACACTGAAGCCCACACAGGTAAAACTATGCAGTCCTAATTACTAGAACACGAAAGTCACAATAGAATATGTTTGTAAACTTATTCTTTAATAATGATGGGATAAATTGCACAACCACTTGTTCTAGTACGGAACAAATTGTAAACAATTACATAATTTTTATTTACTTAGATCATCTTTTGCAAGGTATTACCGTGCGTGTGCGCGCAGGTAGACAGGAATGCGTTACCATCGCCAGGGTCGGACTGGGGCGTCCTGGGCCCTTGACGAGCCACCAGGGCCCTTAGGCCCTGCTGGCTCGTCAAGGGCCCAGGACGGTAGGTATAGTGGTATGTGGGATACTAACAGAAAATAATTATTGATAATTAACATTCATGCTTAATAGAAGTAGATAACTTTATATTATAATGCAGGAACACACAATAACTTGCAGAATGTAGGATGAAGCAAAGCGAGCTCGATAGTTTTACACCACAGCTCCAGGTTTGATTTACTATTAATAATTAATTCATACAAAGTTTCGTGGGGTATTTGGATATATGGAGCACTGAGACTGAGACAGATAAATACTAAAATGCTTGAAATTTTGTTACTTTTCTCGGGAACTGTTACATTTTTGAACTTCATACAGAAATGCGAGTCAAGTAAGTTGTAGTACCTACTGCCTGGCTTGCTCTAAGCCCTGCGAGCAATGACGTGACAGGTAGCATGGGTGACACCCGGAGCGAATAATGTAGTGTCACCCCACAAATGAACCGAGGGGAATAAACGCCACCATAATAATTATGGGTTGCGACTTTCGTTCTGGAGGCGGCAGTCGCAACCAATTTATCGGGAGTGTTCCTTTTGTGGAGTAGGTTTTTTTTTTTATCAGGAATGTTCTTACATCACAGTTTGTTAATATAATTTGGACTAATTTTGTCCGCAAGTAGGTACTGATTTGATTTCTTTTAATCATCCATACTTAATTCGAATTAACTTTGATGGTTGTTGCGGGTGAGCTAAGAAGCGAAGCGAGCTCGAACATTTGTGCACCCCGCCTCGGATAGTTTTGATTTTCTTTTAATTAAGTAATATTCAAACTCAAATAGAATTAACTTTGTTGTCTGACGCAAGTAAGCTAAAGAACCATGGAAATATAAAAAACAGATATCTATGTTAAGAATTAAGAGAGCGTAGGACGCAAGAGCGACCGAAGCGAGCTCGAAAATTTGTCATTCCACCTCTGATAGGTTTTATTTTCTTTTGATCATTCATACTTAAACAGAAGAAACTTTATGGACTGATGCAAGAAAGCTCATTTACTACGAGAGGGCAAAATACAAGATCGAACGAAGTGAGCTCGAAAATTCATTAGATTAGATTAGATTAGATTTATTTTGTAAAACATGAGTACAGTAAATAGGTCTTATATATAATGATGATGTTGCTACATGTTTTGCCATTTATGGCGTACAAAATCAGTGGAACAATCAGATAAAGTAATTCAATTAACAAAATAAATCAAGTTAAAATTATAAGTATAAAATCAAGTTTCAGTCAGAATTTCCATGTCAAAATTTAAGTTGAATAATTACAATGTCAAAATTTAAGTGGGATTAATATTACAATGTCAAAATAAAAATTAAATTAAAAAGATAGCAATATCAATATTTAAATTCAATTTTCAGAATGTCACAATTAAAATTCTATTTCTAGATTTTACACAAGCAAAATATCGTTTAGAAATTCATCTACGCTGTAATAACACTTCTCAAGTAATAATTCCTGAAGGGACTTTTTAAATTTGTTTAAAGGCATACATTTTATTTTATCAGGTATTTTATTATAAATATTTGGAGCAATCCCAAAGAAACTCTTTTTCAATAAAGCAGTTTTACAGTTGTGTTGACATAACAAATGTTGATATTGGGTACGAATTGGGGTTCTCTTTAACTGCTGAAAATTTCTGAAATAATTGTTGATTAGCTTTTACAAATAATCCAGTTTCTAATACATACAGAGATGGAAAAGTTAATATTTTTAATTTTCTAAAGTAAGGAACGCAACTGTCCGTTCTTCTTCGACCACACATCGATCGTATACATCTTTTTTGCATCCTGAATACAAGTTCTCTATTAGTTGACTGTCCCCAAAAAACAACACCATATCTCAAAATAGAAGCGACCAGTCCATGATAGGCAGTAAATAATGTGTCAGTATCTACTTTCTTGGATAATCGGAATAATAGGTACGCAGATTTACTTAAGCGCTTAGGTACAGATTTCCTCTAAGTGAGGTTTCCAGGTTAGTTTATTATCTATAGTTATACCTAAGAATTTTGCATTTGTAACTTCTTCTATGATACAGTTATTGTAGGCAATATTAACTGGTGGATGCTTACGGCGCTGGTGGAAATGAATAACTTTTGTTTTATTAAGATTAATTACTAGATTATTTTTGTCAAGCCAATTTATAATGTCACTTAGAGAATTATTAATGTCATCTTCATATTTATCAGGGTAAAGAGAACCATTTTGTGATCTATAGCTCATGCAGCTCAACTCGGGAAGGTTTAATTTTCTTTTGATCAATTTTGTTGACTTATACAGAAAAACACAAGAGAGTGCAGAATGCACGGACGAGCGAAGCGAACTCGGAAATATTTCATTGCGTCACCCGTTGAGGGGTGACATCCAACCGTGAAAAAAAAGAACGAACGGTCGAGTGTCATCCCTAAACGGGTGTCACCCGGGGCAGATTGGTTGGAGGTAGGTGACGTTCTTTTCACAGCTAGGTTTTCACACTAGGTAGACGGTCTTGGAAGGCCTCTGTGCAACGAAGAATCTCTTCCGACTCTTAAGCCTAACCGATTTTTATAAAAAAAAAATCACATCACATAGGTACGTAATGCGAGTTTATAAACAGCGTCGCAATCGAGGTGGGTCTATTATAATAGTAGGTAGGTATCACACGAATCTTCTATAAAAACCTGTGCAGTTTGATACACTACTTACCTATTTAATGTCATCAAAATCATAATTTAAGATTATCGTCAATATGTCGCGCCATTTCACGTAAATATAATGAGCACAATAATGAGAGACTACCGCAGATAATGTAGTAGGTACCAGAGGTTGAGCGATTATTAAGAACACTTTTGTTTTCTATTTAATTAATACCGACATTGTTGTTACTCGGTTTTCAAATAAATTCAATTAATCTGCCAAGCCTTTTACCAACTACAATATTTTCTATGGAGCGACTGCCCATTTGCCCCCACAACCCAATAACTGGGTAACGTAACACAATACCTCTTGGCAAGGCTGGTGTCAGATTTTCTTCCTTCTGACAATCCGTAACGACTGCCAAAGGTCTACAAATGACAGCCAGGTCAAATGGTTTACCGAACTTAACTAGGCACGGAGGGGTCTCGCTATGTAATGAATGGTTACCCATCCACGAACCGATCTCGACAAGCGTCACTTAACCTCAAAGATCAACCCTGCTGCTGTAATAATTTAGCCACAAGCTCTCTCAAATATAATAAGCTGCTTAGTTATTATTTTTTGTCAATGTAAATATGTGTTTCTAAAAAAAGGTACCTAGGTATTTGAAAACATTATTTTGTTTGTGAAGATTTGTCAATAAGGTATACCTACATTTTTATTTCATTACTAGCACTTCGCCCGCGCAGATTTAGTCAGTACTCCAGACTACTCCACAAACTTAACGCCCGCTCTACCTCCTTTTAAAGATTAGTTTTGGAATTAAGCACAAAGATTTTCAATAATCACCTAGCCATTTCTGCTGCTGATTCTGTGGTCTCAGGATCAGCGCAACTATTCACTCCGTTCACCCCGACAGGGCTTGTTTAAGCAAAAATTGTTGATCTGTTTCAATTATCTCACTTTTAGTTTGTTCATACCAATTCCCACGTAAATTGAAGCAAGCAATAATGTCCTCCCCTAAAACAATTAATCCCGTGTTTCAACTTCATCGGACCAATCATTAAGATTCTCCCTAGTTCGTTCAAACCGCAATGTTTTTCTTACTAAGAGTATTTTATACGCGACGTAACTTTTAAATGAAAGGTCCGATTTGAATAATTTAAACTGTGATTTATATGTAGGTACATAATCCATCTTAATTATCAAACCATTTAAATGGATAAGGATCACCACTTTTCCATTCCACCCGGGTTTTGATTGAATATTTTAACAAAAAGCGGTCATTGTTACTTAACCATAATAGTTAGACATACCTATACCCTCGCGTACTTTTTTTATAAGTAGATAACAATGAGTACTTTAATCATGTACCTAGTAGGTCCTACATTATTTTTATGTATCATGAATAGTTTCTTAGCGCACGCCAAATAATGAATTTAGTAGGCAAAATTTTGCTACTTAGGGGTAGGTAACATTATTGCAATTTTTATAGGAATCTTTTTTTTCGAAAATAAAATATAACCTATGTTTTAAGTTGATAATGAAGCTTTCCAGTGGCGAAAGAATTTTGAAAATCAGTTCAGTTGTTTTTAAGCCGAATCGTAACAAACAAATAAATCTTTCTTCTTTATAATATTATTTTAGATTGGAAATCTTTGGAACTTTATGATATCAGAGTAGAAACACACTTTTTTGGTTAAATATTTTATATTTATCAAATAATAACAATTACATACCATCAACAAAATAACTATATGCTTACTTAGGTACTCTTAGATATGTTTACTTTTAGGAATTAAGATTATGCGTACTCAGCTCAACAATACTTTAAAATGCTTATTACTTCATCGTAAATATATGGACATATAATGTGCTCATGTGGACCTTTAGGGCCACATAAGATAAGGTTAGGTATATAAATCAAATTGGATAAAACCTTCGTTTGAATATCATTGTTTTTGGAAATGTTAGTTATATTAATTTTAATAGATCATCGTATTTATTGATTTGGCCATCTAATCTGAAAAAAACACAACCACAAATGTCCAAACGAAGAGCATGGATATATTTCTCCCGTAGCGGCTAGATATAGCCGGTAGGCGGTACTACTATGCGTGTCGTCGAAATTGCGTTGAGCACAAGACCTTCTTTCATCTTCGCCAGATTCCATGTGTTCTTTGTGTCGTAACTCGTAGTGAGAGCACAGTGACATGCTACGTTTGTTTGGATAGTGGTGGCAGTGTCGTCTCGTCTCTCGTCAAACTCGCACTAAGGCCTCTGTGCTCTTAAAAGTTAAATGACCCCATTTATGGTAGGTTTTTTATTCAGCTTAACCTTTTGAACGCCATTGTCACATAGACGTGACAAGCAAGCGCGTAGGGCACGCGCTTGCTTGTCACGTACATATATGTGACAAACGCCAAACGTCACAAATATGTGACAAACAATACGACGAAATTGTGGATTTGCGTCGGGGGTACGCCGATGCGTTTAGGCTCTGGCGTTCAAAAGGTTCGAAAAGAAACGATCAGGGAATACATGCAGTTAACATCAGTTTACATTTAATGAGATTTCAAGTGGATAGCAGAAGTTCCATAAATGACAGTCTGTAAATGATCTACTGAGAGATTCAAGAAATAACACGGATTAGTTAAACAAATGGAGTGTTAAAAGTCAACTGCTTTCAAAAAAAAAAAAATGTATAAATCTTAAATCTACATATCGTCAGACTAATTATAATTATCAGGATCCGTATCTCCAAAAAAATTAAAATATTTCTTTTAACGCCCTCTTACGGATATCTTTTAAACACATCTGATGGATTACTTCGTCGAATTATTATTGTGCCATAATTACTGATTAGTTAGACTGTTACTAAATAATTAAGAGATTTGCATAATAAACCCATTTTGATTCTCAGAAAGCGTTTAATTTTTGCAAACAGCTTTGTATCAGAAAACTGAAAACTTATTTTAAAATTATATAAGTTTAAACGTAAAACTTCAAAGTTAAAGAAAAAGCAAACTAGACTGAAAATGAAAAACTCGGTAAGTTCATATTTTTTACATCCACAAAATTCAGAAAATTATTAGTATAATATCAGTCTACACCCATTCTTTATTCAAATTTAGAATATCCTTTTAACAATCTCTCGAATTTTGTGAGAAAATCAGTTTTTTGTTGCTCCTGTAGGGAAGGTGTTCTCAAATGGACTTACGAATTATAATAATTAGACCGACGACATATAACGTCTTTCAGTAGACAATGTGACGTAGCTACGTTTATATTATTTTCATCATTAAAACTGCATTCGTTTCTTTTTCCGCGTATTAAGATATCACAGGATATAAATATACGAAACATTTGTATAAAATTAGATCAATACAATATTCGAGCTTTTAAATATCTAAACCTAAATTTATATAGGTAAGTAAAACTAAATTAATATTACTAAGGGACGATTTTTCCAACGTAGATTTATGTTGAATGTTTGCTGTTTTCTCCATATAAAAATGTATCAAGCAGAAAATGATTCGACGAGTAAAAGACATCCGACATTGGAAAAATCAGCCCCAAGGCACTTTATTTACTTATCTTAATATTAGATAGGTATATTGCGTCCTTTGCTTATCAATATTTAAACATAAAACATTTGAATAATTATATTAGGTATATATGCAATATGTAAATAATTTTTGAGCAATTTCCGTAACAGGAAACAATGGAATGTTTAGTAGTTTGCACTTATATAACAACTAAATAACTAAATTATATAAATCAACGGCTGAAGTACCGTTAAAAAGGCCGCTTCATGCAATATTGTATACTTTCTACAAAGTTTGTTGGCAATTCAATCCGTCAGCATTTTTAAGTTCGGTAATAATAACTTTGTTTTTCACAGTTTCTTTGAGAAATCCTATGGAATACAAACTTGTTTTTGCAGCCAGAAAAATCAATATTGTGCCTGCATATGCGTCTCGATTACGGGATGCTACACTGTGCGAGTTTATTAATTAATTAACATTTCCATCTGGCAATTAGTTTATAGTAGGTACCTATATTATCACAAGAAATTACAGTCACCTTCATCCAGTTCTCGCCTTACGTACTATGAAAAATCTTCATTAATTATATTATAGCTGAAGGTTTTGTGTTGTCAGTTAAAATAATACTTACTTATTGATATTACACCCTTCTTGTAAATTAAATGTAAATGTTAGTAAAAAACAATTAAATAATTGTTAAATTGAACTAGCAAGTCTGCATATGTCACCGTGTTTCTGCAATAACCGTTACTTCATAAATTGCGTGAGATTCGGTCAGGAAACTCGATGGTAGTGGTTTTGCCGGAGACATGTCTACGACTGACAGCTACGGTTTCTGCGTTTGCAAAGAAATAAGAATTTAAATATTTGTATTCAATCCTGTTTGAGTACTTAGAGATGCATCGATACGCACTTCTGCCGATACTATACCGATACCGATGCGGGCCGTGCAAGCTTCAAAAGGTAGGTAAGGTAAAAAGCTGTGCTTCGAGGGCTTCGAGCACGTCGCTATTGTCGCGATGTCTCTTATTTGAAGAATCTCAGAAGCTACCTGTTTCACTACGGGTGTCACCACGGTGTGGATCGCCCCGAGGACACGGTGGAGCAACGAGTGTCCTCATCGAGGCGATGCACGCGTGCCTCAAAGAGATATCAGCATAATTGACGGTGTCCGCTAGGGCCAGTGCCTGCCAGGGTAGCAGAATTTGTTCGAAAGATTCACCGC
This sequence comes from Mamestra configurata, assembly GCA_002192655.3. Lineage (NCBI taxonomy): Eukaryota > Metazoa > Arthropoda > Insecta > Lepidoptera > Noctuidae > Mamestra > Mamestra configurata. Next base: position 76,887 of record NDFZ01005266.1, on the reverse strand, counting down.
GGCCCTGGAACGCAATGGGCATTTGGAGGAACACGGGTGGGATTTAGTCAGTAAGAGTCTGACACTCCCTTCCGCTCCGTCCAGAGCGGAAGAAGTCATTTGATGAATTCCCATACTAAAAAGAAAGGGCTAAGGGGCTCAAGCCCCTCGCAAATGTCCGAGATATATATATAGAAAAATTCACGATGTCGGTATTGGTACCGGTATCGAACACATCCCTAGTTTAAATAACAGTGCCGTGCGGCACATTACGCGGTGACGTCGCGTGTTGTCTGAGGGCGCGCTAGTGGTGCGCCAGCGCGCGGTGCAGCTGCTGCCACAGCGCGGCGTGCTGCGCGTGCTCGGCGGCGCGGCGCTCTGCCAGCGCGGGCAGCGCCGCCAGAGCGCGCGCCAGGTACGCTCGTGCCACGCAGCCTTCCTGAGCCATAAGATAACGTATGTACGGCCAACATTATACTGATTATTGTTGTGAGATTTTTGCGTTAATTCTTTTACCCACTAAGTCGGGGAAATAGCATATATTTAGGTTTGTCCTTATTAAATTTGACGTTCAAAAATTGCAGCAATCTAAAAAGAGGCAATGATCGATCCATTAAATGTAAAAGGCTAATGGCTAGATGTGAGCGATGGGTATTGGTACCTGCAGAGCGGCGCGCAAGGCGT
>NDFZ01005266.1:39375-75684 GCA_002192655.3 Mamestra configurata | reverse complement strand
CGAGCCTTCCGAGCCGCACTCGTCGGCGTCGGCCTCCACAGTGCCTGCTAACCTGCGATAACCCTATTTTTAATATCACACTGGGGGAAAATTTTCCCACAAGACAATCAGGTAATGCCACCGTAATAGTAGTTTATGATGGTGTCACGTAGCAAAGGTTATTAAAATATGAGTGTGAGGTCATAAACCTCGATTTATGTTTTTTTAAGAATGTTCTAATTCATTATTTGCAGTTCCATACACTACTTTGTCGAAACTCACCAAAAACACAACTTATATTAGGGACGTTACGGAAGTTATTGGAACCGAATTTGTAAGCGGAGTTTTGACGTGACAACGTAAATCGATGGTCGCCGGCTGCACGCACGAAAAAGGATGACTCATTGTCCCGTTACAATATTTTATTATGACGTTGTCACGTTAAACTATCGTTCGTAAACTGACTTTACAGACAACCATTTTTTTTTTATTTGGTTATGCGGAACCGGAACCGGAAAGAGAGTGCTAAGGGCAGATCTAACAAAATTAAATTACACACATCAGTTAAATTCTTATCATCAGTTAAAAATATAATATAGGTACCTAGGCGTATGCACGTGTTAGCGGGCACACCATTTATGCCCGGAGGCATAATTAGTTTGGTTTACTTGTTAATGCTTGAGTTTGTCTATTTCTGATGGCTTAATGGAGTGTGCTAGCTACCAAGTGTCAATTAATTTCATTTCATTTGATTTACAGTTTGAATATTTTATTTTCTGTGTCATGTATTGTAAAATACTTTGCATACTATTGTATAAATTCAAGTTTTTTAAAAGCTTAACAGACAGATGTGTTGCTGGGGAGTTTGTTGCGCCATTTCTTCTTCCCAGCTACAACACTAGGAAGTGGTGACGGGCGGGCGTTTTGGGGGACTGTCTTTATGTAGAACTTTGACGTTCAAAAAGTGCTGGCACTCAGCCTAATTTGAATAAATGACTTTTGAATTGAATTGTATACCTGGGTGTTAAAAATGAAAACAATCAAATGAAGTGACTAAAAGAAGCAAATTATATTTAATGAACAAAAGCTTCGCAGCTTTGTCTCCGTACGATCTATTTCTCAACGGGTCATAGATTAGGCCAGCACCAATAAGTTTGTATAATACTAACATAATATGGATCAAGGTCTGAATTATAGTATTTTTTTTTAAAGTTGTTTGTTCACGGACAATCGAGTTCAGAGATTGAATTTTGTATTCACTCAGCACCAGCTTTAGGGTAGGGAGACCGGGGCGGCCACCCGGGGCGCCGGCGACTGGAGGGCGCCCCGACATATAGGGCGCTGCGAACGGCAGCTTAACCACTTCATTTGAATACCTATCTCTAGCGATATAGAAAAACGGATTCAGCGGATTAAGCTTTATGAACTTATCTCGTAGGAGTATACAGCATTTATGTACCTGTCATTTGGTTGCTTGACTTGTCGTGTCCCTTACTAACTTATGTGCGAAGAGACGCACTGAGCGACAGGCTTGAAATGGATACTCTTATTATTAGGGTCCCTGTATATTTTCCTATCTACCGGGTGAAGAAGCTGTTGAGGAACCAATAAGAGATCCAAGCCTAGTTTATTACAACATGCGTATAACTATGAAGGAAAGGTTTCAACAGATGCAAGAAATTTAAGCTATTCGGTCGAGGTGGCGTTTGTCAGCCGGGTACACATGCCAGGGTTGCGGAATTTGTTCGATAGAGTCACCGCGGCCCTGGAAAGCAAAGGGCTTTAGAAGGAACACGGATGGGTTTTAGTCAGTAAAAGTCTGACACGCCCTTCCGCTCCACCCAGAGCGGAAGGAGTCATTGATGATATACCATCCTTAAAAAAAAAAAGTAGCTTAGGACCCGGCTCTTACCGAAGATTCTTACGACCTACATATAAAGTAAATAGTTATTCAGGGTGAACAAATATTCGAGCTCGCTTCGCTCCCTCTTAAATTCTACATCCTCCGACTTGACCAAGATAAGACCAAGACCAAGATTTCTTTGGTGGTTTACAATCTAACGAAGTCATTGAGGAATTTACGAAAAGTAGTCCTAAGAAGCTTTTAAAGCGTTAAGCAAGAAAATACAACCGACTTTCAAATAAAAAAAACACTACAAAGCATAACTTTAATTTCGGTGTTTTTCGGTTGTCGGTGTTTTTGGCTCTTTGTGCATGCTTGAAATTCCGCGGTTTCTCCTGATGTAACAGTATACCCAAGTAACTCCGTCTGGGAGCACGCCATGACTTCGCCAACGATGAGCGTAGACTGTTTGACTTTGACTTTGACTTTGAGTCGACGACCCAACGAGCCAACGATCTATACCATTAGCTCGCTGGCTCGCCAATGGATCACCCGCTTAGCTCACATGCAGGTACTCCATAGAGTTACGAATTAAATGGACCTCCCGTTGTCCGATGTTGATTGAATTTACTTCGCGTGAAATTACGGTTACCAAGGAAAGTTAACGGAGCCCCGCGCGGGAATCCTATTTCTGCCTGCAGGGTTTAAAGGAACCTAACATGAATGGAATCACGGGAGCTAGAGTGTGCGAGCGAAGAGAGTGAATTTTCAATATCATTGCCGGTACAACAGTACATAAAAACATAAGTAATATAGGATTGCATGCCCTAATAGGGCTTACTTAATAAGGGGTACGTACTGAGCGGCAGCGGCGAGCGCGCGCGACACGGCGGGCGCGTGCGCGTGCGCGTCCAGCGCCGCCAGCGCGCTCAGCGCTGCGCCCAGCTCGCGCATGTCGCTCCGCTCAGCTCCGCACCGCTCCTGCACTACGACGAAACACACACTTGCAATGATAAAGCTTATTTAATTTAAAATATACAAAGGATACTTTCTGTAAAACAAAATTTAGTTACACAACTCTTTTACACAAACTTAATTTTGGCGGTCTTATGGCTGTTAGCGAAATGTATGATCAACATATTATATAACAAAGTCCGCGGGGGACGCTCTCTGTCTGTCTGTCTGGCTGTTCGCGATAAACTCAAAAACTTCTGAACGGATTTTCATGCGGTTTTCAACAATGGATGGGATTATTCATGAGGAAGGTTTTAGGTGTCAGTTGATATATTTTTTTCTAAATTAAAAATGTGTTTTGTTAAAAAAGAGCACTTTCCTTTAGTTTGCCATGTGTTATTATTATTACTTCCCAGAATGTTATCCATAGATAGAACAAAACAATGTAATACAATATTAAAGAACATATCAATATCTATAAAAAAAAGACCGCGATAGCATATGCCTATCTCCGACGGATAACTCACAATAACTGCTTTTACCATTAAAATTTTAGAATAAAAAAAAGAATTAATATTTTAAATTGTTTCGATTAATTAAAAAAAAGCTAAGAAGTTTCTGGAGTTTCTACTATATCCGCGCGGACGAAGTCGCGGGCGAAGTGCTAGTTATGTATATTTAATTAACACGGTGTTAGGGGCTCCGCTCCGCGGAGGGACAATAGTGGTAGAAAAGTGACGTCGAGACAAAAAGTGCAATATTTCACTTTAATTCGGCCTGAACCACAATATTATTGATTCTGGTAATAGGATACTTCCTTTGTTATTTTAGGCTGAACAAAAATTTGCACCCGTGCGAAGCCAGGGCGGGTCGCTAGTATTATATAAACGCAAAACGTCATTCATGCACTGATTAGTCTCGAATGATGAAGACGAAGTTACGCACACAAGTAAATTATGAGTAGGAGACATCAGCTAAGAAAGGACATTATAGGCAACTCCCCCGTAAAGGGGTTTAGGTAAGCTTGTATATTTTATTTGTTGAATTGCGGGCGGCCCAGCGAAGCAGGCTAGTGCGATCATAAAATCGAATAAGGCTTTACTAGTAAAGATACCTTTTTCGAAGATCTGTGTCAGTCTACACAGGCCGAGGTGCGCTAAGCGCAGTTGTTCCTGCTCGCTCACGAACGCCGCTTGCATGTCCTCCGTACTCAACTCGCTCTGAAAGCATATAGACACATTTCAGGAGTCAGTAGGTTCACCAACTTTTTTTAGAAGAAATAGATTATTTCTGAATTTAGAAAGGGTAATGAAGAGTAGTTTTAAAAAAGGTACCTAGGTACCTTTAATTATTTATTGAGAAACCAAAATTTTGTAGTTTTTAAATTAATAGTTGGACAACTAGAAAATTCGAACGAAGCCTCAATTTCTCCTTCAGTGGAATACTGAAATGGCAGGATTTAATAAAATTTTATTAAAATACAGAGTCAAAATAAATAAGTTTTTAAGTACACTATGCAAAATAGAGTACAATACTCTATATTAGAGTATGGTTGGCAACCCTAGGAGACAGTGATAGACATGAAAGACTGTCATTCTTTGTTGAGAATTGTGTCATGCTCAAGTATCATGTGAGCTGAACCTTACTTTACAATCTGAATATAGTGAATATGTCACCGGAAAATGGCAGGCTCCGTAAATTGAAATAAATCATTATTAGATTACAATTTCTCGAAATATGGGATTTATTGCAAACAAAACAATTTCAGTGAACATGTGGAGACTGGACAAGCCTTTAGCTCTAAACTGAGATAACATTATAAAACATTTGACCTTCCTGTTTGCATTATCATTATCAACACTAACATATATTATTTCGTTATAGGTACTCACAGCAAAATCCCATGTTTGATTGCTTGAAATAATAAATGAAATTGATTTGTAGTTTTCTTTCATTATTTAAGTGATTTGATATTTTCAAAATCCAATTCTAATAACAAATCCAAGCCATGAAGATAAGTCCCACCAATCCTGCCATAGTGGTAGTGCTATTAACAGGCATTATTGAAATATATTTCATAATTTCATACCGGGCTTTCCTCTTGCGTACCAGCAAGAACAAATTCATCATGTTTAGGTTTCTCAAGTCGCACAGTGCTCTCACACAGGAAGATTCTGAGGTCAGCATCGTGGGCCAGGACAGGATGTCGTGCAACCAGCGTCAGCCAGCGCTGCAGGGCAGCTTGGCGACGCAACAGGAACCGCGAACTGCCCCCTCCAACCACCACACGCTTTGGTGGAAGGCGGCATATCGCACTACATATAGTATTCAAATAAAGACAAATAAACTCAACTAACCCAGCTCGAATATCTCATAAATACATGTAAAACTTTTTGTGGACACTTATTTTGGCGAAAAATCATCTATCTTCTCCTTCCTTGAAAATGGACTTTTATTACTGACCAATAATTGCAATGATTTTAAAGTAGCAAATTAAGTACAATAAAAAACATACCGATAAGGGTATTTGGCATATAAGACATCATAAAGCTGCACAAAATCATTATATCTCCTTGAAACTGTTGTGCCGTGTCGTCTTGAGCTGACATAGTATTCGCAGTGCTTCAGTATAAGACCTTTGCGTTCTGGTACAAGCTCAACGCTGATGACATCAGTTGCTTCCAAGTCTTCAAACGTAACTATCTCAATTGACATCATGCAAACTGAAAAAAAACACTTACCAGTTATCAAATGTTATAAAATACACCTTTAACTGCTTGAAAATACTACTATATTAAATCTTTAACATAGTTTTAACGGTGAGATATCTATCAAATAGATCGGTTTGTTGTGATTTTTTTCTTTTTTAAAGGTATGCGTAATGCTCGGCGCAACTAAACGCTTTTTCTTTCTTTATTTTCTTTCAGGAACCTTACTTTCAAATTAACCCAAATATCTCATCAGGCTATTCCCTGCGAAGACTGGACTTTGTAAGTATGTAAAATGTTCAATTAAGTTACCTTGCTTACAACTCCGTTTGTTTACGAGCACACTTTCAAACGACTATGTTAGCGTTGAATAATGTATTTGCAAGGTGCAGATCTTCCAGTGTATCGACTTCTAAACTTTCTGTGGCACTAACTTCTAATACAGTACAACTGAAATTGTCGTTCACGTAACATCAGTGTGTTTTAAAGTGTGGTTTAAATCAAGTAAAAAAGAGTAAAATATTCATAAAAAAGTACATGAACACATGATAGCACCACTGACCACTGTCATAAATGTGTCAGTGTCAGTCTGGTCTGTCCCGTCACTGTCAAGCAAGATGCAACCAGCTGATGGTCTGGCCTGACAGGCGACAGCAGCACTCAGTACCACAGACTACATCGGTAGAGATCGTAGACGGAGAAACGTAGAGATACACAGACCACAGACTTGAGCATTTAACAATTATTTTCAATACTCTTAGGTAGAATAATAATAGCAGGGTTATTGAGTCATTAAAGAGCCCGGGAAGTTTGACCTCGGATTCAATTACTATAAATCAATGTAAAACCTTCTGAATTATGTCTCACTTCGACTGCATGACAGGCCGTGGTGCCCGAGGCTGTTGATTATTTTTCATAGATAAAATACTAAAATGTTACCCATTTTCTTTTGTTGCTTCTTGTTATTTATAATTTTTTCAGTAAATTTACTAAAGAAGATCTGGACAAACCGGTCCAAGTGGTAGCGGTGAGACTTTATATTTTCTGAAAGCTCTTACATAACATACTAACTATAGGCTGTTGCCCACATTATGACTAGTATGGTTTTGGGCTGGACACGTCATCAAGGAGGAATAGGTCCGCCTTCTGTGCTTTTCTTCGACTCAATTGTAAATAGTTCATAGACGAATCAATGGTTTACGGCCCATTGGGCCTACGTACAGAAAGATATGGAAAAAGTTCGTATTCATCTCATTAACGTCTGAGTGGTTGAGGGAATTACGTGTATTGTTTATGTTTTATTTTTCAAATAAAGAGTAAATAATTTTAATTGGTAGGTAAAGCTTGTTATATTGTATACCTTAGTAACAACCGCGGGTGGCAGGCAACTACTGCCACCAGCGGTTTTTTCCGCGAGAATATCGAAAATTATCCCGAGGGAACATACTATAATCTAGCTCTATGCCAAATTTTATCAAGATATGTTCAGCGGTTCTGACGTGATTGAGTAATAAAAATCCTGAACCCATACATCCAAACTTTCGCATTTGTTATATTAGTATAGAGTAATTAGCAAGTGATATTGGCGATGCAAAGATTCTAACTAGCGCCTCTAGTATCTTTTGAAGCTGTACAAGAATGACGCTTTCACATTTTTCATTCAGAGTTGCCAACTTGTGTGGAATTTCCCAAACTGAGAGGACTCTCAAGTTGATTGGCGATTGGCATTATGCGGGGACTTTGAATATCGATAGCAGTGGGACAAAATAGGTTAGATAGGTTTCGGTCGTATGGGTCGAACGATATAAATAAATTTAGAAAAAGGGAGTCATTCGCTATCCATGAGTATCGTAACAAAAATGTTAAGATAGGTAAGTATTTCGATTTCTTGACTAAGTGTTCTAAATTGGCCCGGCAAAAGACCGGCATTAGCCCGGGCCAATTTAGAACACCTATCTAACCTATTTTGTCCCACTGCTGAGCTTTGTCATTTGCTATGTCGGGCCAGTCCTTTCGGTAGATATCGAACTCGTCCCGCAATTTTCGCCTTGATCTGCCGGGATGTCTTTTGGCATTTAATGGAAGCCATTCGGTAGTTCTTCAGCGTTAGAAATAGCTAGCGAAAATGTTAAAGCTGAGGACCGCAGTCATATAAATACAAACACTTTATTACTTTTTTACCAACAAGGGAAGTAATTAGAAACTGCGCGGCAGTGTCAAGTTTAGTCCATCGAGAAAAAGGATGGTCACATAAAAATGGATTAAAAATGGAAATTTGATGAAAATGGTTTCGATTCCTAAAAAAAATTAAGGGGTTTTATGAATCAGTAGATTTTTATGTGACTGTTGTTTTTGATTTGTTGTGTTTGTGTTTGTTGTGACTTGGATTTTCGGGAAATTTGATAAATAATTTATGTTAGCAACGCTGCTAGTGTCGTTCCCGCTCAACTTCTAAATTTCGCCGCTAGAGGCGCGCGCGTAAACTTTGCATCGCAATAGTACCTATGTAACAAGTAAGTACCTATAATAGATATTTTGCAACAGGTTTTATAATAATTCGTTCAAAATAAATGGATTACGAGGTTTTTACGCTTCAGGCGCTTAGGGCACTGCACTACACATGTCTGGAGTAAAATGCACATGCTGGCATAGTCATACTCATTATTATTTAGTGGCCAACAAAATAGTTCGAAACGAGAAGAAAAAACTGGGTAAAACATTATTCGTGGCCATGTAAGTATACTGTATTCCGTGAACATGCGGGTATGCATTATCTATCATTACTTGTTATTTTGAAATTTTCCCTTTTCCAAAAGCCATTTCCTTGTTATGTAAAATGCTCCTGTTTCTAAATATTCTCCAGTCCAATCTTGCCGCCGAACTCGACCATCCAGTTGAAAGTTTGCAGGATAGAATTTTCCATTCAAAAGCCGCCAACGAAGCTTGTAACTCCTAAAAAGTCATGATATTTGTTTGATAACATAACATTAACAGTGGGTCTCCCTTGTTTGACCGAAAGGAATTTGACAAATTTTCACTTCCCAAAAAAATTTTCGCATAATTTCATTTGCCAAATTATTAACTATATTAACTAGCAAAAAATCTATTCACAAAAAATTTAACGCAAACCTAATGTTTGGGAAATGAACGTTTAAACTAGAACTTGTTTACTAACTAGTACTTTTAACATTTTTTATTTAGTCAAATATTTCAGTTGGAATAACAGTTTTTACGCAAAATCTAACCTAACCATTTTTTTTTTAAATAACTAATTAAGTATCCTAATCTTAATAGTTGAGTTCCGGGTAACCTACTAAAAACAATGTCTTTTTTTCTATTAATGCAATTCGTGTCTGGCACTCGCCGGCCGCTGCCGTGGCACCGCTCGCTTCGCTCGCTCGGCTCGTGCGTAGGAGGTCACAGTTTTAACCTTTTTTTTTTATCTCTGGGGGAAATCCTCCACCCTGGGGCGGGTGGAGGAGTCTGTCAGAATCTTACTGACTAAAACCACCCCGGTGTTCCATCTCCCACCTACGCCGGGGATCGCGGGAACGTAAGCGACTTCCGCAATCCCCGGCTAACCTAACCTAACCATTTTTTTAATAATTAACCTATTTACCATAAATTTGACTTGTTTCAGACAAATTCAAGCACAAAAACTTACAAAGAAGTACGCAAAAAACATCAAATTTAACCAACAAATCAAATGTTTATTGGCTTAAACGTTTATTGTCTGGATATTGTTTGCTGTAATAAATCATTTGATTAAAGACCAAATGCCATAATGACATTATACTTGGTAATATTTTGCCAAGTAACAATTTTACCAAATAAAAATATGCGTTCTAAAATCATTCGAAATATTGCAATGGTATAAAAAAGGTTGCTAAAATTTGTTTGGGTACCTACCTAATGAAATTTTGTCAAAATCTTTTCGGCAAAACGGCAGGATCCCATTAACAGTATTTTTAAAATAGTACCTATATAATAAACCTGCTACAAATAAAACCTACTATAAATAAAAGATTTTTAAGTTTAGATGATTCTTACCTTGTCACAGAAAAAACACAATCGAAAGGCACAGGACTCGCAATTTTATTAAAAGCTCTTCTCAGCTGTGATGGTAGAATAAATGGTGAAGTAACTTGCATCAATATCAAAATCGTCACATTCGGTCGAGATGACGAAAATTCGAGTGCTCCCCATATTGAAGGTGCCCAATCAGTGGCAGTTACAAAACTTCGATGAAAAACGGTAACATTTTCTAAAACAATATAGACATGCTTGTTATTGCTTAACTGTTTCTACAACGTGTACAAGAATAAAAAGGGGTAATTGCTGTTTTTTTATATTTCTATGGGTAATTGTAATTATGACTTTTACTTTGGGAACAACACTGAAAACGCCAAAAAAAAATCGACTGCGCCATACATTTACTCGACAAAATGTACCTACTAAACAGCTGATTTTTTTTCGCGATTTTAGGGATTGGTCCCATAATAAAAGTTGTTCATAATGATGAGTACAATGACCCCTTAAGAGGTATTATTACATATACACAATGTAAATGTATGGGATCTACCTACCTTCACCTTCACCTATGAAGTTGCTGTTTTTGTCGGGCCACTTTGAGCTATTATAACTTCGGTTGGACTTAGAATTTAAAACTGAAATTAGTTTTATATTTAAGCCATGTCTTTCTTTTTTCTAATAAATTAATTAGTTTGTTTGGTTTGTATAGGAACGGGAAAAAACGGGTATGCGCGTACGAAGTCGCGGGCATAAGCTAGTTTTTTAATATGGGTTCCAGTGTGGAAACTATGCATTACAAACTGCACACAAAAACAATGATTTAGAGATAGGAACTTGGTACCGCTAACGAACGCACTGTGCGTTGTTTATTCGTTCAATCACTTTCGTTTGATAAATGTTACCTCTCAAATCAACCTACTCCGGGTGTTCCTACACGGAGTAAAATTTCTCAAACGGAAGCGATTGAACCAATGAGGTACGCACAATTCATAAGATAGCAGCACTAAGGGCGTATGCCCCCCGTCATTGATAATGTGTGGTATGGGGCCATCCATAAATTACGTCACACGTTATGGGGGGAGGGGGAGGGGGGGCGAAGAAGTGTGACATTGTGTGACAAGGGGTGGGAGGGGTTCTAAATTTCATGACGTCACATTTCAAAATCAAATATATAAGTAAATGAGGATTTAAAAACGTAATTTTAACTATTAACGAAAAACTTAAAAATATTTTCAGTCTTATCTGTATTATTATAAATAAGGTTTCAGTTTTTTGCTTTGCTATTTTTTATGTTGGTTCTATAAAAAAAAAATCTGGTATAAGTAAAATAATGTCGGAAATGCTGTTTTAATTTAATAATTTCTAGATATTTTACAAAATATGACACGTCACACTAGGGAGGGGGGATTCTCACAAATGTGACCAGCTGTGACAAGGCCGGGGAGGAGGTCAAAAACACATAAAATTTGTGTGACGTAATTTATGGATGGCCCCTATCTACGTAGAAACCCATTTTAAAAAATAACACAAAAAAATCAACGCAGGTCATGATTATTAATAAGGAAAAATATAAAATCCAGAAACAAAAAAGTATCTGATTTTAAAAAAGGAATAAAAGGCCTTAAATATACACTTTATTTCAATTTATAACTGCAAGTCCAACGGAAATTATCGTTATTCAAAGTGGCCCCAAAAAAAAGCAACATCATAGGTACCCAACGACAACCCAATAGAAAGTCGTCGCGATCATTTGATTGGCGATCCCGAACAAATGACCGCGACGACCGTTTTCTATATACAAACCTTGAATGCTTTCAAACGCGATTAAAGGATGATCAGTGGACACGGTTATATCATGGAAGCCAGCAGCTCTCGCGGTGTGTATTGTACGAGTCAACAAACTCGTATCACCCACCTTTTGTAGGTTTTTCAGACGCAAGCCCTTCGAGCCGCCTCTAGCGAGTATAAGAACCGCAACTTCAGCACTACTGTAAAACAAACTGACGAACCGAATATTTTTAATAAGTAGGTACTAAGTAAGTAATCACACTACGATTTCCCAGAAAGGAGGCAGAAGTGTACTTTTAATTTGGTGTATGTTAACTTAATACTTAATTACAGGTAAGTAGGGGAAAGGAAGGCTAAACGGACACTGTAGGCAAAACGGTCCACCTTCATGATTTTGAAACGAATAAGTAACGCCATCTATGAATTTGTTACGTCAAAATTGTTGGCCGCCATTTGGGACCTACTGTCGGTCAGTGAACTCAATTACACCGACCGATGGTAAGTTAGTTTTATTAGATACTAGCTGCCGTCCGCGGCACCACCCGCGTGAATGTCGTAAATTATCCCAAGGGAACATATTCCCGGGACAAAAAATATCCTATGTCCTTTCCCGGGACTCAAACAATCTCTATACCAATTTCCATAAACCCTTTCATCTAAATCGGTCCAGCCGTTTGCGCGGGTAGGTACAAGTAACAAACATACACACACTCACAAACTGGTGATATCTAACCGTACGTAAACTGACATAGGTATTATGATTAAGCTAATAACCAAATATCTTACTCAACATAAAACTCAAAATTTTATTTTTTGTTGTTTGTGGCAAAAAAGCAAAACTGACCCAGGCAAAATGGACTGAAACCGTTTTAAAAGAAGACCAAAAAAACGAAAAGCAGGAAAGAGGAAAGTGAAAATAGACTTTAAATTTCAAAAGAAGGGAAGGCAAGCAAGAAATCTGATATAAAAAGATCCAAAACTAGGAAACATGATAGTTCGTCTGACGACGTGACGCGCTGAGTTTCTGTAATCTGTAATGTTCTTATTTGTACTCAAAATCAAATGTTCAAAATGTCGTTTATGGGCACACTGTGCTTGTGGTGCAGAGTAGAGGATGAGGTTGATGAGACAATATTTTTATGTGAAACATGTGCTAACTAATTCATTTTATGTAGTCAAGTCCGTTTTGCCTTCATGTGAAGGAAAATGGAAAATGAAGGTAAAATTGGACTCATTTTCCCTCAATCTAAAGGTAAAACGGACATTTTGAAGGTATTAGAAATCATCAAATATTTTCTTTGTCTGTGATTTTAACAAAGTCTGATTCCTACGTAATATAAAGTTTTTAGGTAATGTTGATTATTTTTTACTTTGATGAAGTTTAATAAAAATGAATAGGTAGTTTCTTTTCTTAGAAGATCTCAGTAGCCTAGCAAGGGGGGGCGTCCCGGGTGACCAAAAACAGTGAACGACTGGTCGTTCACTGTTTTTTTCGTTACGGTCGGGTGTCAACCCTAAACTTCTGTTTAAGTTCTGTACAAAACAAACAGAATGGCTTCTATTTACGTCTGAATGATCAAGAGAAAATAAAACCTTTCCCCTAAACGGGTGACACAATGAATCCTGTCCCGAGGTGTTCTTGAGCTTTTATATATAAATCGACGAAATCACTTCTATTAAAATATTAATTATCAAAAGAAATTCAAACCTGTCCGAAGTGGAGTGTACAAAATTTTGAGCTCGCTATTGTATTCTCCCCTCTCTCGTCGTGAGCTTTCTTGTATCAGTCAACAAAGTACTTAAATAATAGTATATTTAAGTACCTATGAATAATCAAAAAAATAAAACTTATCCGAGGTGGGACGCAAAAATATTCGAGCTCGCTTCGACCGCTCTTGCATTCTAAGTTCTTGAGCTTACCTGCATCTTATCACTGTCTCATTTGTTTATTACGCTACATAGACACAAAACACACAAACACTCACACGCACACACAAACACCCAGTACGCGAACTTATCTTTGTTTATTTTAATTAACTGAAACATTTATTTCAAATTGTCACTAGTTTTCAAATTTGTGTAAGTAGGTATCTACTTACAAAATTTTGAAAACTTACGTTACTGTACATTACATATAAGTATTGGAAGAGGCATTTTTTTTGCTCAAAAGGTAGTTCCTAATAATTAAAGTATGAAATAAACATTTTTATTTTTTTATGGCGCTTTAACGCCTAACTAGCTAAACAGTTTTAATGAAACTGGTACCTGCAGAGATATATGGTACCCAGGGAGTCCCTGGAGACGGTTATTGGCTACTTTTTTTGCGAAAATCTACGGGAGCGAAGCCGCGTACAAAAGCTAGCTAGAAACAAATATTTGTCTGTTGAGGCTATAAAATGCTCTGCTATGTGAGGCAAGGCTATGTGGCAACAGCGATGGCTACCTACTGATTGCAGACCTTCAATCAGCATCAAAACACCAAGTTATACGTTAGCAAAATACTTTCAATGGCTGGCAAAAACTAACTAGGAAGTAGGAGATGAAAAGGAATAAGTAATTGAAAGTAATACTAGAGAATTTAAGAAAGTGGTATCAACTATTTTGACAAAAATAAAAGTAGTAACTAGGTATTAATCTTACAAACAAAAAGTAGGTACTTACATACTTGCAATAATTAGAACTTTGAACCACATTGTTTTGTTAACTCAGAAAATAAATTATGCTCCACTGTCGTAGTGTCACATGTCTTCTAGCTTGATAAAATGACCAACTCTGCTATATACAAACATTAGATAAAAATTTATCACTGTGTATTTGGGTCAGTTACGTGCACTCCGGTACAGTTCGTCGATTTAAATGAGAAAGACTTCCCGAGTCGGAAAGGAAGTCTCCAATAAATCGATAAGATGAATAAAATTTTATTAACCGATTCATGGCCAATGACGCCCCAGGCGCGTCATAAGCAAATATCACGGGAGGCCCTTGACGCACCTGGCGCGTCATATCGAACTTACTTAAAAACAGATTTAAAAAAATTGAGATGAAGAGAACTACCACTTTTTATCCTAAATTAAACATTGAAGTTGACAATACCCTTGGCCATTAATTTGGAATACATATTTTATAAGTCAGGGATAGCAAACCTTTGGTAACAGTTTACAAACTTATACGGGGTGATGCTAGCATTATACCCAAGTCATGTTCAAACTGAGCATAAATTGGAGGTAGTTCGTCTTGTGTATTCAGTACTGTTTTTAAATCTTTTGAGAACAATGCTTTAAAATATTTTTTTGCTGCACAACAATCGGGGTCTGACTTATTTTTAATGGGCGACTTAGGTTTCTCCTTAGATGTTCTTACTTTAAACTTTTTCTCACATTCGTCTTCTTCAGAATCCATAATTTCTTCAATGCTAGTGTCTGAATTATAATTTGTATATTGACTATTGGTCATGGTACATGGTCCCATGAATTTACGCTTCTTTGAAATATGCAAAATCGATTGACTACATTCAGGAAAACATCATTTTCTTTATCGTTATCTTGTTGGTTATCTTCATGCTTATTAGTAAATAATGCTTGACTACATTCAGGAAAAATTTCGTCTTCTTGCTGAATATCTACAAATAATACGTTTATTATCACAAACAATTGACCTAATACAAATAAATTTACACAAATGTTGACTACCCCCGTAACATTTTACTAAATTCAATAAATCCTACCTTGGGAGGCCATATTTCCTTTGAACACCAACGAATAAAAATTAAAGCACACACAGAACTTTTTCACTTAGCATACCGACGCAAGATGACGGTGAAATACGCATAATACATCATAGGGTGCCAATGACGCTCAAGGTACGTCATCCTGTATGTAGGCCCATGACGCGCCTGGCGCGTCATCGTCCAATGTTCGGGGCCTGGCTAAAGTACCTATGCATGAAAATGATGGTGGCAATGAGTCGGTTAAACAGGTTGAAATTATTACGGTGCTCCTACTAGAATACGTTTTTATGAATTCTCTGTTAGAGAAGGTGAACGACTGGGCGGGACCTTTAATTCTGAGTTTATTCTCTTGACTTGGTTGTATTTCAGCTCAACTGCCGGACTCGGGGAGGTGGTAGGAGCTGTCCACTCCGGGCACGTTGTCCGCAAAGCACCTATATCTTCAAACTCTGTTTAATAAAATCCCAAACATGGCCAAAATATGTAGACCAGTAAGTAAGACGCAATTTGGGTTTGGACTCGCTTTTGTATGTAGTAATATTTTTCAAGATTTTGGCATATTTCGGCGAAGTAGCACTATCATAAGTTGTTCTTCCTAAGCTATTTTCGTAGGAAACCTGGGACACGACAACGGACAAACATAGTCCAGCTTTATCGCGATCGTGACTGTGAACACCCTGTGGGTATTTGCATACGACAAAATAGTGAGTCGATGAGAAAAGAAAGAGTCCCATTCACATTGCGTTGGTACAAACCTTGCCAAGTTACGTGCCGGCGACTTATTCCATATCGACATTAAAAAAAAAACCTCTTTTTTGGGCAAGTGGGCCTAAAAAGAGTTTTTAAACGAAATAATAAATAACCCTTGCGGTTGGCGGTTCCAGTACGAAAGTATAAGTGTCAGAGAGGACTTATTTGACATTGACAGTAATTTGAGAGTTGACAGAAATAATGTAAACACAACCCTTACTTAGGTATACAACCTGACAAGCGTATTGATCAATGATATGACAAATTATAATTAGACTTCTCATTAGCTCTCATATTAATTTATAGAAAATGAAAACTATAGAAGACCTCGAAAAAGAGCTAAAAGGTGTAGATAAAGAAATTTCTAAAGTTGATGCAGAGTTGTCAAAATGGAAGAATCTCCAACGTGTGCTGCACGAGAAGAAAGTATCGTTGAAGAATTCCATAAACAAACTGAAAACAGATACTTTAGCCAGTGTCGATTGGGCAGGAACCACTTACGAGTGGTCTGAAGATGTACTGAATACATTGAAAAATGTGTTCCACATTGAAAGCTTTAGACCTAAACAGCTCGGCGCAATTAATTCTACTTTGTCAGGGCAACATGCTATTGTAGTAATGCCGACCGGCGCGGGGAAAAGCTTATGTTACCAGTTGCCAGCCCTAGTAAAACCTGGCCTAACTGTGGTAGTTTCACCCCTTATATCATTAATGGAAGATCAAGTAAGGTCACTTACTAATAGAAGCATTCCCGCCAAGTTGATCACGAGCTCCAGCTCTAAAGAAGAAAGTTCAGCAGCTTTAAACATACTGAAAGATAACAAGACACAGATCAAGTTGCTCTATGTTACCCCAGAAAGGTTTGCTAAAAGCAAGAGATTTATGGCAAACTTACAAAAATGTTATGCAGATGGTAGGTTGCAAAGGATAGCTATAGATGAAGTACACTGCTGTTCTCAGTGGGGCCATGACTTCAGACCTGACTATAAGTATTTAGGTATTTTGTCTAACATGTTTCCAAATGTGCCTATCTTAGGGCTAACGGCTACTGCCACTGCTAGCGTTTTGACTGATGTACAGAAAATTCTCAATATTCCTGGTTGTTTAGTGATCAAGTCTACCTTTAACAGACCAAATTTATTTTATAAAATACTTGAGAAACCAACATCACAGGAAGAGTGTATTACAATTCTTGAGAAATTGTTGAAGGGAAGATATAAAGGTGAAAGTGGAATAATATACACAAACAGCATAAAAGATTCTGAAGATATTTCTGAAGGTTTGCGTAAAAGGGGTTTGAGAGTCGGATGCTACCATGCGAACTTAGAAGCAAGTACCCGATCACAAGTTCATTTGAAATGGCATGACAAACGCTACCAAGCCATTGTAGCCACTGTAGCCTTTGGTATGGGAATTGACAAACCTGATGTTAGATTTGTCATACATCACACAATAAGTAAGTCTATGGAAAACTACTACCAGGAGAGTGGCAGGGCAGGTCGCGATGGCCTCAGAGCAGAATGTGTTACTATGTACAGAATGCAAGATGTTTTCAAAGTCAGCACTATGGTGTTCTCTTCTGTCGGGAGTTTGGAGCACCTGTATGGTATGGTGAAATACTGTCTCAATGGCACATTGTGTAGGAGGCTCCTAATAGCTGAGCATTTTGATGAAACTTGGGGTAACGCGGATTGTAATAAAATGTGTGATGTATGTAATCATCCCCATTCAAATGCTAAAGAAGTTAATCTTAAGCCTCACTGTAAAATTTTAGCTGGCATTATTGAAAATGCTGACAAGCAAGACGTGAAATTGACAGCTCAGAAGTTGCTTGATGCATGGTTCCTGAAAGGGCCAGTACACCTGAGACATAAGGGGAAAGAACCTAATTTTTCTAGAGTATTAGGAGAAGATGTGATTGCATATTTATTAGTTGGAAATTATTTAATAGAAGATTTTCACTATACTGCCTATTCAACTATAAGTTATATAAAGATAGGCCCAAATATGGATGCAGTTGATGATGATAGCTTTATACTAAATATGCCAATCAGGAGATATTCTTCGTTTGAACTTCAAGCACCTCCTCCCAATGATTATCAACCAGTCACAACAACTGAAAAATCTGATGAAAGAAGTAAAACAAAAAAACGGAAGTGTAGTGAGTCTAATGAATCCAAGCCGAAAGTTACTAAGACAGTAACAATTATTAATGATAGTGATTGATATTTTAATTCACAGTGATTTAATAATAAATTAAACTATGTCCATAATTAGAGTGCTAATGCATTTCAAGGGTGATGTACCTACAGCTAATTTTGTGGCCATTCTTCCATTTAATCAAATATTAAATGGAAGTAAAAGTTACACATTTTGCAACTTCATTTTGGTACTTGGTACTATATAGGGGTTGTGAACTCTAGGTGTGTAATAAGAACCAACATGGGCGCCAGGAGAGGGCACACCCCTGGCTTGCAATAAAAAAAACAAAAACATTTTAAAAAAATATGTAAAATAATCCTCATATAATATTAGAGAACCTATAGCGTATACGAGGCGAGGAGCTAATTTGTCGCACACACTTGTATTCTTTTTTTTATTTCTTTAGTTTTTCCTCATAAGTCGCAAAATTTATGCTATATCTGTATAAGAAAGCTTATCCTATTCGAGGCGGGTTGCTGAAGATGCACCTCTGCAAACTGTCCTGCCGGCGCCCATGAGGATCATAGTGGTAAGAAAAAAATAAACAATATACTTAAAAAAAAGTTAATATTTTATTTTTTGTATTGTACCCACTATTTATGGGTACACGGGATGTAGGTACCCACTCCAATACCTACCGAACCCAAATCTATATATGTCACCGGAAAATTGCAGACTCCGTAAGATTGTAATAAATGTTCATTAGATTATAATTTATCGATATATTGTGAAAAAATCGTTTTGTTTACAATAAATCCCTTCCGAATTGAATAGTTTTCAATATGTCCGTCTTATTAAGAAAAAAAAAAATGTTTACAATTTCACGCGGTTTTTTACAATCTTACGGCGTTTGCAATTTTCCGGTGACATACATATAAAATGCTTTGTCCTGACTGATGGATCAACGCACAGCCTAAGCTGCTGGTCGTAAGATCGTAACATTTGTAGGACTTATTACTTATGTGGTGTAAGCATCCGATAAGAAGGGATTTTTGAAAATCGTCTCCTAAGGGGAATCTTATTCCTTGGGCCAAAATACTTGAAACTTGGTAAGAATCGATACTATCTATCTATCTAGCCTATTTTGTGCCTCAGCTGGGCAAAGGCCTCCCTCTCTCTTTTCCACACAACTTTGTCATTTGCTATGTCGGGCCAGTCCTTTCGATAGGATTCGAGCTTAGATTTCTTTGTCTTGTCGCGTTTGGAAGGAGACAAATTTGTAAAAATAGATATTGTCTTGGACATATACAATCCCCTCACCCTCAATGTATAGTCTTCTTTTGGTGCTGTTCGTCATGAGTTTGATCTTTAACATGTTCATCCTAAGCCCAATCTCGAGGCTTGCGAAGTTGCGAGTCTGCGAGCAGATTAGCCGCTGATGAGGAAAAAGTACGACATCAAGAATACTGGCCCAAGTACGTAAATATTAAACGATATCATTATTAACTTTTCACAACTACCCCCAAAATAAGATTTAGGGGGTGTTAAAGTTTGTATGGAAGAATTTTATTTCTTGGGCCAATGTATGTGAACCTTGGTACGAATATTGGCCAAAGTAAATAACAAAAGTTGTCATTAATCGTTTATTGCAACTACCCCCAAAATACGATTTAGTGGGTGTTGAAGTTTGTATGGAAGTTTCGTATTCCTTGGGTCAATAAACTTAGCATCTAAATAATAAATGTTTTCATATCAACGTTCTGACAGTTGGACCTACAGAACAATTGAACATAGAGGTAACTTTTATGATGTGTATGTCACCGGAAAATTGCAAACGCCCCGTAAGATTGTAAAATATCGCGTGAAATTGTAAGCATTTTTTTTAATAAGACACGGGTGGGTGTATAGGAAACCATTGAATTGTATACAAAATCGACTTTGTCTCTGTCATCTATGACCTAGACTAGAGTCCAGAGCAAACCCATATTAAATAAAAANAGAGTGAACAGGCTTTTTCTGGGTAAGCTCGCTCCATCGTCGACTTTGTCTCTGTCATCTATGACCTAGACTAGAGTCCAGAGCAAACCCATATTAAATAAAAAAAAAACTATTTTTTCATAATACACTTCTCATCAAAAAAATCGAAACACTTTCGTTTTTATTGTTTTTGTCCTAATTTTTTACAAAAGAGAATTAATTCCATGAAAAAAAAAACATTATTGTGTAGCTGGCAGTTTGGTCATTACAGTAAGAAGAAAAAAATCAAAATTCGAAATTAGAATTTCATTTGTTTATCCTATAAATGAAATTAATCACTGTTTTGAGACAAATGTGTATTTAGGGTTGGAGTACGTTTCTCGTTTAAAAACTAAAATTAGCGCTTGTCTTTAAACTTTTTGTTTCTTATTTCATTTACTGTGACTTTGGGACGTCTGAAAAAACTTTTTTTTCTAAAACATATGGATACTTCGCCCGCAGAAGCCGCCCAAGTGGTGGCATTGCTGGATTCTGGACTTAGTCAGCGTGTTGTGGCTGCAAGATTGCATCTAAGCTTATCATCTGTTCATAGAGTCTACAAACGCTATCGGGAGACTGGTTCGTTCACGCGCCGTTCAGGATCTGGCAGGAATCGGGTCACTTCTGAGCGAGATGATCGATTTATTGTAACAACCTCTTTACGAAATCGACGCCTTAACGCTTTTCAACTGCAGCAGCAGCTTCGCGTTGTACGAAGAGTAGCTGTAAGTGACTCTACAATAAGAAGAAGGTTGAAGGAACGCGGATTGGCACCGCATAAGCCAGCGAATGGGCCGAAATTAACTGCAGACCATCGAAGAGCGCGCCTTAACTTTGCACGCGAGCACCTAACTTGGTCATACCTTCAGTGGAGCAAAGTACTGTTTTCTGATGAGTGTAAAATTATGCTGTATGGTAACGACGGAAGGAACAAGGTCTACAGAAGAGATGGAGAACGCTTTGCACAATGCTGCATTGAAGAAAAGGTCAGCTATGGTGGCGGTTCGTGGACGGTTTGGGGAGGAATCAGCGCCGACGGTAAGACAGAACTTGCCTTTGTATCTGGGCCACGGCTGCCTGCACTAAACTCTCATCGGTACATCGAACAGTGTCTTGAACCTCATGTGATGCCCTATGCACATTTTATTGGCAACGACTTCATATTCATGCACGACAATGCTAGAGCTCACACCGCGGGCGTCGTACGAGATTATCTTACCGAAGTCGGTATCTCCATTATGGTATGGCCAGCAAGAAGCCCGGACATGAATCCCATTGAACATCTATGGGATGAATTAAAGAGACGAATTCGAGCAAGAGATCCAGCCCCAGAAACACTTAGCCAGCTGCAAAATGCAATCCAAGAGGAATGGGATAATATACCACAACATGTGATCGTGACTCTCATCCGATCGATGAAGAACCGTATGGAAGCAGTAATAAGAGCTCGCGGAGGGAATACAAGTTATTAAATAAACGTTTCTTACATTTTTTTTCATTTACGCGTGTTGTTTTACCCATTTCCTTCATATTCCATACAGGGTAAAAATTACTCATTATACAAAATACGAAACCTATGAAGACTTAATTTGAATTTAGAACATTAACATTAGGATTTAAAAACCTCATACTACTCACTATTAAATGACATTTTACATTTATTCCTAAATATACACATTTTTCTGATAATCCTTATCAAATCATAAACTGCGAGGTGTTTCGATTTTTTTGATGAGAAGTGTATATAATAATGTTGTCTTCATTTGTATGTACCTATGTTAAAGACGCCAGCACATCAAGCTACAACAATCTGTCAAATTTCTTTAATCAATTTTCAACTTTATTGCTAAAGTAATAGGTTCAAGGTTGATTGAAAAAAAAAATGAGAGTTTCGGGTAGCCTGATGTGTCTGTACCACGGTTATCTATTCCGTGGTCTGTACCCAGTGAAAAGTACCAGATATTGTTTTAAGGAAGTTGGAAATTATAATTCTTGCTCATTATTATTCGAAAAAAAGTTTTATTACAAGTAGGTCCTATCGATCTACTAGAATTTTTGAGATATAATTACAGCAAAAAAAAATGCACTTCTGACAGTGTGGCAGTGCATGCTATTAAGTCAAAACATCGTAAGCGCAAATGAGGGTTTTAACACGCCAACGACAATTTTATCGAATTTATAGAATCCTTTCATGCATTTTAATTTGAGTTAAGTTTGAAACAACAGAATGAGTCCACTACATAATCGCTTATCTATAAGAAACTTAATCATAGGGCTCATACATATCTAATTCCATAGTTACATACCTACCCTCGAAAAACATAACGCATCCTCCTGGCACAGTCGGGTTAAAAGAAAACACACAATAAATTGTGGAATAGGTAAGTACAATGCATTGTGAGTCTAAAAGCAATGCAATACGACCAACCTAGTTTTCGGATAAGTGTGTTTGAAAATAACATACACACAGGTCTTAATTTATATGTTAACTTATATATATATTTTTTTTTTTTTTAAATATTGTATGTTTTCAAATAAAGAACCTTGAAAGGATTAGATATACATTCGGGTAATGATGTTTCGAAATACCGTTATTCGCACAACTAGTTGTTTAGAGATTTTGTTATTTGAGCAAACAGTACCAAAAACTGCCATGCGTGCAATAAATACAATTAAAAAATAAAAACTTAATAGAATAGTTACAAAGAATCAAAGAACCTTACTATTGCTCAACAAAGCTTTATGATTTGTTTAGGTAAAGGCTTCTACACACTACGCTGGTAATGTCCACCCGATTCACCACCCAGCAGAATCCGATGCTGCGCCGGCGGACTCAGGGCCTTATTTATGTGGCACGGGCAAGAGATGTGGCTTTGCTAGCTGCATAGCGAAAAGAAGCCTTAACGAATACACACCGAATTTAAAAATTATATATAAAAAAAACGACCTTGTTAGTTGAATGGTTATTGGCGACGCCTAGGAGAGTACTGTAAGGGTGATAACTGAGAGTAGGACGATACGTGTTCTTCCTTTTTCTGAGCTCTGGTTTTTGGTTTTTTCTCACTTTTGTTTGATCGGCTTGATGGCACTGAAAATAAAAAAGGACGGACACAACTCATCATCCTTCTCCAGAATAGGTGTTTAAATTGTCTTGAGAGAGAAAAACTGCAAAGTCAAAACGTTTATTTCAATTAGGCCATTAAACGGCACTTTTGAACGTACAACGTATAACGTTTTACAGTTCAGTAAAATAATAATGTTACATTAATAAAGTGACTCTACTGTCCATTCGGAAAGGTAGATTCTTATGGAAGAGGACGGACAAGAAACTCCATAGTTACTCATCAATATTTATTCCACAAGATAGACACATACTAAGTAGGCACACTTGGGTTTTGTCTTTACAGATGGACATGCACAAATAACAAGCTATATTATAATATAAGGTACTGGCTTTGCCCGCGTGAAGTTTTTCATAATAGCCTCAATATAGAAAAACGAAACCCTTAGGTATAGGATCACTCGGTTGTCTGTCTGTTCATCTGTTACAGCCACTTGTTTTAGAAACTACAGTACCGATTCATTTGAAATTTTTTACACATAATATGTACTTCTGTGACTCACGACGGACGTGTAACAATTTTTTTTTGACATATCAAGTGCTAGGGTATTGTGAGAGTAGAATTCATTTAACTCATTCAACTCAACTCTACCATTTGCAGCTGCCCACCAGACACAACAACCGTCTGGTCGGAGGATCCTCCCTTTTCCTGGTTGGAGGTATGCAGTACAGGGAGTACTGCATACCTCTATACTGGCCCAGTCAGGCCCATCAATATGTGAAAAGACATGGCATCTTTTATTAAACTCAAAATGTATTTTTTGCGTTTGGGTCGCAGGACTCCCATAAGGGTGAACCAATTTTGGATTGGTTCAGTTGATTCGAAACAATTTTTCTGTGTCCAATCTCAAAATGTATTTTTTGCGTTTGGGTCGCAGCCCAGGACTCCAATACCAATTTTGGATTGGCTCAGTTGATTCGGAGCATTTTTTCTGTGACCAATCTCAAAATGTATTTTTTGCATTTGGGTTGCAGTACTCCCATAGGGGTGAACCAATTTTGGATTGGTTCAGTTGATTCGGAGCAATTAGGCTGTGACCGAAAGACAGACACACAAGTGATCCTATAACGTTTGGAACACTAAAATATTTGAAAAAAAGTAAAAGTACCTGATGAGTTACGTCTCTGACCAATTGGTTCAGGTTCCTGGTATCTTAATGTATATCCAGATGCTGCTGATTTTGGCGTCGAACACTCACTGTCATCAATACCCAAAGCATCCAAGGCACGCATCCTCTCTGCTATCTGATCTTTTATAATGTCTCGGTGTGGGTCTGCGTGACCCAAATACTCCATTTCAGCAAGCCATTCGGTACGTTCTCGAATTTGAGTCACCACTGAAATGAATAAATATTGTGAAACATCACACAACTTAACACCTAAAACCAAATGTACCACTAAAAGAAGTTTCTATACTGGAGCTGTGAAATTTTGAAGTAGTTACAAACTGAAGATTTGTTTTTAAATGGATACTTATGATTTAGCAGTACGGCTTACATTCATTCCACATTTGTTTAGAAGTCGGCAACTGTGGCTGTGATTTTTTTATAATGGGAGGTGGAGGCTGCGGCTGTTGTTCCTGATTGTCCCCATATGCCATAGTGTTAGCCAGTCTCTCCTTCATTTTCTCCCTGTCCTCTCCACGTTTCAATGGACGATATCTGTAAAGTAAGAATCATGTAAGTAAACTTAAGTAATGATAAATTAAATTAAAATAAGTATACAAAGAATAATAGTAACCTATCCGTGTCGAAGATTCCAGACTCCCTGATAGTAGACAGTGATCTTCGCCGAGATGTCCGAGGACGAGCCAGAGGCATTTGAACCAGAAGCTCGGAGTCTGCTTTTCTTTCATCATTTTCACGAAGCTTAAGAGCAGATTTTTGCCGCTGAGCAATAGTAAGCTTTGATTCTTCTAAGAGCACTAAATAGGTAGGTATAAAAAACATCAGTTATTAAAATTAAGTTGTTTGAAACAATTTTGTTTATAACTCTGTACAAAAGAAAAAGCATTAAGATATTCTGATCGTAAAGCATATATAGAGTGCTGAGGGCAGTTATCAATAATTGGCTGTTCGCCCAGTAGCATTGTTGCTCCTTCCATTTGTTCAACTTCACTTAGATTGACAATGCTTTTAAATGTGTGTATGTCGTTTTCAGGTTCTACATGGCGGTAGTAATCAGTAAGAGACTCTCCAGGTTTAAGGTCAGGTGCCCTAAGACCATTCATTTGACTGCTCATTAGAATAGACATATTTTCTGTAGCATTTTCAAAACTGACTTTATCCAAAGTAAAGGTAAACCAATTGGATGATCTTTGAAAAGAGTGTAATGCCTCTAGATCTTTTTTTAAATCACTATCATAGTTATAAAGACGTGGCATGATTGTTTCAGCATTCATTAAGACTCTCTTTTTTTTATCCCATACAGCTGCTGGTATTGAATTGTTCTTATAAAAAATTGTCCTATGTAAAACTGCAGCCTCAGAGTCATCTGAATCTACCAATGCCTCTACTGTTTTCCGTAGATTAGACAGAAGGATATTCTCAGGTCGTGGCACAAATTTACCATTAATTTCGGTGTTTTTAGACATTACAGGAAAATAAACAACTCCGTCTTCATTCGAGATCTTTCCAACTGCGTCTATTATTCTTTTTAAAGTTACAGGAATAAAATAAAAATTATGGTTGATAAATTTTGATAATCTGTAGTCAGTATCATAAACGTGATCTAACTTTCTCGGAGGAGAGCCAAGACTACATAATTTTGTCTCAACAATAGCGAGCATTGCGCGGTAAACAGCGTTTATATCAGGGAGTTCATTTCCATTCCTAGAACTCCTAATAGCATCAGCGTAAAATGAACAAAGATTAAGACCGATTCCTCGAGTTGTAACAGATAACAACATTGGTATGCAACTGTAATCAGATCTAGAAAACGCCATAACTATGATAGCTCCACGCACGTCCACTGATCGAACTTGGATCGAACTCTGATTATTTAATATTTTTGAAGTGACTAAACAACACAACAATCAAAATATAGGTATGTACAGCATCAGCACTTCAATTCAAGCTACAACAATCTGTCAAATTTCATTTAATAGATTTTCAACTTTATCGCTAAACAATTAGGTTCAAGGTTGATTGGGAAAATTTTACAGTTTCGGGTAGCTTGATGTGCTGGCGTCTCGCGTCTGTACAGTGTACAGACGCGAGACGTGTGTACAAAATAATTTATGGTGTACAGTGTACACCATAAATTATTTTGTACACACAAATAATTATGCTGTTCTTTGAAGCCGAATCCACACGCCAGACTTCAAAAAAGCTTCACAAAAGACAAAACGGGGAAACTAATACTATGAATAAATTACTACTTTCCAGAACTTTTTCGTTATCAGCCGTTAAGCAACCTAGTCTTTTCATATAATTAGTGGTCTAACCGTTTAATTGAACGGCGCCGTTTAATCAGCGGCCTACATGGCATCCCGGCGTTAAATTGAGCAATTTGTCAAATGACTTGGTTCAATATCGTTTATTGTCTTGGCAGGGCAAGTCATTTAGGGGGTCCAAGAGCCTCTTTTTATGGGATGTTGGCGCTTACGCTGAGAAAGCGACCAGCCCGTCACCTGAATTCGGCCCTAAGGGTCATGGTCATTCAGCTGGCCCGGGGATACCGCACGGTCTCCGGCGAGGCGGCGAGCCTCCTTGCCGAATTGCCGCCATGGGATCTGGAGGTGAGAGCCCTCGCGAACGTTTACGCGTGGCGCGTGGAGGCGCTACGCCATGACGAAACTCCGCTGTCGCAGCAAATTGCAGCGCGGCGGACGGAGCTCCGGCAAGATCTCATGGCGGTATGGTGACGCAACCCAGCGCTGGGGACGCCGGTATTGTGGTGATAACTCCCGGAGTGGCTAGAGAGGCACCCCGGCTTGCTCACCTTCCGCCTGACGCAGGTACGCACCGGACGCGGTGGTTTCGGAAGCTACCTGTTTCGGATTCGGCGGAAGGACACGCCCGGGTGTCATCACTGTGAGGATCGCCGAGGAAGCGGTGGAGCGTACGGTGGAGGTCTGCTCTGCTTGGGCGGAGCACCGCCGTGTCTTCGTCGAGGCAATCGGCTGCGGCGACCTCTGGCGTCACCTCCTTCTGCAAAGCAGTAATACTAGCGAAGGAAGAGGCAGGCCGCGCGAGGGAGCGGCAAACCTCACGCCCCAGCCGCCGCAATAGAAGAAGAAGCTCTCTTTTCACGACTGGTATCACCGCATCATAAGGCAAAAAAACGTTTCAAAGAGAAAGACTAGAAAAGCCTTTGCTCTGCTATAGACCAATAAAAAACATGGGTTTACCCTTGAGTAGTTGTTGTTGACTCTCCGTTGGTTCGGCCACACGTGTGTGGAAAATACCGCCATGTGGAATATTTTTACTCGGCCATGTTACATTCACAAAACCGTTAACGTCAGGCTTTAACATTATTAATAATTATTTGGTTTTTGCAGTTACTTTCTCTTGAGGTGGTATCGCCTTATTCCAAAGAGTAATATAATTATATAGTCTTATCTATTTGTTTAAATATCTCCCAGGTAACCATTGTCGCAATGTCAGTAGCTATAACATTTCGTTACAACTTCAATATGTATTAGGTATTAAGCAGTGCAATACATATTATTGAATCATAATGGATTATTAATATTTTGTTAAAAATCTTAAAACAGATTTTTACTGCGGTGATAGAAACAATGCTTAAATTTTTAATATTATGCAGTTCTTCACCATGGTTTCAGAACGCCCATATTGCTGGTTCACCATGGCCCATTGCCGCCATCACGTCCACGAATTTTGGCGCCATTTTGTTTATAAAACCTTGTTTTGTGTGAGGACTGAGGACTGCTAGAAAATTAATTCTCACCAATCAAAAATAAATTTTATGTGGACAATATGAACTCTTCTGTGGGACAAACAATTGAAAGAATTAAACTGCAAGAACAAGATAATGAGATTAAACTGAGAGAAAAACGGGAATGTGAGTTTTCTTTTGCTTTTACTCTACAGTAGGTATGAAGTTCACCTTAAGTTAAGTTTTTTTTTTTTACATAATCTCATCAATTAAATAGGTAATTTAGTTCAAGTAGACCATTAAACCTTTGAACATTCATTACTGTAAGTAAACATAAAGTGACTTTAGTGTCCATTAGCGCCACAAATTGGCCACATAATATAAAGAGAACAATGGTCAAGAAACTGCATCCATTTCCTTGTTAAAAGCAAATGGTTTTGTTCTGACCTAAATGCATAGGTAATCTAATAATAATATTTCATTTGTCTTCACTTTATTTCACTTGTTTCAAGTGAAACAAGTAGGTAAACTATAAATATAGCTAGTACACTCAGAACAAACGAAGAAATCGAATGGGATCACGTTTCATCTCTCAGTAGCACATTTCCAATCCATTTTATTTAAAAAATAACGCGTCCATTTTATCAGTGTTGCCACAGAATAACCGAATACTTTACCCAATAAAATATTGTGAATGATTAGTTTACTTAATAATACTGTACATACTGAAACATGTAGCTTTTTCTTTCCCCACAACCGAATTCAAACTTATCTATGGCATAATATTATGTTTTATTAGTAGGAATGGCATAGTTAGTGCCCCTATGAATAAAAGTTTTTAAATTTATTTTAAATTTCTTTCACAAAATCCACATCTAGTTTATTTACTTAAATTAATAAACGACGACATGTCAAACTTAGTTATTTTGAAAAAATCATATCCACAGGTAGGTACTTACTTTTCACTAATTTAACGTTTTTATCAAATGACTTAGTTGTACCTACATACATTTTTAATTTTACCCTGAAAGAGGTAATATCTAATATGGTATAACGCGTACGGGTGGGTGAGGCGCGCGCGGGCGTGGAGTTGTTTTGGACACATTGCTCTGCGTACAAATGTCATTGTACGCTCTTTCTGGTTTGTTTTGTTCTGTATTCTGCGCTAATACACTAATTTTGTAAAATATTTTCAACAGTAAACAATGCAGTGCTGTCGATCAATCGAGCAATCCGCGATACATTGACACATCATGGAAAACTGTTAAAAGAATATGAATACCTTACGCTTGCTACTGATAAGTTGTTGCATCAGTTGACTGTGGAGACAACGCGATACCACGCTCTCTTCGATCAAGTAGAAAACTGCTGCAAAGAATTGGGACAAGTTCGTAAAAAATCTGTAGGTTGCTTGCAATTGCCACAATAGTGTAGTACCTCATCAATTATTCAGTTAAACACGTTAAAGAATATTAGAATCGCAGGCATAGGCATCTTTTAACGCGTGGCCAAAATCGAAACTAATACCGCCATCAAGTTCTTCACCAACAATTAATGTTTTACAACTGCATTCAAGGGCCAAAAGATCCTCGTAGATACTGTAAAAGGTATAACACGAGCCTAGAAGACCACAGTGTACATACCTACTATCGAAAGCGAAAGCTCGTTGGTATGATGATAATAGTAATGATGCAGAATAAAAAAAGGTTTTCAACGAGTAACAAGTATTGATGATCCCCGCATTTTATTTTATGATACAATTCAAAACCCAAAATTGGTAATAATTTCTTTACTCATATTTCAGAGCGATGGTGTTTCTACTGTTTGGAATAAACGGTCCATGTTACTCGAGACAATTCAAGGGATTGCGGACAAGTGTGACATTTGGGCATTACTTATTAAACCTTCTTGCAAAGAAATAATTCCATCCGTAAAAAAAAATGAAAATAATGACCAACTTCTCCATGACGACAATAAACTGAGAAATTCTTTAGAAAGACGACAAAAAGCACTAGCTGAACGCAATTATTTACTATCTGAGCCTGAAGTAGGTGAAGAGTTCGTTCGGTAAGTAAAGGAACAAGTTAAAAGTTTCAAACATTTTAGAAAAGTCACTTTTGTCATTTTTGGGGTTCCGTAGTAGAACAAGATAATTTTATGTTTCGCCATGCCCGTCCGGCCGCGGTTTTACTCAAAGACTTATTAATGCTTTTTTTTAAGGATATCGTCAAATGACTTCTTCCGCTCTGGGTGGAGCGGAAGGGCGTGTCAGACTCTTACTGACTAGGTAAAACCCATCCGTGTTCCTTCTAGAAAATAAACTAAAAAAATCTAGAAACTAAAAAATAGAGTATGTCTATTTTTTAGGGTTCCGCACGTCTGAATGAAAAAACGCAATCTTTACAGGATCATTCGTATCTCTGTCCGTCTGTCACAAACAAAACCCAAATACAGTAACGTAAAAATTTTCCAAAATTAGAAAATGGGAATTACTTTTGAGGAATAAATTAAAGATACGTAAACTGTACCTACCGGGTGATATGATGATTATATTCAAGCGTCGTTTTGAAGAATATGATATATGTCTTTCCTTTGTCAGTTAACGTTGGAATATTATAAAAATAAGTTTATTTTTATTGATTTTGGTATGTTTCTTTTTACAGCATAAAAAATGCTCTGCAATATTCGATGGAGATAGCTGCTAACATAGCGTAAACCACAAATAATTTGAAAATTGAAGTACTTTTGTAAAGTGCCGCAAATTAGTGTGTCAGCGAATTATTTGCGTCTTGCAGCGAATTATAAGGCACGATCATAAAGCACCTATTCACAACGAAAACATTTTATGAACATTAGATTTGAATTTGTAAAAAGAAACCCAAATTACAGCACTTGAACAACTCAGGGCTGACGTTATTGCAGTTATACGTAGGTATATGCGGTTCTCTGCTTTAACATTCTGAAGGACACTACATTTTGGCTACATATTTCGAACGCTGAAGAACCACCGAATAGCTCCCATTAAATGCTAAAAGATATCGCGACAGACCAAGGCGAAGATGGCAGGACGAGCTCGCTACCTAGGTACCGAAAGGATTGGCCAAACATAGCAAATGACAGAGTTGAGTGGAAAAGGGAGAGTGAGGCCTTTGCCCAGCTGTGGGACAAAACGGGCTAGATAGATTTCGAACGCATGTGACGAGCGATATAATAAATTTAGAAAAAGGGAGTCGCTATCCATGAGTAAAGTAACAAAAATGTTTAGATAAGTAACTCGATTTCTTGATTCTGACTTGACCCGGACTATCGATATTCAAAATCCCCGTATAATGCCAATCACCAATCAACTTGAGATTCCCGCATTTTGGGGAATTCGCTCCAAGCTGACAACGCTGAATGAAAACTGTCGAAGCATCGTTCTTCCATAACTTTACATTTTGACACTAGAAGCGTTAGTTAGAATCTGCATTTGCGATGCATGACAAATAATTTAATTCTAGACGCAAACGTTCACGTCTTCGGCACTTTAGAAAAACCCTCTCTATTCGTTTAATTTTTTTGTAAATGTTTCGTAAAATATTTTTACCTCCCTAATTGGAGTTTTATTTTTGTAGTCGATTCCAACGAGTGGTGTATCGATGGATAGCTCTTTAAAATGGACCCAGAACCCTTTTAGTTTCGCCATGTCCGTCCGTCTGTCCGCGGTTTAGCTCAGAGACACATAGCACTAGAAAGTTGGAATTTGGTATTGGTATTATACATATTATTCACGCCGACAAAGTGGTAGTAAAATTTTTTTTTAGTTTTCTACCCGTAATGAATGAATTTTTTTTGTCGTCTATCCTATGGTGTGGGGTGTCGTTTGATTCATAAACTTAAACATATTGAGGGAGTGTAAAAACCATTTTTCCATCCAAGGATACGTTTGCTTTAGATTATTAAGCTATAGAGTGCCAATTTCTGTTAGTCAAGTGTCCCTTGCCAGATAAACGGTTGCTTTTGGAGACGTGAAAAAATTAATGGTAGTAGCATGTATAACAAATTTAGAAGGGAAACTATCAGCGTTTCAAATTCATAATAGTTAAGTACATTTTACTATTTTTTTGGCTTGGTTTAGCAGACGGGTAACTGCAAAACACTACACTGTGCGTGGTCCGACGCGCACTTGGCCGGTTATTAATTCGGAGATTCGTTTATGAATATTTAACTAGCTCTTGCTAGCGACTTCGTACGCGCATATCCCGTTTCTCCCGTTCTCGTTTAGCCTTCCTCATGAATGTGGCTATCATACATATAAATCCGACTGGTAGTTCCAGAGATTAGCATATTCAAACAAACAAACTCTTCAGCTTTATTATATAATATAGAAATAGGTACTTACACTTCTCATGAAAATCGAAAAACCTCAGAAGTTTGGTATTATATGAGTTTTAAGTATTTTTACAAAAACGAATTTAATGTTATTCATTCAGCGTTTTATTCAACAGGTATGTTTTTACCCTTTAAGAAGAATTTGTATAATGTTAGAAACAAAGACGTAAAACAATTTTATTTTTTAATTGTCTGTAAAGTCGGTTTACGGATGATAGTTTAACGTGACAACGACATAACAAAATATACCTAGGCGTAACGGGATAATGAGCGTAACGGGACAATTTTTCGTGCGTGCACCCGGCGTTCATCGATTTATTAGACGTTGTCACGTCAAAAAGTTTATTCAGTATCTCGTATTTCCTCCCCTGGCTCTAATGACTGCTTCCATGCGGTTCCTCATGGAACGGATGAGAGTCACAATCTCGTGTTGTGGGATGTTATCCCACTTTCCTTATAAAGCAGTCTCTCGCTCTGACTCGTCTCTTCAACTCATCCCACAGCTGTTCTATTCGTTGTTGACAAGCCTAATAATAAATTACGGAAGTTTATAAACTATGAAAGTACTCTTCACAAACTTAACTTTGTTGTTGAAAAAATGTTCTCCCACACATCAATGTACAGACGCCAGCACATCAAGCTACAACAATCTGTCTAGTTTTTTTAAAAGATTTTCAACTTTATCGCATTAGGTTCAAGGTTGATTGGGAAAATTTGACAGTTTCGGGTAGCTTGATGTGCTGGCGTCTGTACCTACACATAATAATCTTCTGTGACCGGACACCTAGCGAAAATAAATACATTTTGAAAAGGGGGTCACTTTATGGAGGAAAACAAGAAAACAACAATGTTCCCCCGAGCATGGAAACAGGCATATCCCAAGCCTGATCCCGCCAGTTATCATCTCATAGTACCTACACTACTCAACGTTCTCGGTAAAATTTACGAGAGGCTTAATTACAAGCGGGTCAAAGATTATGCCGAAGCAAAGAGTCTTATTCCCGACGAGCAGTTTGGTTTTCGAACCGAACACTCGTGCATCCAACAAGTCCACCGCATCGTCGAGCACCTAGCTCTGGTTTCCAGCGTGGTCGACAAAGCGAAAGCATTCGAAAAAGTTAAGCTATACCAACTCGGCGTGCCAGACCGTCTCGTGCTCAAGAATATCATTAAGGGAACTTTTTAAAGAGATTGGAATTCTCACGGTAGCATCTCAATTCATTTTTGCAAACATTTTATATACCTATTAGGCAAAACATACACTTACCAATACACTAAAATGAGCGACATCCACAACTTTAACACCAGAAACAAGCACAAGCTACATGCTCCTTCCCACCGACTTCGTAAGGTCCACGATTTATTTTACAATAAACTTCCACTTTCTTTTCTTTACCTGCCTTTTAACTCATTTAAAGCTAAAGTTAAATCTAAACTTTGTTCGAAGGCATACTATTCTTAATGACTATTTACCTAGATGATAAGAATTAAGAATAGTTGGTCGCTGTTTTGAACGCAAGTCAATGTCATATTTATCATGTTCTTTCTCTGTAAGCTAGCTTATGACAAGTTACATGAGTTCATATAATAAATATATTTAGATTTTATTATTATTTTGTCCGGCCGTATTGGTCAGTGATTTTATACTATAAATATTTTCATTATTTTTTTAACATAATCTACTCATTACAATTGTTTTTTTTTTAATTAGTTGTATTGCAACATATGATGAACTAGTATTGTCCTATAGCTGTTTTATATTATTCTTGCCTGAACAACCGGCAGCAAGTTCGTCAACGTCATGCTCCCTTAGATGTGACTGCTTGCGGTAGCGTCGGAGGTCGGGTTGCCTCCTTCCCTCAAACATGGCGAAGGGGGTTATGGCTGATCTTTGCGTTATGCTCGTGAACGGGTGCTGCTTGTGGTGGCTGGTCGCCTTGCTGGTCATGGTTTTTTTATTCTTTATTATTGTTATAACGATAAACCTACAGTTTATAATAATAACTACGTTGGCTCTAGTTCATCACTTGTGGTTCCAGTCACAATCCAGTTGTTAGATTATACCATTGCACGTGTAAGCGGGCACACCATTTATGCCTGAAGGCTTAATTAGTTTGATTTACATATTAGACATATAATTTTCTGTGTCATGTTTTGTAAACTTTGCATACTGCTGTATAAATTCAAGTTTTATAACTTAACAGACAGATGTGTAGCTGGGGAGTTTGTTGCGCCACTTCTTTTTCCCATCTAAAACACTAGGAAGTGGTGACGGGCGGGCGTTTTGNTAATTTCATAAAATTTGATTTACATATTAGACATATAATTTTCTGTGTCATGTTTTGTAAACTTTGCATACTGCTGTATAAATTCAAGTTTTATAACTTAACAGACAGATGTGTAGCTGGGGAGTTTGTTGCGCCACTTCTTTTTCCCATCTAAAACACTAGGAAGTGGTGACGGGCGGGCGTTTTGGGGGACTGTCTTTATGTAGAACTTTGACGTTCAAAAAGTGCTGGCACTCAGCCTAATTTGAATAAATGACTTTTGATTTTGATTTCATCTTGCGAGACTTTTTTCGAACCTCACCTTTCGTTATCGCATCAAGGGTGCACTCTCGTCTCCTCACTCCATCTGTTCACCAGCAATATATCTTAAAGTAAAAAGGCCCAGTTGGCCCTATTCGCCGATGACACGACCATTTACTATACCGGTCGCGACCTTGACTCTATCGCTCGCACTCTCTTTACCTCCGCAAACATCTTGGGCAGATGGGTAAATCTCGACAAATAAAAATACCTGGGAGTCATCCTGGAAAGAGATCTCACCTTCGCTGAACACATAAGGCAGTCCCGTTCGCGCGCCGCCTTAGCTCAGGGAAGGCTCCATGCACAAATTATCACGAAGGTGAAAATTGCAACTTTTTACCGCGGTCATCCGTCCTATCATGACGAACGCTTGCGCTATCTTTGCACGCGCAAAGTTTCGTCTCCTCCAAAACCGTTTCCTCTGTAAGATCACGCAATGAGACTCTACATGTAATCCTCAAATTTCCTACCATGCAGCAGTTCATGAAACGCATTACCAAGCATTTCTGTCAAATACCGCAACCCACTTATTGCATCTGCCGCTCGAAACGAACCCTCCCGCATCTCCCAGATCCGTCGACCGAGGTAAACCCTAGTCACCCCCGATGACTCCACCACCCCACTGCGCTAACCAAGACCGCCGGTCCTTCCGTCCTCGCCTCCGAGGCCCGTCGTACGTCCCCATCAATGTCCGCTGTCCGCCCCGACTCTTGCTCGAGCCAGCCCACGCCGCTGAGCCTGTAGTCTTAAACTCGCCCCTAAATAATGAAAAAAAATTGTTGTTGGAGGAATAATAAAACAACATCTGCTTGAGCTATTAATGTCGCAAAAACTTAGATATTATTTTTAACAAAGTAATAATGTACGTTATCAACGAACAATATGTATAAAACTCTCCCGTTACTGACTGACAGATAACGCACAACCGAAAGTCGTAGAAAGCTGAAATTTTGCATGTGCTACGGGAACGGAAAATCGGGATATGCGCGAACGAAGTCGCGGGCAAAAGCTAGTCTATACTAATCACATACTAAATATACATATAATAAACTTAAAACTACCGGACCGATTTGAAAAATTGTTTCAGCAATGGATAGCTACATTATCACATTATCAGCGAGTAACATAGGTAAGTAAGTAACACAGATAGTCTAGAGCCTGAGACAGGACATAAGCTACTTTTTATTGCAAAAAAAGGGTGGACGGGGTTGAAAAGTTGTATGGAAGTATCGTCTTAGAGCTAGAAGCTTGAAACTTATTTTTTAGGCTATTGATTCGATATAAATAAATAGGACATTCAAAGTTTGTAATTTAGCTTTACCCTCAAGGGTGTAAAATAACAATGGGGAAAGATGTTACATTTACGGAGTCATTACAAAATGTGAAACTGAAGTTAACGCAAGATACGTGCTAAGCACCGCACCGTACCCAATGAGCACTGTGCAGCCGCG
>NDFZ01005266.1:25056-39361 GCA_002192655.3 Mamestra configurata | reverse complement strand
GGGGGGGGGGGGGGGGGGTGGCGCTTATGTACTTGTATATTTAAAATAATATAATCTCTCTTAATAAGTTAAGCTCTTTCCAGTGAAACACTGCAAATTGCTCAAGTATTTCCGCGTATGTGTCTTATTTGTAAAAGAATTAGCCTAAACAATTAAAAATGCTACCCAAAGACACTATTCCACGCGGATGAAGTCACGGGCACAGCTAGTTTTAAAATAAAATCAGGGTTTGCGTGGTAATATTCCAGGAATTTTAAATTGTCTTCATTTGAACATTCACTATTTTTTCATCAACAGAGAGCCTAGCACGTTTGCGCGTCTGTTCACATGTTCACCATCAGTTCATGCTCAGCGCGCACAAATCTTTTAACTTGTGCCAAAAAAACCGACACTCAATTTGATCGGCTACAAGCGCTTGCAAACCTACACAAACCAAATCAAACTCCCTTTCTATGTGACGGTTTCATGAGGTTTGACGGGGGACCACTCGCAGTTCAGCACGCTAGGGCTGGTAACTGCTTAACCGGACTATCCTGTGGTGGCCTTAAATGAATCTAAGGCCCCCAGCCAGAGCTTACAAACTTAATTAAAACTACATGATCGCTCGCTAGGGCATCCCCTGTGGGATACGGACCTCGGCTAGCGGCGTCATTTTGGGAGGAACAGCAAGGGACAGGCTGGGTCATAACATTAATTGGGGAGTTTAAAACTACTGGCTCAGCGACACGGGCTGGCTCGGTAATCAAAGGTCGAGAAGGATCTTTACGGGGGCGTCGCGACGGGCCCCGGCGGCGGGGCCGGAACACGGAACACGGTCTGTGTTTGTGTTTTCTGAGAGTGCTGGTTTCCCTACGGCTCTCTTGGATCTGGATGATGGCGTCGTCGGGTTCGACGAGGGTATGCCGCGGGCGGCGAGTCCTACTGATCTGTGAGGGGGTGTATCGGGTAGCCGATGCGATAAGGGGATTTTGGTGTTTTGAAGCAGTTTCGATGAAACTCTGCGATAGTCGTTTCATGAACTGCTTCACTGTCGGGATTTTGAGGTCGACATGAAGTCGTTCGTTCCTAATGAACCACGGGGCGCCCGTGGCCTTTCGGAGAAATCGATTTTGGACTACTTGCATCCTATGGATATGATGCGACTTTGCGTGCGCGAAGGTGGCGCACGCATACGTCATTATGGGGCGTATGCACGTCGTGAAGATGCGCAGTTTACATCTTAGGGACAGCTTGATGCATGCATTCAGCATGGAGTGGAGCCTACCGAGAGCGAAAGAGGCACGCGAGCGTGCTTCTTTATGTGCTCACCGAACGTAAGTTGTCGGTCAAGGATCACACCTAGATATTTGGCTTGCTTCTCCCAAGGGATCGGCTTTCCAAACATGGCGATCGGGCTGGGAGTGGGTCTAGAGAATCGGCCTTGCGTTTTTTCAAACAAAACCGCTTGGCTTTTCTCGGGGTTAATTCGATCCTCCACTTTCGGAACCAGACGCCTAGGGCGTTGGCCGATTGTTGGAGGACTCGAGCTATGCACTGTTCGCTTCTGCTGGAGCGGTATATGGCCGTGTCGTCGGCGAACAGGGCTAAGTGCGTCCCGGGGAAGGTCGGGATGTCACTGGTGTATAGCGTGAAAGCTAGAGGCGAGAGCACACTGCCTTGGGGCACTCCGGCGCGAACGGGATGGGGGGCTGAAAGCGCACCCTCGATACGGTACCGAAAGGTGCGGTTCGACAAATAGTCTCGTAAGATGAGCACGAGACGATCTGGCACACCGAGTCGATATAACTTGTATATCAGACCGTTGTGCCAGACCTTGTCGAAAGCTTTCGCCACGTCGAAGAACAGGGCTCCCGTCACTTGGCCGCGCTGAAAGCGGTCGCTGATATGCTCAACGATGCGGAAGACCTGTTGGGTGCAAGAATGGTTGGCTCTAAAGCCGAACTGCTCGGGGGGAATCAGGCTCTTGGCCTCGACAAAGTCCTTGAGTCGCTTATAAATAAGTCTCTCGTAGACTTTGCCTAGGCCGCTGAGCAAACTGATGGGACGATAGCTGGTCGGGGAGGACTTGGGCTTCCCTGGTTTAGGGATACCGATAACGGTAGCCCCTTTCCACGATTGTGGAAACATGTTGTTGGACAGAGCGCCATTGAAGATGGCGGTCATCAACATCATCAGGGAGGCGGGAAAGAGACGGATCACCCTGTTGGTGATGCCATCGGACCCAGGGGCTTTCCTGGGTTTGAGTTTGCCTATGATCTCCTTTACCTCGTCTGGAGTGACGGGGGGCAGGGGGTCATCGGGGTCCTCAACGGGGGGGATGGAAGCTCTACGTTCGACTTCAGCATCCACCATGCGAAGGTGAGCTTGGTCTACTGGTAGAGAACTGGGAGTGCATTGTGCCTCCAGGCTGTCGGCTAGGCACTCGGCTTTCTCGTCGTCATCGAAGGCGACGGTGTTATCTGGGCGAGTGAGGGGTGGCATAGAGGTGACCTCAGCAGATCGTAATTTCTTCTGAAGTTTCCAGAATGCCAAGTGGTTGGGTTCGAGGTCGCCCAGCATCTTATCCCAGTCAGCGTTGCGCAGTTCATTGATGCGATTACTTACTTTACGCTGTAAGTAGCGCATGTGAACTTTGTTACTCTGACAGGGGAAGGCGCTGTAGGCACGGACAGCCGCGTTCTTCTCCGTCAACAGGTCACGCACATCGTCCGGGAGCTTCCAGCGATGATCGCTCACCGCCGGAGTCTCCCTCGAACACTCGTTCAAGACGTATTGCACGTGATCCGTGAGAGAGTCGATCGCTGCCGTCGTGTCGGCGGCGGTCTCGATTAGGTCGGGGATCTTGTCCAAGTGAGGTAACTTTGTGTCTTTCAGCATTTCGCTTACTCGACTCCAGTCAGTGATCACTCGGGTCGGGGGGGGTTTGACGGTTCCGGCTTTGGCTTCTTTAAATTTAAATGCTTGGCATAGTGGCAATATTACTTAGGTCAATTTTTCTTTCAACTGACAGTTGTCAAATCAAGATTATCGACTAATGTCATTTTAACCAATACTTAGAAATTTGGCTAAACAGCGAATCAAAGAAATGATTTAAATCTTAATTTAAAACAATGAACAGACATATCTTCAACTACTATAGGTAATTATAGCTATTAGTTAAAAAAAAAATAACGTGAATTGAAGCCTCCTCACAGGGACACTTTTCTTTCAGAAGGTTTACCCGACACTTCAGGGCGGACAGGGCATTCAGCAGTAAAGTTGAAGCTGGTGAAAATGAACCAATCAAATTTTCAACTAGTCAAGCTGCAAGGAAAACCACTAGACCACTAGTAAAAAAGGTAGATACTGACATGCCATGGTATCAGCCATTTGCTGTGGTGGGGAGTATTGCAGTATTTCTTATATATTTCTGTATTTTACGGGAAGAGAGCGATATAGACCTTGAATTTGATAAAACATTATATGAAAGAATAAAAGGTCTAGAAAAAGAACAACTCTTACAATCATACAGATTCAACAAAGAACATGGAAAAAGTGTAGATGATATAGAAAAAAGACTTAAAGAATTAGAAGAACAAGAAACCGATCTAGTTGCGTAGATATTTAAGTGAAATAGTCATGTACACAATATTTAAATAAATTGCTTCATTAGAATTGTTAAAATGTGTTATTTTAACAAGTCAGTATTGGTCCGAACAGGAGTTGATAACCTATTGCTATAAATTAGCTTGGCATCATCATCATTCAGCTGACGCTGTACTTGTTTTCCTACCCCTACTTAAAAAGTTTAAAATCAGTATGGTGGTCTGATGTGATTAATCTATACTAATATTATAAAGAGGTAAAGTTTGTGAGGTTGTAGGAGGTAATCTCTGGATCTACTGAACCGATTTTGAAAATTGTTTTACCAATAGAAAGCCACATTATTTGTGAATGTCATAGGCTATATGGGCACGGGAAAAAACAGGATATGCGCATATGAAGTCGCAGGCGAAGTGCTAGACCCCAATAAAATATTCAAGTAGACATCAAAAACCCACCGCAAAGAGGAATAATTAGCATAATAACTGTCATTGAGAACTCACAGCTGATCAGTCATTACATTACTACTATGTTTCAATATCATCAGTTTATGGTTATTTGTTTAGGAATGCAGTTTATTCAAAATAAATCAATAAAACATAATATGGACCCTATGTTTCCTGGGTCAAAATCGTTACAAGTCAGCTCTAATGTAACTTATTTCAAGGAATGCAATTCAATTACTTGTACTTAGTGTCATTGAAGTAATTAATGGCTGGACTGTTTTTTTTTTCATCTTTTTGTTCCCTTTTTTTTAATGATGGGAAATCATCAAATGACTTCCTACGCACTGAGTCGAGCGGAAAGGTGTGTCAGACTCTTACTGACTAAAACCCATCCATGTTCCTCCAAAAGCCCTTTGCGTTCCAGGGCCGCGGTGGCAACCTTGACTGGCTCTGCCCCTAATGGGCCTCGTCTTCTTTGCTGAAATCTCTTTGAGGCATGCATGGAACACAATGTGCCATCGACCCGGGCCTGGTTGTGATCGGACACCGAGCCACCCAACGCTCGCCGTCCGCAGGTCCGCGCCTATGGTGGCCGGGGATCGCCCTGCTACTCCCGACGCCCGGATTTTCTTCTGTTGCGGCGGTTGGGGCGTAGGGTTTGTCTCTGCCTCACGCGGTCCGCCTCCTCCTTCACTAGCATTACTGCTTCGCAGAACCATTGTAAAATACTCTGTCATCAATTTGTTACATTTCATCACCAGGGCTGCATAGTCGATACCCGTCTCAAACAGAATTAACGATGGACGAGAGCACCTCCAACGAAGAGCAGACAAAACAAACTAAAAACCTACAGTAGCAGCGTGGGGATTTAGCGAGGCTGAGCGATCGCCTGGGGCTTAGTCCGCCACTGATCCTTACAGTAGAAAAATAAATCAACCGTATTCCGAGTGGTTAAAAAGTAAATGAACAAGAAAGCTCCACGCTAAAAAAGTACTAATCTAGGTATCTAGAAAGGCAGCATAATCATAATGGCTAGCTTCCCTCAAGGCGCTGTTCTGGGGCCCATCCTGCACACTATTTTTAAACCTCGACCAAAAAAGAGTAGTGTTATACTTATAAGTTAAGTAACTACATATTATATTGTGCTTATGACACCCGTCTGTCTGCCTATGGCATCGTAGTTCGTAAATGGATGAACCGAGTGTTCTTAGCTATGATTCACGAAAATCGGTTAAGCCATTTGAAGATCATCAGCTCTTTTCTAGTTGAATGAAGGGATGTGAGTAGCTTCTATAGGGTACTTCAATGGAATCGTAAGAAAATGGTTACTGACCTGAGAATACCCAACTCCCACAACCTCACATAGTTATACAGCGGAGGTATCGTGTTTGGGCTCACTGGAATGATTTCAATTAACAGATTATAGGTAAACTAATTATCTTGACCTGATGCTGCAGCATGACCTGGAACTTGCAGGATACCCAAATTCTCACTTACAGCAGATGTTTCGTGTTTGGGCGCATTTACAATTCGGTTTAAAGAAATTTATTCTCATAAGAACAATACATAGGTTCACTTACA
The DNA here is from genome assembly GCA_002192655.3 of Mamestra configurata. NCBI lineage: Eukaryota > Metazoa > Arthropoda > Insecta > Lepidoptera > Noctuidae > Mamestra > Mamestra configurata. The sequence continues at coordinate 33,752 of NDFZ01005266.1, read as the reverse complement.
ATGAGATACAAAGTAATTGTTTATATCTAAATAAATACATTTTGCCTCCGATGCGTGTTGGTGAAGTTATACAAAACAAATATAAGGGAATCATGTAATTGCTAACATTTAATATGCGGTATGACTACATTTCATAAACGTAATTTCTCAGCTTTAGTTTAAATCTGTTTAAATAATTAATACATAGGTCAAAAGATGCTCAGCTACTTTCACTCGTTCAACAGATATGATGTTTTGGCACTATAATATCGTAATGTGTGTAAAACTTAGTGCCGGTGTAGGTGTAGATCGTAGGATGATAATAAGCATGAAATAAAAATAAATTTTAAAGATTTAAATAACCCCCAACAACAAAACTTATTAGGTACCTATGTATGAAAAATAATATTTTGGCACAAGCTTCATCGCGTCGGGGGACCGCTAATTAAATAATCCTTGTTAAATACAAAATGTTAAATATAAGCGGTCTCTAGAGGCGATGACGCTTGGGCCAAGTGCATCAGACCTTCCTGAAGTTGCATGTTGTGACTACTACATCCGTTGACGACGCGGAGAAAAAGATCCTAAAGGCAATTAATGAAAAATTATTTAATTAAGTTCAACGCATCTAAATCTGTCCTAGTAATCTCCACCCTGGGACACTTTTAGATACTTTGGCCTACATTTAGATCGATGGCTCACCTGGAACTGGAACCACCATTTAAAATCAAGGGAGAAATATTAAGCTATCAAATGATTATAAGCTGATAAAATGTTTCTTAAAACCTTTGGACCAACGAGTACAGAGCACGAAAATGTAATTTTTAGATCCATTTGCAATGTGTCCTCTCTGGGTTCGTAAGAACTATTAAATACATGGACAACTCCAAATGACTAATGTAAGGGATGAAATTCTCATCACATAAAGCTGAGTGAGATGCATCCTAATGAACTCACCTCAGGGGCCCTACTATGAAGTTTTAAAACGGTCGAGATTCCGTTCCAAGAGAGAGACGGAGCTATAAATAGCATATAGCACTATCCCTTTTACATCGTCGGAATTGGATGGCATTAGCAAGTCATAGTAGGGCACCTGGGCTGGTAAGTCAATCCTATCAAGAGACTCAAATAAGAAAACATACCCATTGTCTAGACTGTGTACCTAAACCATCATGGTGAATCAATAAAGTTAAATGTGTAAGTAGTTGCCATCACCGGACCACACTCATACTAAGTTAGTATTTCCAACACAATCCCTCCTGAGATCCACCATTAGTATAAAGTATTCCATTATAATACTATTGAGTGCTAACTTTATGAGTTTGTGTACATGTGTAACTATTTGAAAAGATATTTTTTACATTTTGAAAGGTAGATTTATACCGGGTTGCACTTAGGCAATATATATTGTTCAACTCTGGATTGTGGCCAGTGTGGGTTGACGTATACATTAAATTTAAAATTAGAGAAAAAAGTAGTAAGCAAATCAGTGGACATTAATTGTAATTTACTTAGGTAAGTTGACAACTTGGTGACTAATTCCTTAATTAACCAACATGGTGTAAGAATATGACTCACAGCATTCTTTGCAAAATTTTGTTAGGATTAAATGACAACAAAAAAAAAACACTGTTTTTGACCCTAATCATATTTATTAAACACCAATTTTCTCATAAACATCATAAGATGCAACTTAATTATGCCAAACACAGAATTCTCACACTGCACATGGTTCACATTACCTATTATACTACTTAAGATGTAAAATTACCACAACTTACTAACACAATGCTTTGCCCATGTAAGGAATACTGCCGAGGTTGATTACTTTTCTAGATGACAACTCAACGGACAACAGTATTTAATACATATGCTTAGTCAACTTACATAATAAGAATGTATTTAATAAAAACTCAGTTCTGCTGCATCCTTATTATTATGAATGAATATGATATTAAGTATTTTAAAAATTAAAGAAGACATTAGAAAATTGTTATGGAATTTAGATCTAGGTATTGAATTACAAAATAATTTATGATTAAGTTTGCTAGAGATAAGTTTAAGCACGCTCCCCACGGATTCGTCGGGCAAGCTGGATGTCCTTAGGCATGATTGTGACACGTTTGGCATGGATAGCACACAAGTTGGTGTCTTCAAACAGGCCAACCAAGTATGCCTCACTTGCCTCCTGAAATTATAAGAAAAGCGTTAGGTATGACATTGCACGCTTGTGAAACGCTTTAGTCAATGATGACCATAGGTCGAGTAAGTGCTCACCTGCAGAGCGCCAATAGCAGCAGACTGGAAACGCAAATCGGTTTTGAAATCCTGGGCGATTTCTCTCACCAGACGTTGGAAAGGTAGCTTGCGGATTAGCAACTCAGTTGATTTCTGGTAACGACGAATTTCACGAAGCGCTACTGTACCAGGGCGGTAACGATGAGGTTTCTTGACTCCACCAGTGCTTGGCGCTGACTTACGCGCTGCCTTGGTGGCCAACTGTTTACGAGGAGCTTTACCTCCGGTAGACTTACGCGCGGTCTGCTTGGTACGGGCCATTGTTCTCTAAAAGAAAGATAAAAGTTTTAACAATGCCTTCAACAGGGTTTCTCTCAACCCGCGAAACGTGGAAGATCATGTTACGAATAGAACACTTATAATTCACACTTAATAATCAACTAAATCCGTACTAATTTACACACCTTTTAAAGTTATTTGGAAGAAATAAACCACAACTTTTTAATAAAATAGGATCAGAGAACCCACAACAAAGATCATATGCTCAAGATGGCGTCGAAGGGAATGGCGGGTGAAACAGACGCCAATGATTCCGACAGCCGATTGGAGGACAGAAATGATGTTTGGAGCATTTGATTGGTGCAAAATGTAAGCACTATTATTGGTTAAAGAAATCGGAACTTCAAGAATGACAACGTTTGATTGGTTGTTCTTCAAAGTGTAGCCATAAAATACTACTTTTTTTGATAAAATAAGTCACTATACGCCGTTACGAAATGTTGCTATCATGTAAAAAGTGATATTCAATGAAATACAATGTCCCCAGTATATTTTGATTTTAGGAATCTACGGTACTGAGTTTACATCATCTGTCGTTAGAAGAAACGAGGAGGAGATGCTCGTGGCCTAGCACTTCCATAAAAAGGATTCCAACTTTTCCAGCGACTGTTTGACTTGGTTTGACTTGAAAACAGAGGCCCTGCATTAGTATTTATTTTTAATTGTGGTACTTTTCTAAGCGAGTTGATTCAAATGTTAGGTCGCTGGAGTCAATGGTAGCATGTAGGTACCAATTGACTGACTTCATATCTTCATAGCGCCATTGGATTCATAGGCTTTGGAAGTCTGGGAGGGCAGTTCGCGAGTCAGTTGTAGTAATACGCTAAGATGTGGCCAAAGAGTGAACTACAGATGAACTGCTCGTGAGTCAGCGGGGCAAGTAGCTGATCAATAAGACTGTCTTCAAAATATAGGTTTTCTATACGAGGCTCTTCTGAGCTGCAGCTCAGACCGTGCAATAAATAATTGAGTTTCCAAGTTTTTTTTTATTTTCTTATCAATACTTTTCAGTTCAGACCATTGTTATTGTTCTATTCTATTTTGATGTAGAAATAGGTGTCCTATTTTTTGTCTCAGTTTCTCTAAGCTCTGGCGTCCTTGAAAAGAGCGAGCCAAATAGAAAACATACAACTTGACAGTGCTGTCAGTCAACTCATAGCACTTTATTTTTTTATTTAGACTGACCGAAATTAAGTTCGACACAAAGATAACGCCTGTTTAAGTTCAAGGCCGTTTAAAATTAAATTGTTTGGTGATTTCGATATTACTTTGATACTAATAGAACTGAAATGAACTTTATTTACCTTTTTCCCTTTCTAAAATATTATGTATCACGTGATCGTCGTATATTGAATTTTAATTGGTTGTCGGTGAGCGTGCCCTGCGCGACGCGAGAGGCGCAATAATTTTCCAAAATGCCGTCGGAATCTAAACCTTTGTTAGCAGCTCAAACAGAAAAACCGAACCATTATAAGTAATTACTTGTTTTTATTTGTGTTATATGTGAAGTGATAGTGTTTCATGTGAGGTTCAATATAGTGTATTAGCTCTGAGTCTACGATTTTGTGTTCCAGATATCTAAAGGAGTTTCGAGTAGAGCAGTGTCCGTCTTTCTTACAACATAAATGTACACAACATAGACCTTTTACATGTTTTCATTGGCATTTTAATAATCAAAGACGACGAAGGCCGGTCAGAAAAAGAGACGGGACTTTTAACTATAGCGCTGATAACTACTGTACAAAATATAACGAAACATCAGGCATTTGTGAAGATGGAGACGAGTGAGTGTCGTTGCTTTGTTTTGCAACTTATTTTACTTTGTTTACTCATATTGTACACACCAACCAAATAATATTATTTCGACTTGCAGATTAATTATAACTGAAAATTGTCTTCCAATTGGAACTATTTGGTTTTCATATTTTGTTTACTGCCAACTAAAATATAACCCGACCAAATTCTGAGTGTACAATATGTATTACTCGATTTATTTATTTCATGGCATTGTGGTTTGGTAAGATAATATTGATGTGGCTCGTTGTTCACTATTTGTTTGGGCAATTTTTTGTTTTGTTTGTGTTATAGTAAGTATTAATAATGAAAAACTTAGGTACTTAATTGTTCACCAAATATTGTATTGTTATAATAGTGTTCACACTACAATAAGTAATTCAATTTATTGGTGTGCAAGCTTTAGTATATTGTTATAAATATATGCTGGAATATAATATTTCCCGTATGGAAATATTATATTCCATCATAAACCTAAACACTTTTACTAAATCTGTATTATGCATCATTCTACCCTCATTCTCAAAACCAAGAGTTTTGCTAACCCATTTACGCCCAAAGCTAAAGTCATGGTAGAAAAATAAATAACCTGTGTTATTTCTAAATTTTTAAAACAATGGGCACTTCCAGTGTCCTTTTTTTGTATACTTAGCTAATCAATACACCATGCTTTAAGCATTTTTTGTAGTGTCCACATGCCCAACATGTTGTAAACAGCTTTCTGGCAGTGGTTTTTAAAGTTTGTAAGTTGTTAATATCATGACCACCCAAAATTTGGGTCCGAGAAGCTATTGAACATGAACATATATTGATGTCCATGTCAAAAAGAATCTTAAGCATGATTTGACAGTAATGCTGGATTGAAACTGATGCTGATCCGTCATCATGTTATTATAAAGCTTTACTTTTCCTTTCAGAAGGATAAAGTGATATCCCATTGTTCAAACAGTGTTATACAGGCACCAAACCAACAATATTTGGTTTCTGGTGTCAAATGGATAGTCAAATCGATGGAATTCACCCTGGACAGGCATAAGAGAAGACTTGCTGCTCCAGTTTTCGTGAAAAATTCTAATGACAAAATAGCTAGATTTCCATATATTCAGCAAAGACAAAAAAAACTATAAAAAATATCATTTCTGCCTTGGATTTGTATCAAACTTGTTCCACAGTTATTACTTCATGTGTGTCTAATGACTCAATCTAGCTACTTGTAAGAAGGCACCGTAAAATAAAAAGCATAACTGCCACCACAGCCAGCCATTTAGCTTCTCCTCCATTATTTTCTTCATAGATGAGAATACTTGATTTCTGAAGGTAGAGGTACTAAATCAGTCATCATCCTTTTCTTCTCTCATAACAAGCTTGAAGAATTCTTAGAATCTATAATAATAGTAATCATTCAGTATAATACCTATGTATCTTGGCATTTTTTTGTCTACTGAAAAAAATACATTAAAAGGTACCTCTAATGTGCCCAGTGTCCCTACGTGGGGACACCAAAATAAAAAAGCAGTTCATATCCCAGAATGATTTAATTTCATATTTTCATTAGTAGGTACTCCACAAACCTCAACACCCGCTCTACCCCCTTTAGTTTTGGAAAATTAAGCAAAACGATTTTCATTCATTACCCAGCCATTTCTGCTGCTGATTATGTGGTCTCTGGATCAGCGCAACTATCCACCCCATTCACCTTTGCAAAAATCGTTAGATCTGTTTCAATTATCCCAATTTTAGTTTGTTCATACCAATTCCCACATAAATTGAAGTAAGCAATAATGTCCTCCCCTAAAAACTTCATCACCCCTTTTCGCCCCTTAAGGGGTTTATTTTCGAAAAATCCAAAAATTTTTTATTTTTATTTTTGATCCAAATCATAAATGCCGTGTTCATTTCACCATGTCATAGGCAAATGGCCGTCTCCGCGAACTAGTGCGCTTTCGACCGCGATCGAGACAAATTATAAGAATGCCGTGTTGTTTAGTGGTTTCTCGTAAAAACCGAAGCCTAAACCAAAACTTTGTACATCATGGAATCACTTACCATATTATTATATAAATATAAGTGTTTTACTATATTTGTCTTTAAAATCATGAAAAACAACAAATCGTAAAATATTACTATGTTATTTTTGTTTTCAAAAATCCCTTTGACTGTACTATTTTGCAATAAATACATTGCTCCTAAACCACTACCTAAGTTTGCCGCCAAGTGACTGGACAAGCAATGTAAAAATCACAAAACGATACTCTTATTAAGCAGATGCATCGCGTAGAACGGCCGCTGCTTCTTGCGACGAGTTAGTGATGTGCTTGTGCAGATCCACTAACGTAGGCTATCGACAACGGACACGGTGGAGATCTGCCCTGCTTAGACTGAGCACCGCCGTGTCCTTGTCAAGGCGATCGGCGGCGGCAACCTCTCGCGTCCGGCCCTGGTTGAATCCATGGTCCGGAGCGAGGAGGCTTGGGAAGCGGTCACCTCCTTCTGCGAAGCAGTAATGCTAGCGAAGGAGGAGGCGGGCCGCGCGAGGGAAAGGCAAGGCCTTCGCCCCAACCGCCGCAACAGGAGAAGACGCCCCGGGCGTCGGGAGTCGCAGGGCGATCCCCGGCCACCGTAGGCGCGGGCCTGCGGACGGCGAGCGTTGGGTGGCTCGCTGTCCGATCACCACCAGGCCCGGGTCGATGGCGCGTTGTGTTTCACGCGCGCCTCAAAGAGTTGTCAGCATAAAAGACGAGGCCCGCTAGGGCCAGAGCCTGCCGGGGTTGCGGAATTTGTTCGAAAGAGTCACCGCGGTCCTGGATCGCAAAGGGCTTTAGAAGGAACACGGATGGGTTTTAGTCAGTAAGAGTCTGACACGCCCTTCCGCTTCACCCAGAGCGGAAGAAGTCATTTGATGATTTCCCATCCTTAAAAAAAAAAAAGGCTATCGACAACAATGTCGATTGACGAATGAAGTATTTGCTTTTATAGTTTATTTTTTAATTTGTCAACCGTTTTAACCCGGTTAGAAGATCAATGTGAAATAGTGTTTTTTACTACTTACTGAAAATAAAAATAATATGCCTATATGACTTTCACATAGGATTAAATAAGCTTTGGCTGCATCACACGTACTTAGGTGTCATGGTCCCCAAACGTAGGTCCAATAATGGTGAATAACTTGTTAACTCCATGATAAGAACAGGAAAAATATTCTTAATAAAACAAGCTTTATATTGTGTTTGATTTGCATATACATATTATCAATGTTATTGTAGTTCTAATTATAATTTAACTCATTCAAAATATTATAGACAAAAATGAACTACTAAAAGGTACCTTATTTATTTATTCACTACTAGCGACCCTACCCGGCTTTCGGCATCCGATTACTTTATAAACAAGTCTCGCACATTGTCCGCGTTGATTTCGTGCTCCTAAATTAATAATAATCCAAAATGTCTTTAAAGTATCAGTTTTTATCAATGCGCGAGTGTCGTCTATTCAGCACTGTACAGGGTTTTTTTTACGACAGGTGTCCATACCTGCACCGCACGGCGGGCGACACGGAGCGGCGCTACCACCTGCGCTACTACAAGACGTGCATGTGCGTGCACGACACGGACGCGCGCGGCCTGTGCACCAAGAACGGCGCGCACTGCGCCTTCGCGCACGGCGCGCCCGACCTGCGGCCGCCCGTGCTGGACATGCGCGAGCTGCAGGCGCTGGACAACCCCGACGCCGCCGACGGCGACGCCGCCGCGCCCAACGCCTTAGATAGAGAGAGGAATCTTCAGAACGAGGATCCCAAGTGGCAAGGTTGAAACACTATTACGCACCTTCTTGAAGCAACCCCATGTGTTTCCTCATAATTTATGTTTGGAATACTATTAACATAACTTAAAACTTGTATTTGCATGCCAAGTGTACATAATAATTGGTCTTACAAATAGGTAAACAACTTTTATTTCAGATACAAATTATGTTTTATCATCATATAAAACGGAGCCGTGCAAAAGACCACCTAGGTTATGCAGACAAGGATATGCTTGTCCTCAATATCACAATAGTAAAGTGAGTATGTCCAGCCTCCTACGAAACGTAATAAACCAATTAATGATAAATAATACCTACATTTTGTTACATTTGGTCAATTGTTCTGTTTGATTATGTTCTGGTGTTGAATTTGCTTTTTTATATAATCTCAACTTAAAACATTTTAGGATAAACGCAGATCACCGAGAAAATATAAATACCGCAGCACGCCTTGTCCAAACGTGAAGCACGGCGAGGAGTGGGGCGAACCTAGCAACTGCGAGGCGGGCGACGCGTGCGGCTACTGCCACACGCGCACCGAGCAG
>NDFZ01005266.1:0-23465 GCA_002192655.3 Mamestra configurata | reverse complement strand
CTGGAGACGGCCACCAAGTGCATGACGTGCGAGGAGCGCGCGCGCAGCGTGACGCTGGCGCCGTGCAACCACTACGTGCTGTGCGAGCAGTGCGCCGCCACGGCGGACGAGTGCCCGTACTGCCAGACGCCGGCGCAGCAGCACCAGTAGCCGCCGGTGCCCTCCGCATATCGACATTTTACTCCTTGCGAGTATCCGTATAAAGTTATCGACTCAGAATGCATCGCGAGGCCTAGATTCCTGGGTTCCCTTTTAAACCTCGATTCGGTATGAGCATATCGCATCGCCCCGATCCGAGAAACTGACTATAGTTAAATATCTTCACATTGTTGACTTGTCATGTTCACCTGCTCACCAAAGTTGCAGATAATTATATTATGGAGAAATATACTAACTTTGTTGGTATATATTATTATCAGATGAATGATATTTATAACTGACAAGATTATACTAGAACGTAATGTTATGGATATAATGCTTTTGATGTTAACATCTTTGTTTAATAGCCTCTCGTGTTAGTGGACGGTTGCTTTGACTCGTAATGGTAAACATACAAAATATATAATATATATTATAGGTATTTATGAGGTTTTATCTTGAAAATTAAACTTTGTGGTTATGCTTTCACCAATGATCTTAGATGTTAAGAAAATTTTGTATCGATTTGGATATTCTCATTGTGACTCAATTTATATGTAAGTTATATTGATATTGATGGAAGCACGGCCATGAATATATTAGTGATTATAAGTATCGGAGAATTATTAAAATGTAGTATTTAGTTTTATACAGATATCTACAAATCATTTTACATATTCAGAATAGAATACTTTAGAGGTGTATAAAAGTGTTACACGGCTGTCGTGGGAGTGTGGCTTGTGTCGGCTTCCTCGTGTTTACTGCAAAACATGACTTTCACTAATAACTAGCTATCTAAGGACCAAATTTTTCTATTAAAGTATTGTAATCGTGACTATACTAGTTTAGAAGGCGCGACTTGCTCCGTGTGCTCGCCCGGCGAGTGGGCGAGGAGTGACTAGCGCGCGAGTGACTAGCGCGCGAGTGACTAGCGCGCGAGTGACTAGCGCGCGAGTGACTAGCGCGAGAGTTACTAGCGTGCGAGGGACTAGCGGGCGAGCGGAGCACGTCGCGGCAAGAGCTTTCTTTAGATCAAACGACTATAACTGCTTTACATATTTGTCTAGATGCCCCACGTTTAAAGAAGCCGAATAATATATTTTTGTAGACGACGTTAAGTGCTTTATTCATGAAACTTTCATGAAAATGTCATGAAGAAGCACTGTTTAACACATAATCGATATCTATCACGTGTTTGTTTTCCGCTTGTTGCGATAAAAAGAATCTTTTATAGTTATAACTTGAGTTATTTACACTCCCGACCTCTAGCGGCCACGTGGACGACTGATGCTTTACTGAACGAAACGAATGTTTAGGGAAATACAAATTCAAACAAGGCATAATAACTATAAACGATATTTAGAAGAGTGAAAGTAAATCGATATATGAAATTGGGGGTATAAGAATAGAATACACACCCAGACATTTCATTTAAATCGATTGTTTTTTGTGATCAAATTTTGTTATTAACAATCTTGTAATACTAAAGTGACTTAAGTAAGTAAAATAAAACAAAACCATGTTTCACTCTTTTATCGATTGCCTGTGTTGGATTTGGAGTGGAAATAAGTGAGTGGCAGCGGTTGCTTCACGGTGAACGCACGGACTGAGATAAGACTGGCCTGATTGAATGTAAGAAAAGAAAAACTTACCCAGCGGAAGTTGTTAGCATGAAATAAAATCATGACTCCGTCGCCCCTAGAGATCGAGCGAAAAACTAGAATTATATACAAAACGTAGCGCATTTTATGTTAACATTCCCAAATAATCACTAGATATTATATTTGTATTGAATTATCCCTCTCATTATCTTCTGTGTAGAGGTTTAACTGAAGTTATTACAGCATATTGTTACAGTGTATTCTAAGAATGAAGAACTCCCACTTGAGCACATTAATTGCATTTAATGGTTTTTTAACCAGGCGATACATTTATTTCCAAATGAATTTATTTCAACAAACGCATGTTAACTGGGTAATATTATGTCAGTTTCTCTGCCATGGAACAACCTTACTATAAATGTTAAACTTGTTGTAGTGAGAACTCATTAGTTTACATTTGTTTCTCAGACTGAAAAGGTTTGCGGGTTTGCAGAATAAGGTACACGATGTGTTCTAGACGGACACAAACATAGGCTTGTAAATGTGTTTGATTATGGTGCGTTATCCATTCGAGAGTTTAGTTGATAAGTTGACTTGTGCCACCGACTTGGCAACACTCACAGTAAGTAGATAAGTTTTATTGAAGATTTTGACTATTCGCAAATGTTATAATTGCATTTTAGTTTTTCCTAGCATGACAAGCGGTCTACACGATCGCTTCAGGTAAAGTTCGCACAAGGATTCGCATTCGCTAAGTTTCGTGACAGGTTGAAGTTGTTCTATGGCGGGATAATTAAAGTGTATTTTCACGAAGTTTTTATATGTACTACTTGTACAATTATTTCCGTTTCTGTAAGTCTGAGCAACTTCTACTTTTAAACCCGCATGGGATTGTATTTCTGAACGCTCTTCGCGCTTCGGTTAGAAGGGTAGATAGATAAACAACTTCCCTCCTTTCTTTTCTGAAAGCCAAGCGTAGTCTTGTGACCACTCTGTGTTATCCAATGAGATGGAACAGCTAGCTTTTCGAGCAGGCATTCAGAAACCGCGCCGACATCTGGTCAGCTTTACTTGGCTCGTGCCAGGGCGTGTTCATGTGCGATGCAACTTCTTGAGCGTCGTACGCAGAGCTGTGTTTCTTTGTGGACACCGCGCATTCAGAAATGTTCTCTTTTACCGTTGCGTTAAGTCTTAAATACAAACAATTTTTATCTCCAGTTGTTATGCCTACGGGCTAAATTTCACGAATTATTGTAATAAATACCACTCTACTGTAATTAAAACAAGTTTCCTACAACACGTTTTATAAATACATATTTTATTTATATTTTACTATTTTAACGTTTTGACCGCCATGGACGCCACGGCCGCGTTGTTTTTTTTTTAGTGGCGTCTTGCAGTTCAACCTATGAGGTTGTCGACTGCTTAACCGGGCTTGTCGCGTACATCATGCTTTTATAGTGGAATGTGTGAGCCCGCACATATTCACACACCGCATCCCGTACTACGCGCTGCATGCCATTCGGTAAATTAATAAACACAAACAATTCCGCGCGTAATAGTCGGTCATAATCAACTCATAGCTCTGGTACACTACAGACTGAGATCTTAAAATTTGTGCTTTCACTAAAATATAGATTGACTTTATTATATATCGATTCAACGAGACGATAATAGAATCAAATTTTTTGTAATAATATTAATTTAATTTTGGTCCGGGCATATCGTACGTGGTGGTCAGAGTTAAATATATTTATACTATGAAACTTTAAAGTTTTTTTTGTATGGATATAATATTGTAATAGTAATAACAAATTTAACTTAGATATATAACTTAGATTTAAGTAGTGTTTTCAAATTGTAATGGACATTGTTTTAAGTGTGTAGAAGCGTCTTGTATCGTAAAAACAGAAGCAATATGACCACAGCCGCCTTTTATAATATTCAGATTTATACAATGTTGAACGGCGCGGCGCACGCGGAGACGTTTATTGATATGTTATCATTATCAATTAAGCGCTCCACCCTCTCTGTACAAAGAAGCATGCGACTGACTAGTGATAGAGAAATTTGATGTATAGAATGCCAGTTTTGATGTATAGATTGCCCTTTTGTGACTTCATCTTAAACTATTTTTTATTTTTTCCCATGCCAACGTCGTAGGTCATAGTACTCATAGTTGACTTTATTAAAAGTGATGGCTAACTAATATACAAGAACAAGCACATTTTCACAGACTGCTGGCTAACTCGTAGTCTACCGCACCACGAGATCACTTTAGATGGAGCTTCACAACTCGGTAGCAATTGGATTTATTTTATTTATTTATTTATTATTACATAGTATAAAGTATATAAGAAGGTTCATTTAGTAGCTCCCAAATCAGTGATAATGTAGTCATCAGTAAACGCCTCCGCAGTGCTTCGCAGCCTAAATATAATTATGTCGACACGGCACATTTTGTATACTGGCTTGGTTTTGTAATTCAAAAACGGAATAAGATCTCTCTGTAAGGCTTGGAATCTTTTTTTAATAGTTGTCTTCTTCAGAGGTACCTGATGGCTGGATCAGAATTTTTAATCAATTAATATTAGATTTAAATCAATTTATTCCATATAATAGAAATCTGAAAATGTATCTGTTACGACTAGTTTTACTATTATCGTTCTTTCTCAGTTCAATGAGACGTTTTGTCAAAAATATTTGATTTATTAGGTACTTTATATATGAATGAAGACTAAGTCGGGAATCATGTTTTTAACTGTCTACAAGTTAATATCCGCCTTACTATTTCAATCAGACGGAATTAAATATCATCCGCCTCTTTTCCATTTACAGTATTTACACTTGTTACCTAATGAGCGAGTTTCACCAATTTAACTGAACGCGACCAACTCCACCACTTAAACTGCGTTCTTTCCACTATATTCCAGAACGAAAATTATTATAATACACTGTTTTTGAACGTGGTCGCTTTCAGGTGCACTGGTGAAAACTATTGGAACTTTTCAAACAGCGTTTTATCTAAACCCCTCGAGCAGGCAATCAGGCTTGGTTAATTTAGCTCTGCTTTGCCAACTTTCATTCGGCCCAAGTCCCCTTTGACAATAAGCTCGCGACGAAAACTTGTTTGTAACAGATACGATTAAAATACACAAACTTTTGCTTGCCTTGAATTGGATTATTTTGTGATAAACCATGATTTCTGGGGGCTCACATTTGCTAAAACAATTTGTTGGCATGTCGTTTTGTTCGCATGACAATTTGTTACTTGTCTAAACTTTAGTTAGATCGTAGATGGTAAGAGACCTTCACAAATGTCGTGATCAATTGATTGTGTCTGAAACATATGGAATAAGTGGCGTGAAACAAAATGTTCTGTGTGGCCATAGCGTATATTTATAGTCTAGCTTGCTAATAATTTGAGATTTAGATGTGTATTAGAGTCGATATTTATTTTTATATAGAAATCTTTATCACATGGAGAGTGTAAATTTTGTTGATGAAATTTTGTAGTTGCTATAGATACGTATCGCGTGGATCCTATCTGTACCTAGCGTGGTTTAGTTGACTATGGCTCGTGCGTGTTGAACATCGGCGGGAGTGTTGGGCCGTGTGGGCCGTGTGGGCGGGCGCCTGCGCACGTGCTCGTGTGAGATCAGAGTGAGCGACGACGGGCGTGGTGTGGTTATTGTTTATGTACACATTGTTTTATCATCGTTTTAAGCAATTATTTTATCCAACATTTATAACAATATATACCTACAGTTTGCATTTTGTTTTTAGTTTGTTTAAGGACCAATGTAGTTTAAAGGCTTTTAAGGTTTTTTGCATGTGCATAATAACAACATTCGACTATTTTACTTAATATATATTATATACTTATTTTTAATTTTATTTAATTTTTAGGTAGGTAGGTCCAACAAATTCTTTCAAATTTTTATTGTTAAATTAGAAATATAATGTTATAGTAGACAACAAATTGAGACATGCGTTCACACTCACATACTGGAGATCAAATTGTTTATTTTTTTTATTTATTACAAAATATGCATTATAGCTTCTAATATCATAGTAGATATTTTTTAACAAAGTAATTTTCAAATCCATGTGATACAAATTAATGTGTAACAGAGATGTGAAGATTATGAATATTACTAGATAGGTAGGTTTAATAAATTTAAAATTCCATTCAATAGCATATGGGTTTTATTTAAAGTTCCTTTTTATGCATATCCCGGTTCCCAGAGTGCGAAAGCGAAGTAACGTCTTGAAATTGTCATTGGCCACATGAAATGGCCAATTCTATTACATATATCCACCACGACAGATATGCAGGGTGAATTTTAAGTGTGCGTGGATGGCCAAATCCGAAACCATGAGGAATATCGAAAAACACTGAAAAGAGTCTCGAGCCCGATTTTGATGAAAACTAAAACAGCATACTTAATGGATTTTTGAAAAATCGGTTTTCCTAGCCAGGAATCGAACCGCTTGGATTTGAAAAAAAAAAAAAACAACCCGTATTATTACACCATCCGAAAGTGTCGCTGATCAAATTCTGGGAAGTAATAACAAGTGGCAAACTAAAAGGAAGTTCTATTTTTCACAAAACACTTTATTAAAAAAAAAAAACATTTAAATCTATGATGCCGTTTTAGTTTTCATCAACATCGGGCCCGAGAATATAGAACTGCATCATTGGATTTTTTAAAAAATCGCTATTTCTAGCCAAGAATCGAACTGGTTGATTTGAAAAAAAACCCACCTGTATTATTTCACCATCCAAAAGTGACTGCTAGAAAAGTGCTAGGTAAGGTAGGTACTAGAGATGAACAATTTGTCAGTTGAGGTTTTTTTTTAAATAATAAATGTGTTTTGTTTCATAGAGGAAAAGGCTATTCAATTATTCATTAACCTGAACAATTTTTTTTATATAATTAATTGTTGGATTTCATGGTCTGCCTTTATTCTAGATGCAGAACATGAAATCCAAGTAAGCCTTTCAATCGATACACCACCTTTATCAACTTGTATTATGCAAATAAAAGATTTGATTGATTGATTGATTGATACCTACAGAAAATTGCAGTTTTTTTTTCACATTTAGCGGGTTCGATTCCCGGTTCAGACACGCGATCATTTAAAATTCTTTGAATGCAGTTTGTATTGTTTTTAAAATAAAAATGGAGTCGTATTTTTTTCTATCTGCATTAAAGGTACTTTCCTAAATGTGGCAAAGTTTTGGGATGTCCTGTATGTTTGAATTCAGAATTCGAGACAATTATTGAATTTTGGACCAACAAACCCTAAACCATAAAGACAAAGTTCATATTCCATTTTTTTTTAGGGCCTTTTTAATACAAACGGTCACTTTCGAATGTGGTCAAACCGAGCCCTCCGCATTATCTTGCAAGACTTGACAGCCCTGTAGAAAGATTCTTTAATCGAAAAAGTCAAGTACAGTGGTGCTATACTACAGCATTGGTGCCCTAACATATCATAAATTCATAATATCACTTTTTTCGGCACCTTCACATTTGGGTCAAAAAAATATGAAACCTGGATGATGTCCTTTGATAATTACCTGGAATTTTGAATCTAAATACCTACTTGGTTTCGGGGAGAACAGTCAGTAATAAATAAAACAAAGAAAGCAAATTCTGGTTCTTTAATAAATAAGTTACAATATTGCATTGTTTTAAAATTTACAGGATTTATTAACAAAAACAAAGGTAGGTAAGTTAAGCGCACATGACCCTGCCGACACATGCAGTTAACATCAAATAACCGAGACAACTTTGCTTTACCTCAGTAAATAGCTAAAGCGGTATATGTATGAGCAGCATAGATGTGGCAAACGGAACGGAACGGAAGAAACGGAATACCTACTATGTGATTGTGAACCTGTAGTTTGGTACGGCACAGTCGATTAATTAATTTATCAGTAGGACATTTTAAACTGTTATTTTCGGGATCGTATGACAGTTTCAAACTTACTGCATTTTTTTTTGTTTTTAACGGTGTATCTACGAGCACTGGGATATTCACGTAACCGCTACTTGTAACTGTAAGGTTAAGGTTCAAACAGAAAAGCGGCGTGTGAACAGGCGCGCTAACAGTTGACTGTGAAAACCTTCCTATGATGTTTTGCAATAGAAAAAAACCTTGAGTTCCGAAATAAGGTAAGCAGTAAGTACCTACGGACGCCAGCACATCAAGCTACCCGAAACTGTCAAATTTTCTCAATCAACCTTGAACCTAATACTTTTGCGATAAAGTTGAAAATCTATTACTTAAAGAATTTTGACGGATTTTTGTAGCTTGATGTGTAATTGTTTATAATGACGTGCGGATGACATTATCACAGTATAAATATGAACAGTACGGAAACACACACACAAACATGCGCATCGACGAGCCCCTAAGTGGTTGCCGCGGTGCTGTCAGTATTGAGTGCCGCGTCAAGACGAGTTATCTCAAGATCTTTTTAAAAATACCACGAGCGTATTGCGTAGTATACCTACGGTTGTTTACAAAGTTAAAGATCTATAATTCTACAAGCTGTTGTGTGTTAATATCAAACTGTTTTCCGTGTTTTACCTATACTATTGACCGCTGAGATTAACCGAAACCATGAGATTACCTATTTAAATTGTATTTGTAAGCTAGTTAATTTCAATTCGATTGATTGATCACTACAGAACAATGATGTTTTAATAAAAATAAAAGAAAAACAATATCAAAAACGTTAAAAGGTTTTGTAACCCTATTGCTTAAATGAAGCGTAGGTAATTATTTTATCAACTAGGCTTACTTTCCGTACTGTTCATATTTATACTGTGACATTACGATGCTCAAATCAGATACCTAGTTGTTAGTTTTGAATATTACTAAGTGATTGCTACACTCCAGAGAGAGACAGGTATAAAGTGAAATATAAGTAATAACATTTCAGCAATCGCTTTTCGAGACAACAATGTAGCCCAAAAACCTTCCGGGTTAAAATTAGGTACTATTTAGGTCCATTTTTTTATAATTTAAACAAATAGGAAATCAAATAGAAAATTATTTATTTGACAAATGAACAGCATCTTACATAAAAAAATAACGTTTCATACATTTCATTGGGAAAAGTATTAACACCTGCAAAGTTGGACTCATAAGGGCGGGCGCCCACAGAATCAATTCATTATTTTCGCAAATTCTTCCACTACCCCAACACTTACCTATATTGGTTGAAGATTGGCAAAATTATTTTGCTAAGAACTTTACTGTTAAGTTACTGTTTACGATTATGAGCCGTAGTGTTTTCCCTGGATGTGGGACTTAGGCTCCATGCACATTAACCTTTCGCAAGTAGTTCGTGTGCGGGAAGCCTAAGGACAAGTTTTTTTATCCATAGTTAAATGAACCAATAGTTAAAAAACGTGGGTAAATTTCGTTAACATTAGTTTTACGATAAATATTTAGGTTGATCAACGGTCAAATAAATAACTAGTAGTTGAAAACTATTAGTAAATAACTAATTTTTGATTAAAATACGCATTTTAATTCAATTTAACCAGTATTTTTAACCATAGTACCATTAAACTTTCTCGTAACAGTACAGGCGTCTACGTCTCAAGACATAAATAAAAGTTAAAAACCAGTTTAACAAACATTGCATACTAATCTAGGTATAACATCTAACAGAAGACAGTTTTCTTGGTTAAAGAGGATACCTTAATTATTTAAAGAACTGTTTAATTAAAACAACAGTCAAGGAAACACGCTGAATTTTAAGAAGTTACACTGTATTTTACTTACTGATTCTTAGTCGTCACATACTTAAATATAAAATGAACTTACAAATAAATGTTTAAAATTTTATTAAGTAGGTAAAGCTTAGAAATGCATAGGGCAACATTTTAGAGAACACAGGAGGCAATAACTTCTTGTCTTACTACTCTCTTCATGTAAGTAATAGACTGCTAGCCTTTTTTTTTAACTTATATATTATACTTGAATAGATAATTCGAGATAATTTTAATCCATCACCACAAACTCAAGTATCCATTTTAACAGTGTGTTTGTTGAGTTGATTTTTAAGCGACCGGGTTGCAAAGAAATTTGATCTTTGTTTTGTATGACATAGTTTGTTCATCCAAAATTTTCAATTTGGTTGATCCAAAATTGGATAACTTTATCTCGAATTATTTGTCATGGTAATTTATTTACTTACATCATTGTTGCTCGAATGGAGTACGTTTTAT
The DNA here is from genome assembly GCA_002192655.3 of Mamestra configurata. Taxonomy (NCBI): domain Eukaryota; kingdom Metazoa; phylum Arthropoda; class Insecta; order Lepidoptera; family Noctuidae; genus Mamestra; species Mamestra configurata. The sequence goes on along the minus strand of NDFZ01005266.1, from coordinate 13,471 downwards.
CAACAATATGTTTTTTTTAAAGTAATTACAAAAATATTTAGACAGATTGTACACAACAAAAAAATATGAGTGGGAAGCAATTTTCTGGTTAATTATAAAGGACGGATATAACGTTCAAGTTAGAAATCTGCTGCCAAACTAATAATAAAATAAGCTAATAATAAATGAAGAATTTACCATTATTTCCGATGTCATTATCGAATGTCAACACATATGACTAAAATTGCTTATTTTAAATTTGTTTAGCTGCCATAAAAAATGGATAAATCAATGTAACAGTAAGTAACTATATTATTGCGCTGTTATTGTTATTTCAACTAGAATAAAATAAGAGATCTACGGACAAAAACATATTTTGTGAAGCTTCTTTGTATTTCATTTGAACATTTTTCATGCAAATAATATTGTGCATGAATTACTTATAACAAAATATGCCATAGTTACCATAAAGACTAGGTGGTTAGTACATTTTAAATTTAGAGTTGATGAGCAAACGCCAATTTTTCGTCGGCCCATGAGGCTCCACTTACCCTCAATAATATTAAACGATTTAGCGAATTAAACTACATTTCAACAGGTTGTATAATAGGCCTGATATATAATAAAATAATTTCTTCGCACAATTACATAATATATTTTATAAATAATCTATTAATACGTTTAGAATCTAAGAGAGAGCGTGTACCTACTCGAGTAGGTATGTAAGACTACATCTATAATTGTAATCTCAGGCTTCGAAGCGATATTATCTACTAGTTCAACCGACAACACCACTATATAACGATCTTTGGTACACTTTGAGAACATGTAAGGACATAGGTATATTAACCTACCAGACTGTTGGTACTCTAAGAGTTGAAGCTAAGATATGTGGTAGACCGGTACCTATTGTAAGGGAAGAATAATCATAAAAAAAACATGCGGGGCAGTCTTTGGGGACTGCCGATAGAAGTGAAAACTAAGCGAAAGCTCAAGCGTTCGGTGACGATGACGCGAGTTCCATGATTTTTGTTCACACAAAAAGGTCTCAACGCGCCTCAAGAAGAAAAATATCTGCAGGGGAAAAACAAGGTATGTCCCTCATAAACTTGTTTTAACTTACTTAGGGTTTCTGTATATTTCTTCTTCCATTCCTACTTCCCGATTCGTCGTGATCTCAGCAGTCTTTCTTGCCACATCCACAGTCATAATCCATCACAACAAAGGGAATTTTAGGCAATTTCTTTAGCATAAATCCTCATTCAAAGAATGCCTACGTATTTTTTTAGGTTCTTTATGTTGACCATAAATTATTAATCAGTTTTTATGGAATAACTTCTACGACATGTATAATAACTTTTTATTACAGTAGGTAAATTTTTGTTCATGTATTGCAACACGAACAAAAATGTAAGTATTGCAACTTAAAATTACATTCTTGGTTTTACCGCTGTCCCGGGGTCGGACCATGCATTTTAAAAGGCTCCTATGCTACTGTGCTACAGGCCCCGCGGTTTGCAATATCAGTCCTAGAGAAAAATAAGCTCCTTTCTTTAAATCGAAAGACAATTTAAACTCTCCAAGGCGGGGTGCTGAACATTTTTGCATCCCGTTTAAATGTAGGTAAGTATCGAAATAACGGATACAATAAAACAACCGATAATTTCCTGTAGTTTGGTGAATAACTTAGATAATACTCCAGTGGGTATATTCATAATATTTCTTAAATAACTGATAATAACTACGAATTGTTCCATTTGTTTTAGATCGTACTTCACTATGTTAAGGTGTTGTCAGTTCAATAACGCCACCTAGTTAACAATGACATGCCCTCTAGCACTGTCTGTAGGTAATTTCAAATATAATTCTTAACTACTAAAAGGCAAATTTGAATGAATGTTAAGCCATTAATGCTTCGGCGGTCTAATTCTAGTTTGCTAGTAACCACTGTACTACATGGACTAAAGAAAAAGCCTTCGACATGCCATTAATTGGTCATATCGCAAGCTTTTTCAAAATGTCGTGAGGACTATTGACCTGTCCAGATAAGGTGCTTACCGCGTGCAGCCAATACACCTCTTCCTCATGAACTCGTTTCCGTGTGATCGCCCGACCCCTAATACTCTGTTTAGATATGAGCGCCACGCTGGCGCGCCGTCGTCGCCGTAGTTGTCAATGGTGCGCCGCCGCGATGCTTTTATTTTGTATGACGTAAAGGTGCTTCTACGTAATAGCGAAAAAAATGAGCAGGCGTTTCAAACGAATATGAACCTTTGCTAATTCATAATTTCATATTCGTATGCCACGCTTACATCGTCCTGAGTAGCTCCATCCCTCTCTTACAACAGAGTCATGACGGAATTGGCTTTTCATAGCCCAGGTCGGTTTGTTTCATCATGATTCCGCTCTTAGAGAGAGACGGAGCTATACAAAGCGAATAGCACTGTCCCTTTTACATCATCGGAATTGGATGGCATTAGCACGTCATAGTAGGGCAGCAGTATTAAGATGTTTAGACCAAACGAGCGAATGCTTATTCTATCCTCTTAATCACGTCGGGTTTGAGTGAAACACAATGTCAAGACACAGCATTCTTACCGTACTAACATTTCTAAAGTGAATAAAGAATGCTCTGGCTGTAGTTATCTGTTCGCTTAGTCTACTCTAGACCCAAATCTAGGAGCGCAAACCACCCCATCTGCACAGGCATTATACACTGCGTCAGCTACATATCCTCACAGTAAGAGTACAGTGATACAAGCTCAATCGTTGCGTGAGGAGAGTCCTTTACAATAAATCTATCACTAAATACGACCTAACCTAAATAAAGCTTACAGTCATGGTCTTAAAGAAATGCAAGACTCTAAAAACTATATTCTTACTAATTCGAGGTATCGCATTGTCTTTACACTTTTTCAAAAACTTAAAATGTGAAAATCATATATTTTCGCGGTATTAACAATGAAAATATGAAATCAAGTTTTCAATGGACTTACACGACATTATTACACCCGTACGTATGTTTTTTTATTATTTATAAATACTGAGTCCATGGATAGTTCATTATACGTGTTGCATAATATTCTTGAAACACGCCAAGATAATAGTTTTTACCTATCAATTTGCGGAGTTCATATCATAGTCATCGCATCACTAAACGTCATAGTCAAAAATTTTTTTTTTATTGAAACCACAATTCAAACGCTAGCGATTTGTCTCCCTATGCTCCCTGTACCGAGGGCTGCCATCACTAAAATTGCCGACGCCGGACGAAATCGTAACCCGGACATTTGGGTGAGATTCAATATTTTCCTCGGACATCCTAAAAAAAAAATGTCGTTTTAAATAAAAAATAAAACATTTTTAAATGAATCTATTATAGCTTGTTTGCAATGTAAACTGCAGCTTTGGCTTTTTTGCAGCGCCGGGTTAAGTAAGCTACACGATTTGATTTTTTTACTAAGTTTAGTTTTCATTTGTTGCTTATCTTTTAAATTTTCAATCAATCGATTTTCCCTTGACACAAAGTGTCCGGGTTTTACCATGACAACTTTTAAAAACTCCGCCCGGACGCTCCCCGGCCCCCCTTCAAACTAGGACAAATCCGGGGAAACCCGGAAGGATGGCAACCCTACCTATGCCTTACAATTAACTTATGCGTCAAGTATAATCAAGATGGAATGACAGCTCACTCCGTGATTACGTGACATCTTGATGGTATGGATTGACAGCTCACCTCGAAATCACTTCACCCAAGCCTTCACTTCGACATGTTTACAGAATCGACCGGCAGTATAATCACACCGTGAACACTTAGGTGAAATGAGCTTGCAGTGTGATTCAGTAAACATTTTACCGTGTAAACTTGGGTGAAGTGAACATGAAGTGAGCTTTCAATCCATACAAACAAGATTACTGTGGGCCAAAGTTTCAAAGAAAAAAGAATGCAGTCTCATGTTGGTCAGTTATTGAAAGCATTTTGCCTCTTCTACCTTAAATACAACTTTACCAACGCTTTGCAATCAATCAAGCACGTGATGTGAAGGCGGCGTTATTCTGACTCAGTCTGAGCTTGTAAGTAATTGACATTTCACTACAAGTCCCGCTGCTTCTCACCTCGCCGCAATCGTGATATCTTTCGTTTTGGGAGAGCTTCGGCCGAAAGTCGAAGATTATTGCAAACTGGAGCCCAATTCTCGTACTTAAAAAGCGTTTAGGCGAGCAGTCATGCGGTCGTTCCGAGTTCAGCGTTCACTGTAATCTATACAGTGCCTTAGAATCTTACACACAACAAGCTTGTAAAAAAGCTGTCAGACCGCGACAGTCAAAGTGAACGAGCGTTCTATTGGAGTTCCGACGAGATCGAAAAGTTTATTGAATTAGTGAGTAATAGAATTTCATTTTCCGAGAACTATCGAAATCAAGTGCGACAAGTGAATTTTGGTTTTCCGTAAAAAGAGCGTGTGACGTGTTATCACTGCTAAAGATTACTGAACTCCAGATTTGTAGACCGTTTGCTGTGTGCGCATGAGTGAACGAGGAACGCAGTCGACCGCATATAGCAGTCGCCTGGGCGGTGTGTTCAGCCGCTATAATTCAAGTATCTCAGAGACAATCAATGTTAAAAACTTGTCAAAATGTAAGGAAATTAGAAGTGTTTTTGGCAGTTTGCGATTGCGATGGGAATGCAAACACTTCTTAAAAAATACGAGAATTGCCCTCTGAACTATTGCCAAAATGAAACGAACGGTGGTTGCAAATGAAAGCTACGGCAGTTGTAAATGTTACTCAATGGGGGCAATGCAGTGGTCGGTAGAACCGTAACTTAAGCTGCCATAGTCCTGCCAGGGTTGCGGAATTTGTTCGAAAGAGTCACCGCGGCCCTGGAACGCAAAGGGCTTTAGAAGGAACATGGATGAGTTTTAGTCAATAAGAGTCTGACACGCCCTTCCGCTCCAACCAGAGCGCAAAAAGTCATTTGATGATTTCCCATGCTTAAAAAAAAAAAGCTGCCATAGTTAGGCTGTTTAGTAAAATATTGACAATAATCACAACAAATGAGTAAATAAGTTCATGTCAAAAACCAACCAACAGTGAATTTTGACATTTAGAAGACCTCACGCCACACTAGCGCCTCTAGCGGCAAAGTCAAACGCGATAGCCCTCATTGGATTGTCGGTCGCCTATATAACACCACTAAGCTGTTACACTTTAATGAGTCAACAGAATAAGGATGGGCGGGAGGGTGTATAATCCCTTTTTCTAATGTTTTTATGCTTTACTCGACCAATAATCATCTAAAGTGTCCTAAAATAGTACAAGTTACAGCTGCCATTGCCTTAAATTATTACATCATTTTGTAATTGCTTTAAAATAATCTCGAGACAAATTTCATGGAACATCTTATTTTATTTTTCAAGATTCCTACTCAGATCCTTTGATGTTTTTAACATCGCCAAAACACTTATATAACAATATTATATAATGATAATTTATGATAAATATTTATACGTTGCAATTATATACAATTATTTTATTTACAGTAGATACTACCGGGACCTAGGTATCGGTATCATGTGTTATCTAGGCACTAAGTATTTTGTATTACAAGAGCATCAGCGAAAAATTTTGTAGAATTAATGCCGTATAAGTAATGAAAGATTGATCAACTTAAAAAAGCAGTTGCATTTTGTGATCGATTGAATATAATACAGTAATAAGAAACTCCAAAAAAAACCTTGCCAAAGCAACTGTGTGGACGTGATTTTAAATAATGCACCTTAATTTTAGTGACATTAAGAGCAAAATTGTACATACGTCGAAAAGTGACGAGGTGTAGAAAAACACGTGTTTGCACTTTAAGTCGCTTATTATAAAGTTTAGTATTGAATTTCATCTCTGAGCCTGAGGGTAATAGGTACATCTCCGTGAGGGTAAATATCTACCATGACGGTATAAAGTGGATGTTTGTTCTACGCCTTACCTCCAACGTATGAAAATATATAAGAAATATTAATTGCAGAATCTGCATTCTCAGCACGTTTATAGAAACCTAGCCATACAAACACGGTAATTGTAATTATTATGACAGGTAAGTTCACTCGGTGATCGACTTATCAGAGTTTCTTACAAATAAAATTGATTTTACACTCTTACTAACTATTTATAGCGTATTTCGTCAAAACATAATCTTAATAATCTCAAGCAGTTTAGAATATTATGACTGTCATGGTTATGAAATATTTTTGAGTACTATTCATAAGCCCAATTGCGTAACACATTGGGAATCGTTTTGATAAACCGATATTATTATTAATAAAGTCATTTATTCATTGCAAAGAACATTAAATCTACTGAGGGTTTCCTGAAATGACGAGCACCAGCTGGCAGCATCAGATCCAGGCACCTGTCAAAGCGCTTATGTTTTCTGACATTTGTTTAATTGATATCAACGTCTTGTTTGCGTCAAAGTCACTTTTTCAAGGAAGAGTACCTCTCGCCTATGTGGTGCCAACTGGTCGCGTTATTATTACTGAAGACTCTCATTGCCCTAGTCATGCAAATACAATCAAAAAATGTTTTGGCATACAATAATTTACAAAGCCACGTTGCCGAAATATTTGGAATTAAAGTTCCCATGTTACGATCATTGCTTCCAAATATCTTGGCAACGCAACATTTTAGGTCACTATATCTCAGCCTCTCAGGGCATTTTTTTTAAAACTCATTTGTTGGGCACTCAAGTCATGAGGTTTGGCTTTATGGCCCGTCGCCATACAGCGATTTGTCGTAAAGGTTTGCGCAAACAACAAGTCGTCCAAATTTTTGTCATCAGTTACATGCTTACTCGTGCAAATTTGGATTTCTGTGCAAGTAAGTTTAAATGTGTATGCGGGCCTTTTTGGTTAATCTATAGTCAAGGAATTTTCATTCACCTTTCGTTCTGTCACCTTTTCAAACTGTCATTTTCGTTTTTTTTTGGCAATACTTATTCGGAAGAAATCTCATGTACCATGCTGGTAGAACCTAAAGGTTTTAGCCATTCATCAACTAAATTATGATGTTGACTATCGAATGGGGTATCATTAAAACAGTTGTGATGAAACTTAAATGTAGGTCCAGCGTACCCTTAATCAATACTGCTACCACCATGCTGATTGGTTATTTTCGACTGTGGAACATATAGCCCGTTCGCGAAGAAGCGTCTTGTTTCCGCCAAAACAGTTGATTGTGTGGAAACCCAGAGCGAAAAATGTTCCACAATTCAAAACGAAAATTTCCGACTGAACAACTGTTGGGTTGTTCACTGCTCAATTTTATTAATATAAATATAGTACCTTTTCGTTTGCCTTTTTGATCTCATGGTTGTGAGCGCTTCCTGCTAAGCATTATATCCTACGTTGGATTCAGGGTCAGGTAGTGCTATTGCAGCAGGCATCTGGATTTATGACCGGCCCCAATTGAGGACTTAAATATAAGTGGCGAGATCTGGGTGTGGTTTAGGTACACCTGCGTATATCTTCAGACGATCCAGGCGAGTGTCGTAGCCGGCGGGCTGCGGGTGCGCTCAGACCTGCGTGCCGTGCGCGCGCTCGGCGTCCAGCGTGACGTCCTCGGGCGAGGCCAGGTCGGCGCGCAGGCGCACGCCGCGCCCCGTCAGCGTCCAGCGACACGCCGCGCCGCCCACCCTGCGGAGGGGGACACGCTTACTATACCTACTCTAAAGGCAGCACTTAACTTGGCGTATTTGTCAAAATACATGGATCATCATCATCTGCCTAGCCTTTTCTCAATTATATTGGCGTCGGCTTCCAGTCAAACCAGATTCAGCTGAATACCAAGTATTTTACGTGGAGCGGCTGCCTACCAGACCTCCACAACCCATTAACTGGGTAACACGGTACTCCTTGGCAAGACTGGTGTCAGATTATCTGGCTTCTGACTATCCGTAACGACTGCCAAAGATCTACAAATGACAGCCGGGACCAACGGCTTAACGTGCTTTCCGAGGCACGGAGGAGTCTCGGTATGTTAAGATGGTCACCCATCCACAGACCAACCTCGGCAAGCGTTGCTTAACCTTAAAGATCGACCCGTGCGGCTGTTAATATTTAGCCACGAGCTAAAATACTTGGATAAAAGAAAATATACCCTAATTTAATTGACATAAAGTTAATTATTTAACAAATAAGTAAGGCTATCATCATCTGCCTAACCTTTTTCCCAACTATATTGAGGTCGGCTTCCAGTCAATCCGGATTCAGCTAAATACCAGTATTTTACGTGGAGCGACTGCCTACCAGACCTCCACAACACAGTTACTAGGTAACACGGTACTTCTTGGCAAGACTGGTGTCAAATTTCCTAGCTTCTGACAATCCGTAACAACTGCCAAAGTTCTACAAATCGACAGCCGAGAACAATGGTTTAATGTGCTTGCCGAGGCACGGAGGAGTCTCGTTATGTTAAGATAAGTCTAAAAGAAGATGAAAGCTGTCCCCTCAATCTATTAAGTTAGTTAGGTGCGTATGATCACAAAGCATTCGAACGTTAGAATAGCTAAAAAACCCAAATCTTGAGTTGACTCTGTTTTGGCCTAGGAGTGCGATAATTACTTAGGGCCTGTTTCACATGTGTGGTGACAGGTGGACACAGGAATATGTTCAGTAGGCGAGTGTTACCTGCAGAGCGAGTCGTCGGGCGGCGTGGGCGCGGGCAACGCTTCGGGCGCTGCGGGCGCGACTGGACACAGGTCTGGGTAATATGTTCAGTAGGCGAGTGTTACCTGCAGAGCGAGTCGTCGGGCGGCGTGGGCGCGGGCAACGCTTCGGGCGCTGCGGGCGCGACTGGACACAGGTCTGGGTAATATGTTCAGTAGGCGAGTGTTACCTGCAGAGCGAGTCGTCGGGCGGCGTGGGCGCGGGCAACGCTTCGGGCGCTGCGGGCGCGACTGGACACAGGTCTGGGTAATATGTTCAGTAGGCGAGTGTTACCTGCAGAGCGAGTCGTCGGGCGGCGTGGGCGCGGGCAACGCTTCGGGCGCTGCGGGCGCGACTGGACACAGGTCTGGGTAATATGTTCAGTAGGCGAGTGTTACCTGCAGAGCGAGTCGTCGGGCGGCGTGGGCGCGGGCAACGCTTCGGGCGCTGCGGGCGCGACTGGACACAGGTCTGGGTAATATGTTCAGTAGGCGAGTGTTACCTGCAGAGCGAGTCGTCGGGCGGCGTGGGCGCGGGCAACGCTTCGGGCGCTGCGGGCGCGACTGGACACAGGTCTGGGTAATATGTTCAGTAGGCGAGTGTTACCTGCAGAGCGAGTCGTCGGGCGGCGTGGGCGCGGGCAACGCTTCGGGCGCTGCGGGCGCGACTGGACACAGGTCTGGGTAATATGTTCAGTAGGCGAGTGTTACCTGCAGAGCGAGTCGTCGGGCGGCGTGGGCGCGGGCAACGCTTCGGGCGCTGCGGGCGCGACTGGACACAGGTCTGGGTAATATGTTCAGTAGGCGAGTGTTACCTGCAGAGCGAGTCGTCGGGCGGCGTGGGCGCGGGCAACGCTTCGGGCGCTGCGGGCGCGACTGGACACAGGTCTGGGTAATATGTTCAGTAGGCGAGTGTTACCTGCAGAGCGAGTCGTCGGGCGGCGTGGGCGCGGGCAACGCTTCGGGCGCTGCGGGCGCGACTGGACACAGGTCTGGGTAATATGTTCAGTAGGCGAGTGTTACCTGCAGAGCGAGTCGTCGGGCGGCGTGGGCGCGGGCAACGCTTCGGGCGCTGCGGGCGCGACTGGACACAGGTCTGGGTAATATGTTCAGTAGGCGAGTGTTACCTGCAGAGCGAGTCGTCGGGCGGCGTGGGCGCGGGCAACGCTTCGGGCGCTGCGGGCGCGACTGGACACAGGTCTGGGTAATATGTTCAGTAGGCGAGTGTTACCTGCAGAGCGAGTCGTCGGGCGGCGTGGGCGCGGGCAACGCTTCGGGCGCTGCGGGCGCGACTGGACACAGGTCTGGGTAATATGTTCAGTAGGCGAGTGTTACCTGCAGAGCGAGTCGTCGGGCGGCGTGGGCGCGGGCAACGCTTCGGGCGCTGCGGGCGCGACTGGACACAGGTCTGGGTAATATGTTCAGTAGGCGAGTGTTACCTGCAGAGCGAGTCGTCGGGCGGCGTGGGCGCGGGCAACGCTTCGGGCGCTGCGGGCGCGACTGGACACAGGTCTGGGTAATATGTTCAGTAGGCGAGTGTTACCTGCAGAGCGAGTCGTCGGGCGGCGTGGGCGCGGGCAACGCTTCGGGCGCTGCGGGCGCGACTGGACACAGGTCTGGGTAATATGTTCAGTAGGCGAGTGTTACCTGCAGAGCGAGTCGTCGGGCGGCGTGGGCGCGGGCAACGCTTCGGGCGCTGCGGGCGCGACTGGACACAGGTCTGGGTAATATGTTCAGTAGGCGAGTGTTACCTGCAGAGCGAGTCGTCGGGCGGCGTGGGCGCGGGCAACGCTTCGGGCGCTGCGGGCGCGACTGGACACAGGTCTGGGTAATATGTTCAGTAGGCGAGTGTTACCTGCAGAGCGAGTCGTCGGGCGGCGTGGGCGCGGGCAACGCTTCGGGCGCTGCGGGCGCGACTGGACACAGGTCTGGGTAATATGTTCAGTAGGCGAGTGTTACCTGCAGAGCGAGTCGTCGGGCGGCGTGGGCGCGGGCAACGCTTCGGGCGCTGCGGGCGCGACTGGACACAGGTCTGGGTAATATGTTCAGTAGGCGAGTGTTACCTGCAGAGCGAGTCGTCGGGCGGCGTGGGCGCGGGCAACGCTTCGGGCGCTGCGGGCGCGACTGGACACAGGTCTGGGTAATATGTTCAGTAGGCGAGTGTTACCTGCAGAGCGAGTCGTCGGGCGGCGTGGGCGCGGGCAACGCTTCGGGCGCTGCGGGCGCGACTGGACACAGGTCTGGGTAATATGTTCAGTAGGCGAGTGTTACCTGCAGAGCGAGTCGTCGGGCGGCGTGGGCGCGGGCAACGCTTCGGGCGCTGCGGGCGCGACTGGACACAGGTCTGGGTAATATGTTCAGTAGGCGAGTGTTACCTGCAGAGCGAGTCGTCGGGCGGCGTGGGCGCGGGCAACGCTTCGGGCGCTGCGGGCGCGACTGGACACAGGTCTGGGTAATATGTTCAGTAGGCGAGTGTTACCTGCAGAGCGAGTCGTCGGGCGGCGTGGGCGCGGGCAACGCTTCGGGCGCTGCGGGCGCGACTGGACACAGGTCTGGGTAATATGTTCAGTAGGCGAGTGTTACCTGCAGAGCGAGTCGTCGGGCGGCGTGGGCGCGGGCAACGCTTCGGGCGCTGCGGGCGCGACTGGACACAGGTCTGGGTAATATGTTCAGTAGGCGAGTGTTACCTGCAGAGCGAGTCGTCGGGCGGCGTGGGCGCGGGCAACGCTTCGGGCGCTGCGGGCGCGACTGGACACAGGTCTGGGTAATATGTTCAGTAGGCGAGTGTTACCTGCAGAGCGAGTCGTCGGGCGGCGTGGGCGCGGGCAACGCTTCGGGCGCTGCGGGCGCGACTGGACACAGGTCTGGGTAATATGTTCAGTAGGCGAGTGTTACCTGCAGAGCGAGTCGTCGGGCGGCGTGGGCGCGGGCAACGCTTCGGGCGCTGCGGGCGCGACTGGACACAGGTCTGGGTAATATGTTCAGTAGGCGAGTGTTACCTGCAGAGCGAGTCGTCGGGCGGCGTGGGCGCGGGCAACGCTTCGGGCGCTGCGGGCGCGACTGGACACAGGTCTGGGTAATATGTTCAGTAGGCGAGTGTTACCTGCAGAGCGAGTCGTCGGGCGGCGTGGGCGCGGGCAACGCTTCGGGCGCTGCGGGCGCGACTGGACACAGGTCTGGGTAATATGTTCAGTAGGCGAGTGTTACCTGCAGAGCGAGTCGTCGGGCGGCGTGGGCGCGGGCAACGCTTCGGGCGCTGCGGGCGCGACTGGACACAGGTCTGGGTAATATGTTCAGTAGGCGAGTGTTACCTGCAGAGCGAGTCGTCGGGCGGCGTGGGCGCGGGCAACGCTTCGGGCGCTGCGGGCGCGACTGGACACAGGTCTGGGTAATATGTTCAGTAGGCGAGTGTTACCTGCAGAGCGAGTCGTCGGGCGGCGTGGGCGCGGGCAACGCTTCGGGCGCTGCGGGCGCGACTGGACACAGGTCTGGGTAATATGTTCAGTAGGCGAGTGTTACCTGCAGAGCGAGTCGTCGGGCGGCGTGGGCGCGGGCAACGCTTCGGGCGCTGCGGGCGCGACTGGACACAGGTCTGGGTAATATGTTCAGTAGGCGAGTGTTACCTGCAGAGCGAGTCGTCGGGCGGCGTGGGCGCGGGCAACGCTTCGGGCGCTGCGGGCGCGACTGGACACAGGTCTGGGTAATATGTTCAGTAGGCGAGTGTTACCTGCAGAGCGAGTCGTCGGGCGGCGTGGGCGCGGGCAACGCTTCGGGCGCTGCGGGCGCGTCGTCGTCGTCCGGGGAGCCTTCGCTGGCCGAGCTGGAGCCCGCCGAGCTGCCGCCGCCGCGGTACCGCTCCACCTCGTCTGAACACACATATTACCTACCAATTTAGCTACAAGACACGGACACATTCTGGGACGAATCGTCGAAATGCCAAAATTAAAAGGATTGATCACAACAATGACATTTCGACAACGTTTGTCAATCGGTTTTAACGTTTCGACACTACGCAGCACGGACCGAATGGGAGTATAAGTGCGGAAAATGGTGTCTCTACTCTATCGTTTTGAAAATCGCTTTCACCACGTTACCGCTGACAGAATGTCTCTTGTCTAGAGCCTAATGTGCTTCACTTTGCGTATTTGTCAAAATATTAGCGTTACCAACAACGCAAGATAGCTAAGTCTAAAAAGTTATTATAAAATTTATCGAAAAGGAGTTCTAAGGGAAAGAAGATATAATATTTAATTTATAGAAAACTTAATATGGGCTCTCTCCATCTTTCGAAAAAGTTCTTAACTAACTTTTTTGACCTGGGTAGTGGGTATGCATTTAAATGTATCTTAAAATCGATAGTAACTTAATAACCGTATCTTAAAGTCGGAGTAAACGCTCTTAGGCCGAGCTAGCCGCATACATACAGTTTAATCAAACAACTATTTAGTTGTGTGTTCAAAGTATATGGAGAGCAGCGAGTCGGGGATCGACTGCTTAGGTCGGTGTATGGTCGGTCGATAGTCGTTGAGTTGTGGCCGCTTCTATCTATCTATTAGGGTCTGGTTGCTGACGTTGGACCATCGTGCCTGTAGCGAGGGGGATGGTACCTCGCTTGTCGTCGCAGTCGGGTGCGTCCTCCAGGCTGCGGAGGATGTCGGCGCACAGCTCCGAGTCCAGAGGCACCGGGTTATCTGACTCCCTGCAAGTTACATACTTCGATTCAACTTCATGTTCACAATACAGTTTGTTTGAATAATCGGACTTAAGGGTTGTCAAGTCAAAATTGAACTCGTT
>NDFZ01005265.1:354406-470265 GCA_002192655.3 Mamestra configurata | reverse complement strand
CGTAGGAATGGTGTCTGGGCACTTACCGGCGGCCTTGAAGACCATGAACTCAGTTTTCCTTGTGTTATATATAAGACCATGTGATGCGGCGTATTTTTCATACGTCTTCAGCATCTCTCTGATTGACCTTGCAGTCGGGCCCAGCAACACCATATCGTCCGCGTAGCTGATGTTGTTTACACAAACACCCCCCACCCTGCAACCGACACGCATGCCGCTGAGCTCGACTATGAGGTCATTAACATACAAGTTGAAGAGCGTTGGAGAGGACAACCCCCCCTGTCTCACTCCGCACTCCAACCTGTATGACTCTGAGAGGCAGTTTGCCCACCTAACACAATTAGTCTGGTTTGAATACCAGTAACGAAGTATTTTCAACAGTTCCGCCGGCACACCCCTGTCCTCCAAAGCACTCATCTTCCTCCAAAGCACTTCATACGAAACGAGATCGAAAGCTTTGGAGAGATCCAAAAAACAGGCNCAGTTTGCCCACCTAACACAATTAGTCTGGTTTGAATACCAGTAACGAAGTATTTTCAACAGTTCCGCCGGCACACCCCTGTCCTCCATCTTCCTCCAAAGCACTTCATACGAAACGAGATCGAAAGCTTTGGAGAGATCCAAAAAACAGGCGTATACCGGAGTCTTCCGTTACGTGTAGTTTTGGACAGTGTGCTTAAGAGTTAGAATCGCGCTTTCAGTGCTGACAGTCCAGGTCTAAACCCAAACTGTGCGTCATGTATGTGTATGTACTTATTCAGACAAGACTCAAGCACACTATCCAACAGTTTCGCTACAGTTGTCGCTAGAGAGATCGGGCGATAATTTCCCTTGTCTGATATGTCTCCTGTCCTGTTCTTCACTATGGGCACCACTGTAGTTTTCATTAAATCGTCAGGTAAATATGAATGACTCATACACATATTGAAGAACATGGACAGGACCCTCGGCATGTGAACGCCCGCATATTTGAAGTGCTCAATACTGAGCCCATCGCGGCCCGGAGACTTACCCCTACGCATACTGTTAATCACTTCTCTCAGTTGCTTTGCTGTGAATTTTAGTAAAGGTTCATCGCCCGCCACGGTGGGCCCACCATCTGGCATAGTGGTCGAAAGGCCCAAAGGAGAGCTTACTTTAAAGTGTTCCATGAACAAATTAGCTATGTCCTCTGGGTTATTTCGGCCATCAACATTCGCAGGGAGGCTAGGCTTAAGATCAAGTTTACTAGTGGACTTCCAAAATTTTGTTAAGTCTTTTTCGGCTCTTTGTTCAGCTATGGAGTCCATTCTGAGTTGGTCCTGGTGTTTCTGACACCATTTTAGCCGGCTTTTAAAAATTTTACGGGACTCGCACATCAGGTCATAAACGGGGCCATTACTTGGTCTATCCAGAACCAACCAGTTTTGGTAGTGTAGTCTGGCCTCCCGATGCGTTTCCCTCACATGCTCGTTCCAGCCGCACACACGTTTGTTACGCCGTTTAGGTCTATTATCGGTTCTAGATTGTACAGCCGCATCACTTAATACATTCACAATTGCCCCATACAATTTATCTAGCATTTACAAAACTGATAAGAATATTCACGAATATATATTCACTCACAAAATAAAAGGCAAAAATATCATTAAGATCCAAAACCTTGTCATGTACATATAGTATGGCAGCAGCAAGAAAGACAGAGAGAGAGACGTGTCCGAGATTTTTTAATAGACATTACCTATTTCATGAAGAGTTGTAATCTAGAGCTTTAAAATAATAATTTAAGCAACGTTGTATGTCAGGGGCTCCTAAGTAGATAATCTACGGGAACAACAATTAATTATTTTGCCTTAAACCGCACAATGGGGATTTCTAACCCTAAGCCACGGAACCAACTGTTGCGGTGCTGGCGATTTTAATATTTAGGACATATTAACATTTAAATGTTTGTCTTCAAATGTACGACATGACATTTAAACTAAAACTCTTCTTAAACGTAAAAGTAGACGAAATCCTTGTCATAAGGACTACTATTTGTTTTTAGTTCCCTCTGGTTACGACGAAGGGAAGAGAAAAATAAAACAACGCCGTTCCGTTTACGTAAACACCAAACAAAAGCAACAAAAAAAGTCGTTATATTCTGACGTTCCGTCAAAATGAATGGTGAATTAATTTGAACAATTCTGCACGCAACTGTACAAAATACTTTGTTAAACTTTCAAGCAGATTAATCGTTAGAGAGAGACATACGATAATTATTTGCGGTGAATGTCACAAGCGATAGCGGAGACTAATGCGGTAAATGTCTCAAGCGACAGCGGGGAATACTAATTCGATCGCTTTAGAAGTTTCGGGGTAATTATTCTACTAAACGCGAGGAACATTTGCGTAAGCGTAAAATTAGTGGAATTAAATTCTGAAGTAACTCATCTGCTTATGTAACTTAGGAGTTCTGGATTAATGCTTTTTAATTGAACTTGGCGTTCATATGTGTATATTAATCATCTTCTAAGTATTTGGAACATGGTGTGTTAACTAAATGAAACTATGTAAGTTGTCTCATTCAGTCACTTACGACTTTTTCCAATTGGGGTAGGTAGAAACAGAACGCCACTTGCATCAATATATTCCTTTTGCGTCGTTTTTTCTACATCCCTCACTTTTTACCTTTTTAAACCTCGGCTTAATAAGGAGCGATTCATGAAATAGTTATTTTCAGAGGCAAGTTTTTCCCCATTTAGTGACGAAATTTGCGCATGGCTAGCGCGAATTTCTTCACAAAATGCTTCCTTTGCTATCATAATCTTTCATGCGTTGTGTAATAAACGCCATGACGCTAAAACCCCATAAATATAGCCCAAGTAAGTCATAAAGCAGTGACAAGCCCCTAAATAACTTAATAAATTATTTACTACCCACAGGTGGTCGGTATTCGTAGACCCTTAACGCCTACTTTGCGGTGTATTTACTTAAATTCTCGGTCAAAATAACATTAAATTTCCTTTATGGACATGTTTTTATCGGAATATGTCCTAAGAAAAAATATTTGGTAAGCCAACATTCAAAGGGTTCCCTTCAGTATTTGTTTTCAGACGTCAAACGTTTATTTGTTTGAAATACACTGCATTACTAGGTACAATTTTATACTTATTTTTGTCCCGGTAATAAGACATGTTTTTATGAATTAATCAAATTAAGTACATTAAGCTATCCATGCAGAGATAATATGATAATGCATTCAAGATGTTAATCCTATTACGGCGTTAATATCGGATTTAGCTTACTACACGGACACAGATTGTAATTAAGATAATATTATCAATGTCATATTATTATAGACAACTCAATCCCGCAACGCAAGCATAGGACCAGTCGATGTGGCGACGCTTCGGGGAGATTTAGCTAGAGCAGTAAACGTCTTTCGACTGAAATGATGATTGTGATAATAGCTGAATTCTGCGCGTATAGTAGTAGGTAGGTACATACACATGTGTGGGAACCTAATGGGTGTAAAATAGTATGACATTTAGTTGAAATCTCGAGAAAACAATGCGTAACCCTACTACTAAAACATTAGGAAAAAAATCGTACTGAAAGGTGCCTATATTTTTTGTAGCGTTAGCGTCACTACTTTCTCAACTCGCTTCCGCCTACGCTTCTACCTCACGCCCCCACATTTAGTATGCGCGTACGCAGCATAAAGTGACGCCCGCACAGTGGGCAGACGTTGTAATTGCCCTGTCACTTTCCTAATTATCATCACGTTGTCCAGCGTTTCTCTCCAATGTTTGATTTATAGATATCACTTTTGCATGCCACGATACACATCACTCTTTTATTACCTTCGTTTTATTTATCTATCAAACTTTTGATTGAGATTGTACTTTTTTGTCACTTCAACACAATGTATGCGAAGTTGTCCTATTATTAAACACGAAATTAAATGTTCATTATGTTTATTGCATGCATTCCGTTATGTATTCATTAATCTGTTTTGTTTGACAACCTTGTTTGTATTTTGCATGCAGAAAATTAATCGCACTATTATGAATATTTCATTTAACGTTGATGTTTGCTTTTGTAAATCACGCAAGATTATAGCTTTATATTCTATAATGTGTTTATAACACTCTAGTGAAATAAACAATCCACAATCATGGTTTAAATTGTTTCGATTTCGGCATGAAATTGCCTGTTTTCATCAGTATAGAAGGATTTTATCGATAAAAATTCCACTGAGCCAATCAGCAAAGCGATTTGCATTTTCATTCATTTACACGGCGACATATTATCGACATATTCGATGTTTTAATCCTTTATTGTCACCCGTACCTGTTATTACTTTTGTTCGAATGAAATGTGAATTAAAAATATGAAGTCATGATTGTTTATATAAAGGTTTTGATATTTCAATACATTTTGTTTTGTTTTGTGATTTTGAAAACCTTTGTTGCACAAATTTTACTCTTTTTTGCAAACAGTTATCCGTCGTCGACAAAGGTATATAAGATAAGTTTTGATGTCATGATACCTTTGGGGCCGTTCAATTATTACGTAAGCACTATGGGGGGGCGGGGGGGTCTTTGCTTTGCTTATTTTGGATGACATGGGGGGTAGGGGAGTCTAGATGATGATTACGTCATCGGTAGTTATTTTCTTTTTTACACGAATGGCAACCCACACATTGTCTTTGCTTGAAAACGAAAAGCATTTTCGGGGATTCCCGCAAGTAATACATACATTTAGTGAACAGTGCGCGGTAATTCCCCTACTCGCTTTAGAACCGAGTAAGGGAATTACCGCGCGCTGTTCACTTGTCTAAATTTCCTCTATCAGTGTATTGTTTCGTTTGGCTGCTATAGCGAGTAGACGTATTGTAAGCATAGTAAAGCAAGTTAACATTTGTGTTACCATTCATTCCATTATCCAAAGTTTAATGTTTAAATAAGATGTCATTTCAAATAGACAAATCCAAGTTATACCAAAAATTGTTTGAAAGTTTTAAAAAATCTCATACAAGTACGAAAGTACAAAATGTACAAAAGTTAGTTAACGAAGTGTGGCGAAATTATAAATTACAAGCAAAATCCGACAAGGAACTAGATATTATTGTATCTAAGAGAATCGAAGAAGAATTGCAAGCAGCGACTAAGAATAAATCCAATTTACTACATTTTTTTTCTAAGGTGAGTGACGAAATCATTTTAGGTACCTACTAGAAATATTAGAAATCGCCAAAAAGTTTCTCTTTGCTAATTAGAAAATATTATGGCCTATCTTAAAGTATAGAGGTAATATTCATTATATAGATTTATTTCTTATAATTGATTCCGTCAATTGGTCACAAAATACAGGATGTCAGTTTTATACATATATATTATATACCTACAGAAAACTATACTCTATTCAAATAGGTATTTAACAGAATGTAAACAATCTTTATATGTCTTTTTATTGAAATATGTGGTTTAAAATTGTAAACTGTGTAAAATCTGTTGTGATTCATTTAAAAACTCAACCAATATTAAAAAATTGCTTTTCTGTAAATACATAAAGGTGCGTACAAACATCGTGAGGCGTGCGCCGCGAATGGTTCGCACGTATACATGTGCCGTAGCATGCCTCAGGTTGATGTATGCGAGACGAACCATTCGCGGCGCAAGCCTCGCGATGTCTGTACGCACCTTTACAGATATCTGATTTTATAATTGCATATTTCAATAAAAAGACATATCAAGATTGTTTATATTCTTTTAAATACCTACTTGAATAGACTATAACACCCTGTATTTTGTGACCGGAACGATTTGCTCGTTTAAAGATATTAGATTTAAAGCCATAGGGTTTTGTATTTACCATATTTATTGCCATACTTTGTATTTATGTAGCTTAATAAGAGAATCTTTAGCAGAACCCATAGAAAGTTTTTATTTTTAGGCAACCTGTAAACCTGCAGAAAAAACACAAATTACACAGCCAGCTTCAAATATTAAAAAACAGGAAGAAGATAAAATAAAAACCGGTAATGAATCACAACAGCAATGCGAAATTAATAAAAATACAGATAAACAGAGACCAAAACCTTCTCAGGAAGCTATGAAAAATAAGATTGCTCTACTCGAAAAAAATTTGAATGCTTTGTATTCTGCCAGAGATACTATGTCAATCCGTGCTGAAGTTGATAAACAGATCATTAAGTTGCGCGAGGAAATAAAAACAGCAAAACAGTCTTTAAACAGGAAGGTTCAAAACGCAGTTGCCCAGAAGAAACACAGGGATGGTATGAAAAGAAAGTTAGAAGATATTTGTCATGAAAATCCAGAAATGAAAAAAAGACTATCTCTGAGGGATTCAGTGGGACGTCCTAATCTTGAAAGCAATCAACCTTTACTATTGAAAACAATCGCGGATATAGCTTTATTTGGGAGTGCAGCAGATGATAGAAGACGAACGGAATCAATTCGCAGCGTAAAAACTCTTGATGAACTCACACAAGAATTACGTAAAATGGGATTTGACATTAGTCGCAGTGGGACATATCTTCGTTTGATTCCCAGAAAATCTAATTCTGCAGAGGGACGAAGACATGTATCGACAGTCCCTGTTAAGCTCATTCGGGCTCAAACTGATCACCACAAGAGCCACTTAGATAGCAAGTTCGCTGAAACATCAATCCATTATTTAGAGAACATAGCATCCATACTAGGACCAGATCAAGTATTTTTCATATCTCAAGATGATAAAGCTCGAGTCCCTATTGGCGTAACTGCGGCAAATAAGCAAGCACCTCTTCTAATGCACATGGAATATAGAATCAAATTGCCTGATCACGATTGGGTAATCGCTGAGCGTCATAAATTAATACCANGGGGCCGTTCAATTATTACGTAAGCACTATGGGGGGGCGGGGGGGTCTTTGCTTTGCTTATTTTGGATGACATGGGGGGTAGGGGAGTCTAGATGATGATTACGTCATCGGTAGTTATTTTCTTTTTTACACGAATGGCAACCCACACATTGTCTTTGCTTGAAAACGAAAAGCATTTTCGGGGATTCCCGCAAGTAATACATACATTTAGTGAACAGTGCGCGGTAATTCCCCTACTCGCTTTAGAACCGAGTAAGGGAATTACCGCGCGCTGTTCACTTGTCTAAATTTCCTCTATCAGTGTATTGTTTCGTTTGGCTGCTATAGCGAGTAGACGTATTGTAAGCATAGTAAAGCAAGTTAACATTTGTGTTACCATTCATTCCATTATCCAAAGTTTAATGTTTAAATAAGATGTCATTTCAAATAGACAAATCCAAGTTATACCAAAAATTGTTTGAAAGTTTTAAAAAATCTCATACAAGTACGAAAGTACAAAATGTACAAAAGTTAGTTAACGAAGTGTGGCGAAATTATAAATTACAAGCAAAATCCGACAAGGAACTAGATATTATTGTATCTAAGAGAATCGAAGAAGAATTGCAAGCAGCGACTAAGAATAAATCCAATTTACTACATTTTTTTTCTAAGGTGAGTGACGAAATCATTTTAGGTACCTACTAGAAATATTAGAAATCGCCAAAAAGTTTCTCTTTGCTAATTAGAAAATATTATGGCCTATCTTAAAGTATAGAGGTAATATTCATTATATAGATTTATTTCTTATAATTGATTCCGTCAATTGGTCACAAAATACAGGATGTCAGTTTTATACATATATATTATATACCTACAGAAAACTATACTCTATTCAAATAGGTATTTAACAGAATGTAAACAATCTTTATATGTCTTTTTATTGAAATATGTGGTTTAAAATTGTAAACTGTGTAAAATCTGTTGTGATTCATTTAAAAACTCAACCAATATTAAAAAATTGCTTTTCTGTAAATACATAAAGGTGCGTACAAACATCGTGAGGCGTGCGCCGCGAATGGTTCGCACGTATACATGTGCCGTAGCATGCCTCAGGTTGATGTATGCGAGACGAACCATTCGCGGCGCAAGCCTCGCGATGTCTGTACGCACCTTTACAGATATCTGATTTTATAATTGCATATTTCAATAAAAAGACATATCAAGATTGTTTATATTCTTTTAAATACCTACTTGAATAGACTATAACACCCTGTATTTTGTGACCGGAACGATTTGCTCGTTTAAAGATATTAGATTTAAAGCCATAGGGTTTTGTATTTACCATATTTATTGCCATACTTTGTATTTATGTAGCTTAATAAGAGAATCTTTAGCAGAACCCATAGAAAGTTTTTATTTTTAGGCAACCTGTAAACCTGCAGAAAAAACACAAATTACACAGCCAGCTTCAAATATTAAAAAACAGGAAGAAGATAAAATAAAAACCGGTAATGAATCACAACAGCAATGCGAAATTAATAAAAATACAGATAAACAGAGACCAAAACCTTCTCAGGAAGCTATGAAAAATAAGATTGCTCTACTCGAAAAAAATTTGAATGCTTTGTATTCTGCCAGAGATACTATGTCAATCCGTGCTGAAGTTGATAAACAGATCATTAAGTTGCGCGAGGAAATAAAAACAGCAAAACAGTCTTTAAACAGGAAGGTTCAAAACGCAGTTGCCCAGAAGAAACACAGGGATGGTATGAAAAGAAAGTTAGAAGATATTTGTCATGAAAATCCAGAAATGAAAAAAAGACTATCTCTGAGGGATTCAGTGGGACGTCCTAATCTTGAAAGCAATCAACCTTTACTATTGAAAACAATCGCGGATATAGCTTTATTTGGGAGTGCAGCAGATGATAGAAGACGAACGGAATCAATTCGCAGCGTAAAAACTCTTGATGAACTCACACAAGAATTACGTAAAATGGGATTTGACATTAGTCGCAGTGGGACATATCTTCGTTTGATTCCCAGAAAATCTAATTCTGCAGAGGGACGAAGACATGTATCGACAGTCCCTGTTAAGCTCATTCGGGCTCAAACTGATCACCACAAGAGCCACTTAGATAGCAAGTTCGCTGAAACATCAATCCATTATTTAGAGAACATAGCATCCATACTAGGACCAGATCAAGTATTTTTCATATCTCAAGATGATAAAGCTCGAGTCCCTATTGGCGTAACTGCGGCAAATAAGCAAGCACCTCTTCTAATGCACATGGAATATAGAATCAAATTGCCTGATCACGATTGGGTAATCGCTGAGCGTCATAAATTAATACCATCTGTTTATGCTGGTATCAAAATCACTTCCAATATGCTAGGACAACCGCAAGCCGTTGGATATTCTGGACCAACATACATCGCTATTCGAAGTGGAAAGCATAGTTCATCTACTGCTAATACTCATGCTCAGGATTTCGAGACGCTTCTCGAACTTGAAGAGTTTCGACCATTAGCTAAAACTGACCATGGACTAGTAAAACCAGTGGTAATCATGACGGTTGATGGAGGGCCAGATGAAAATCCGCGTTATCAAAAAGTCATAGGGTTTGCTATACAACACTTTAAGCGACATGATCTCGATGCATTGTTTTTAGCTACCAATGCTCCCGGAAGAAGTGCGTATAACAGAGTAGAGCGCAGAATGGCTCCTCTTAGTCGGGAACTGGCTGGTTTAATATTGCCTCATGACCATTTTGGGTCTCATTTGGATGAACGTGGCGTTACAATTGATGAACATTTAGAAAGATCTAATTTCGAATTTGCAGGAAAAGTATTAGCTGAAGTATGGAGTTCAATGGAAATTGATGGCTATAATGTTAATGCAAAATATGTTGGGGCAGGTGAACAAGATCTTCCTGATTTTCCAGACATTAAATGGTATTCAGAACATGTGCGTGAAAGCCAATACTTGCTCCAAATTGTAAAATGTAGAAATACAGAATGCTGTCGTCCAAGAAGTGGACTATTTAGATTACTAGACAACAGGTTTCTTCCACCACCTGTAAAAGTAAAACAAACAGTTGATGACTTGGTTTTAGATGAAGGAGGGCAATTTCTTAATCTTCCAGTCAATTTAGCTCTACGCTTAAGTGCTTCACTCAAAGATTTCCTGCAAATGCCATACGATTATTTTTGTCCGACGGTACAATTGAGGCTATCAAGTCGAACATGCAAAACGTGTGGTCTTTATCATGCTTCCGTCAAGTCACTAAATCGTCACATCGAAAAGATCCATAAGAAAGTAAACACGCACACTGATAGGAAAGTTAGACCTGTAAGAGTCGCTGCTCGTCGTGCTAATGAACTGATGTGCATTATTCAAAATTTAGAGCACCATGATGTTGAATGGCTCGATGAGAATGACGTAGACATTCCAAAATCGGATGAAAGCGAGCAGACTCACAACACTGAGCAGCAATCGAAGCAATCCAATGTCATCGAAAACTTAGAATCATGGATTCGGGTTTCATGGACTGAAGACTGTTAATTTGAATTTAATATATGTACCAAAAATTTAAAATAAGTTTGTTATGTTAGTAAGATATAATATTTTTGTCCTTTACTCTATGTTGAATACCGTTTCAGTAAAATATAATCTCTATCCTAAATCTATTTTCTTATTTTTCAAATTATAATTATAACATTATAAAATTAAAAAAACAATACATTAATTGACAAATGTTTACGTAAGCATGGGGGGAGGGGGTAAGAGCTTTGCTTACTTTTGCTGACAAGGGGGATGGGGGGGTAAATAATTGCAATAAATCTGCTTACGTAATACTTGAACGGCCCCTTTCCTTCAAGCAATTTTTTTTAAATTACATCTTATACAGCATCTTATGAAGTCGTTTGAAGGTGTACCTAATATTTGTACACAACGACTGTGTCAACAAAATAATGTCGTAAAGTAAGTATAAAAACTTTATATTTCCACAAAGACATGTCTTGAATTCCTTATTTTTAAATATGCCCAAGCCTACGATGTCGATATAACCTAAACAAACGAAGACGATGCCTCTTTCGGTATAATCCCACACGTTTTACCTATATCTTAACATACATTTAAATATGACATGTTTACGGAAAGATAAAAGTAGATAAAGATTCATAACTGCTTGAAAGTCAAATAAATATGTTTGTATTGATTTATAGAGACTTGTACAGACTCGAATCTGTGACAAGTTTATTTCAGGAATTTTCAGAGAAAATTAGATAAACTAATGTGACAAATTGTCAAACGAGCGTCAGCTGCTTGTTGAATGAATTTCAACAGGCTATTGCGTTAGTTTGACGTGCATTTGTAATGTATGTAGGTTTTTTGTTTTTATAATGTAAGCCGCTTCCGCATTCGCTATGAAAGGATTTTCGAATAAGTATTCCAACTTTAAGGGGAAGAAACGGGGAACTTTAAGAAACACAACAACGTAAAAGTTTGTTCTTTGAATCGGACACGTTAACGGACGACGCGGGATAAAGCATGCGCATAAAATCAGTAAAGTTCCCACACATCAAGAGTAATGATCTCAAATATCTCACTATTGCTTTTCGGTTTCTCGCACTTTCCTGATTACCCCCATTTCGGCGTGTGGCGATACAGATTGCTGCAATCTGTCAGTATTTGTCAATCTCAACCTTGTGACTCAGCGAATAAGGGAACAAGTCATTTGTGGAAGTTTCCCTTTTCAAATGTTGCGGAAGGAGCGTAAAAGGTTTTGTTACAAATATAACGTTATCTTCCCTGAAAGTTTGAGTGATATCGAAACCAACAAAAAACAAAGATGTGATCATGTTTTTCATTATACTTGGCCCAAGTACCTATAATGAAAAACATGATCAAATCTTTGTTATTTGTTACACACAGATATGTACGAATTTGACATTGTTTCAGGGTTTTTGAGAGCAATGCAACGTGTATAGGTTCTTGGGAATCAAAATTTCTAATGATTTTTTGAGTTCTTAGGAACCTGCCAATTTTGCGTTGCTTAGCATCATCACCGTCATCGCACATTGCTGAGCATTAGGACCCTTTTTTAATTTTTTTAGCTAATCTTCACGTACTTATGCCAGCCTTAACTAGATTCTACCCCCGATCGATTGTAACAATGTCGTCTGCCCATCTCGCCATCGGACGACCGACACCTTATTCTTCCGCAGACACATTTACACATTTATACAGCCACATACAAACGACAAAAAGACCTGACGCCACCACAGCAACTAGGGAGTTTGTTGCGCCTCATCTTCTTCCCAGCTAAAATACTAGGAAGTGGTGACGGGCGGGCGTTTTGGGGGACTGTCTTTATGTAGAACTTTGACATTCAATAAGTGCTGGTACTCAGCCTAATTAATAAATGACTTTTGATTTTGATTTTGACACAAATCCTACATCGTTTTATTAAAGCTTTCCGTGAAATTGAACATTGTTGTCGGTTGAAGAATCCTCGCTTTTCGATGGAGGTTTGCGACCACTTTACACCACCCACGCTCATCAACATTTGATAAATTCTAATTTTAGCAGAAATGTTCAATCGTGCTTAACTACTTAAACTCAACTTAAGTTATCAGAGCAAATCAGACGGATGAACGGTAAAAACTTATTAAGTCGAGCTATTTCTAGACCAAATAGTATCGAAATGTTAAAATTCAGCCGCAAAATAAGCCGTAACTCTTTGAAACTTACTCAGTTAGTAGCTGTTAACAAATCGGAGAAACATAACTTTAGTATCCAACTAACTTTGATTTTATTTTGTAGATATTAATATTTTGTAGCAATGATATTAAATATATACGAGTATTTTTTTGGTATTTGTGGTATCGAGCAATTGTAAAATCCTTTTTAAAGATATTTACATACACATATACGTACATCAGTCAGGTTACCATAAAAGGTACCAATCAGTCACGTCAAAAAAAATGTTTCGTCGAAATCATAGGACATCTGCTCAAAAAAAAAAAGTCAGTTCGTTGCAACCGCCGCGACTAAAGGCGCAAATACACTAAGTTGTTCTCCTGAATTCGACTGTCTATGGAATTCGGGTAAACGAACAAGTGTATCTAGATGAACGGGGTCGAGTACACCCGTCCTCGGACAATCTAGTACAGCTTCAGCTACTTATCTACATTCAAATTAGTCGTATAATCAATGCATCGGGTGCCTGAATTCGAGTAAAGTCGTTCGAGCACCCGAATACAGAGTTGTTATTGCTACATAAGTCATTAACAAAATACAATCAGCTTCTGATCAGCGACAGTGGTGTCACCATGTATACCTATGAAGGCTCATGAAGCCTAGCCTTTCCCCAGCTATTTTGAGGACGACTGGCGTTAAACCAGATTCAGCTGAATACCAGTTTTTACGGGGAGCGACTGCCTGTCAGACCTCCACGACCCAGTAACTAGGTAACACGGTACTTCTTGGCAAGACTGGTGTCTGATTTTCTGGCTTCTGATGATCCTTTACGACTGCCAAAGATCTACAAATAACAGCCGCCACCAACGGCTTCACGTGCTTTCCGAGGCATGAAGAAGAGCTCATGAAGTCTGTCCAGCATAAATACCAATTGCACAATACCGATCCACTTTATTACTCCAGTCATACTAATACTAAATACCAGAAGTAGGAAACTAAATAGGAATGGCAAGCGTGCCAGTACAATAACAAGAGGCTTATATTAAACCTCCGGCGGATATCAAGCCGCAGTTCCTTTAGGGTGCGTTTAGATTGGGCGAGTAAGTAGGCTAGTACAGTAGAGCACTGAATTTCATAGCCAGCTCAGTTATTCGACAAATTAAGAACACATAGGCCAGTAGGAATGTTAGGTTAGGTTGGGTTTCATGACAAAATCGTGACACAGTGACCATCATAATCAGAAAATAACCAAGTATATCTTTGACGTTAATCGAACAGCGACGAATTTTGATTCTAGTTAATGGGACCTAAGACATCCTACAAATAACCAAGTCATAGGATTTTTCCCGGTTAAATAGTAAGAAAACTGATAAACATACCTAGTACATGGTAAACATCCCACATACTTTCACTCGGAGTCTATGTTTCCTGATAGCTACCACCTGGGGGTTTTTAAGTCAAGAGTGAATAGTTTAATTGTAGGCAAGCGTGTTTCATCGTCGACCAAATGATTAATTTCCATCACATGAAAATAAAAAAATAGTCTAAACACTAGGCTTCTATCACAAGACCAATTCTGATAGTTTAGGTAGGAAAAAATGCTTAAATTTTTTTAGTGGTATTCCAGTGCGTACTTTATATCCACTTCTCCACACTCTGCTACTTATAAATGTAAACGGGCCCTAACCGTTCCTCGGTTTACAAAATGGGATGTGTTTTGTGTGTTATTATTTACTCCGTATTTAATGAGGTTCGTATGTAACGAAGTCGTGTGCACGTAATGAGAATTTGTGAAGACTGAAAGTTTGGCCACAAAGCCAATGTAATTGGGAAAATGAGAATCAATGGAATACATTTTGTAGGGAAAATTAGTCCAAAGCGAGTTATTATGGAGGATTAACATACTATAACATCAAAAGTTGGGAAACAAAGCATACCTTGTTTCCCAACTTTTGATGTTATATATTATCCATAAGTATGGGACTCCAATGAAGGTGAGCAGGACATATGATGGCAGGTGGAGGAGTAAGGCAGTGATTGAGTGGCGTCCAAGAGCTGGGAGAAAGGAATATTGGCCGTCCGGCAGCGAGATCATACGAGATTGTTACGATAGCAGGGAGAACCTCGATGATGGCGGCACAGGGGCGTGGGGATTTGTCAAAAAAGAGAGGCCTATGCGCTGCCCAGCAGTGGGCACAGTCGGAAGTCGAAGTTTTAAAATGTGAAGAAAAGGTCCTCCAAAGAGGCTTCATAATATTTTTCATAGATACATGGTTTATCAGCTCTTTTGATGATCGACATAAGAAGACAATAATAGACCTCTACAATGATGTAATTGCTTATTATATGGAGCAAAAATAAAACAAAACTTTTAGGTGCCAAACATCTCTCATAAATTAACGATAATGAGAACCAATAAATTAATAATTAATCCTCAATACACAATCAGAGTTAAGAACAAACAAAAGCATTGATCACTATTGTGTGTGGATTATTGCTCAACAACACTGCTAATATCCATAATTCATGAGCGCAATAATACGCCGATAAAGGGCATGCCACACCACTGCGTGTATTGTTCGCACTTGGGTGGAAAATTGATGGAATAACGCAATGGCTATAAAGCTGATTTCTGGAATTAATTGGGGTTTTTATCGGTATCGTGCAAGCTTAATAAGGGAACCCTCCCTTATTAAGCTTGCACGAAACCGGGCACGTAATTTTCTTATTGCTTGTATTTTTGTTAATAATTAATGAGGTACCTAAGGCATAACCATTTAGAAGTATAATATCGCATAGTTACATATTATCAGAATTCTTCTATGTAATAGTCGTATAACACGTCCTAGTCTGAATTAACTAATATTTGTTTCGATTGTACTCGTAAGAGGTAGGAAGTATTGATGCGAATACGAAAATTCGTTGTTGTTGCTAAGTTGCTGATAACTGATATCGGTAGAAAACTAACGTTTCCTATTGGATAGACCACGGGAGCGAAACCGTGGGAAAAAGCTAGCCTTTATAAGTTTATTTCAGGAAAATTCTCACCTCCCCATGAGTGGTAACATTGAGGTAGTTCAATGGTGTACACTGCGTGCTTTTAATTAATTTTCCCAATCCAACTGGTAGTTCTAGAGATTAGCGAGTTCAAACAAACAAAATCTACAGCTTTGTTTTATTAGTATATATTGACTTTTTTTTTTTTTTTTAAGGATGGGAAATCATCAAATGACTTCTTCCGCTCTGGGTGGAGCGGAAGGGCGTGTCAGACTCTTACTGACTAAAACCCATCCGTGTTCCTTCTAAAGCCCTTTGCATTCCAGAGCCGCGGTGACTCTTTCGAACAAATTCCGCAACCCTGGCAGGAGTATAGATTGACTACGATTTCGAAATGTCACGTGATCAGGCGTTTCGACATTTCCACGCGGATAGCGTATTCTTTGTCTTGAGCCTCAGGTAAAGTTGATAAGCCAACAAATACAATATTGACTGGTATTTTTAATGACACTTTTACACTTCACTAATCATGGCTCAATATCCTCTGAATTTCCTAACGACATCCTAAGACCTACTTACACTGGGTACAAAGCCACTACCTTATCCGGATGGAGACGGGTAAATATGTAATCCGGATCCCGGCTCTTTGACAAACGAACCTTCGTCACTGTCTCCCTGCTTATGACGTCAATGGACACGTCTCAGAAGTCCCTTCTAGGAAAAGAATGAGATATGAGTTAGGACAGCAAGAGTAACTTGATGATTCCTAGAATATTATTAGGTTAGGTACCTTATCTACCTTCCCAAAAAGCTCTTTAAAATAAATACGTGGGTCATTGGCCTTAGTAGTCAATTGGCACGAAAAATGTTCGCCCCATCCGGGCGTCTTTATATCTACTTACTAAGATTAACAAGTCGCGTACACCTAATACCCAAGTGCACACAAGTTCATGATACCGATCTTAATTATCCGACTTTATAACAATTTGTATTATCTATTGGGAAACAAATAACTCCCAATGTACTAACTTTATATTATCCTCTCATAATCACCGTGCCACGAAGCCAGTCCCTGTCTTGCCAACACACCAATGAATGTCAGTACGTTCAAGAGTCGAGAGCGGTACAACCTCATTCCCGGACCCCGGGAATTCATTTATCCACTCCACAAGAATGAAAAATGTCCGGCATTCCGTCACATACCGGTCCCGGAATGAGTTCACATTAAAATGGTTCCTGTATATTAGGATAGAGATTTAACACGTTTTTCGTGTGTGGTTAGGTAAAAATGATTTGTAGCCTGTACACTCATAATTTTCAATTTTGTGATGATTTGCTATTTCAGTTAGGGTTGGCAGTGTTCTTTTGAAAATAATAAATGTTTAGCAGATACTCAGGTTTTAACTTATGACACAGCAGGTGGATAAGATTAGGTTATTCTCGGTTTCTAAATAAAGGGAACTCAAGTTTAGCACGAACATCAAAAATATAAATAATAAATAAATAAAATCTTTAAAAATTTGGAACTACAGTTTGAAACGTTCTCAACTTCAAATTCCTAATTCAAGAAGACTTTTTTTTTCTTAAATTCCGGTAGACAGTCAAGAAAATTATTGCAGGAAAACATATTTGAGAAATAAACATATTTTAGATAATATCACTAGGTACGTCCGTTTCGATGGAATTTTAATATTTTTTAAAGTTCAGAATGGGTGAATTAAGTTTCCATTCAAAGCTTCACTTCTTCAGAAACTCAGAAAGTTTTCTTTCATTTTCCTCGGACAGGTATTGCTCATTGATAAACTCAACCGGAGCCGACCCTATTAAGAGGAAGTTATAATTTAAGGGGTGGTTCGAGTGAAATAGAGCCAATCCCGGCTTTGTACACGGAACATCACTTTTTTACCGTTCCTTTTATGTGCTTTGTTAAGCAAACCCGTAAATCTTAGCCTTTTTATGAAGTATGACTTTTATTTTATGAGGAAAGAATTGCTTGGTCACTCAGTTGGATAATGGTACCTCACCTTTTTCAGGTGGTTTGAATATCATACAACAATTATAGACTCCAAAGTTTGTGAGGATGTATGGATAGTTGGATGGATATTAGTATCCCTTCACGCAAAAACTACTGAACCAACTTTCTTTTTACTCCGTACCCACGCCCACATAGACTAACTTGCGAGCAGTTACTAGTGTCTAATAATATCTTCCCTGTTACATGATACTTGAACATATCTGGCAAAATCTGGGTGTACTCTTGATACCCTCTGCGTTATGTTATGTTGTAATTTCCTTTTAGTATCGATAGCACTTCTACGCAGGGTGAGTGGTAATTAAGTGCGTTCCTTGAAATGCAATGTAGTATAGCTTTAGTGTTTAATAAACACTAAAGGTCGGCACTGACCGGTGGTACGGGGCGTAATGTAACATGTTACAAAGCGAGCATTCGTGCAGTCATTACATGGAAGCGAGCAACGAACCGCTCGTTGCTCGTTTCAAGTGCTCCGTCCGCTGTCGGTTTTGGCGAATCCCTTTGAGTGTTACGCGTAGTACGTCGCCATGACTAGTCGTCACGAGCGCCCGTACCACACGCGTTGATTCTTCGCGAGCAAAGAGTTCGAAAAGAGCATGTTACACGGATTTTTTTACTGGCCGTTTTGCGCGAATGTGACGCATATCTTCCCAACTTGCATAACTTTTGTAATTTCGTTTATTTTTTCTTTCTCCTTCTTCTTTCTTTAGGACACGGCGTAACGTAACATGTTCGCTACGAATAGTACATTACGGCTCGTAACACCGGGCAGTACCCACCTTTATGTTTTTCCAAAATACACATTAGATCGATTTCCAACAGATGTCATATCATTGTCAACAATATTTATGTATTTGGCACTAACATTGACGGTGTGAAAATTCCCACATTCATGTATAGTAAATAAATATGTTTGTGTGTTAACTACAGTTTTCCAATCGCGGCGAACAAGAGATGCACTTAATCATCGCTTCTATAGATCAATCACACTTCAGTTAACGTGTGATTAAAAACATAGTTTCCATTGTGGAGCTCTTCTTCGGATGGAGCGTTTGAAAGTCGGCCATCTTGAAAATCCTATGTTTTGTAGTACATAGAAATTTGTAGGTCCTACAAGATCTATACTTGCATGTTTCTTGTACTTTCAGTTGCCCAACACGTACAGAAAACTAGACTATGACGTACACAAATGCAGTTATTTTTAGAAATACAATTTTGTATTATTATTTACCTACCATTGTTTCCTGTAAAATCAAGGCTTTGTGCATCGATGACAGTTATGTTTTTCCATCCCCATGGTGAACTCGTTTTGCAGTATTTTAAACCTAGAAAGCACCAAGATCCTTTGATCTTCCAAGTCACCTTGTACGGATATCACCAAACGTCAAACTTATGGTTCTTGCCTATCCAATTCTAATCTGTTTTCAAACATCATTTTAACTTTGGTGTTGTTAAACAAAAATACTAACATTAATTCACTCGTAAACCTAATCGGCATGGCAGTTGAAACCGCGCCACGCTTTCAGTACCTAAGACAACTACACAACAATAATTTCATAACGGCACCAATCATTCGTACCGGAACTCACTAAGTGGTCATTCATTAAGAACCATTCCCGCTCCACTGGGCAGATATAGTCATGAGGTTAATCAGTCACCGTGGCAACTAAATGGCCATGTGTATAGCCAGTCACCGTGGCAACTATATGGCCATGTGGACAGCTCTCGGTTCCTTCCGGTGGCTCGCGACGTTTCCATCGGGAAAGCGTTTGTGTAATTAGAAGAAACGAGAGCGAAGCGACTTCCGAGGCGGATCGCGCAACAATTAGTAGCCCGTGGAGGATGGGATCTGAGCTGTAAGAGCATGGCGGGTTGTAGAAATACATGTAGAAGAAGTTTATCCTTCCACTTATTTTCCATACAAAATACGATTAAAAATAAACACCAGTAGAATATTTACAAATTTAAACTAACGGAATTTAATATTAATTGTAGAATAGTATGTATGGTTACTAAAGTTCTAACTTCTTGACCAGTGGAAATATGTGGCCAATTAAACAAGGAAAACTTACATTTTATTTAAGTACTTCAGATCCAGAGTTTGACGTAAAACATTCAAAAGTTTCAAACGCTTTTACAACAAAATCATAACAACGACTTCATATTGGTCACTCTTTTGGAAGGTATGAAATTGCTAGAAGATCCGAATTAATGTCAAATCATTACTAATTCAATATTTTGTCCAACATAAACCTCTATCCCTAACCAAAAACATTATTCCATTATAATCCGCTCATAACCTACACCAACAAACCCGCCATCAGCTTCTAACACAAACTAATTAACAATAACGTAGATCTTGCGCGAGCGCAGCGCATGAGACGCTACGCTTCACATTCGCATCGCGAGCCGCCCGGGCAATACGTCGCGGGCTATCATTAGCACCACGGCACCCTGAACCTTCCATCCTATACCTCAGCATACTTAAAACCACGCGCGCTTGATAGCCTACACAAGTCATAAAAACCGGGAGAGTCGAAAAAAACCGGGAGAGTCGGAAAAAACCGGTAGAGTCGGAAAACCGGGAGAGTTGAAAAAACCGGGAGAGTCGGAAAAGTCATCGTCACTGTTTCAGTGTAGGGTGTCGTTGGTGGCGTGTGTCGTCAGTGACGGTGTGTGTTGTGGAATGGGGTAGCGATGGGGGCTGGACACAGCGCTGAGGGCGATGGCGGCGCGTACGCAAGCGACCCGCCCGCCCATGATCGGCGCAAGACCCATAGTAGGAGGCGGAGGTGAGTTTAGATATAAAATTCTGTTGTTAAGGCAGCATAGAGTCAATTTGTGGGCCCGTAAACGTATTTGAGTTAACATATACGTTTCTTTAAGAATGTTTCTGTTTTTCTATTAGAGGCCCATATGTGGCCCATAATCATATTTGTCATAAATTATGTTATTAAATGAATGATTAAGCATTTAATTTTGTCTAAGTTCGTGACTGAAAACCCGCAATTTTTGATCAATTAAAGATGTTGTTTAAAACCAAAAGCACCATTTTTTTCAAGCATTACTGTGAATCCGTTAAGATTGCACAAAGCAGTTTTAATTGAAGACGTACATAATTACTCGACGTTAACTAGGGCAAACAAGAGAGTACAGAGACCAAAGTTATTTCAGACGCATTTTTATCGCCATCTCGGCCGTTACACATAAAACATCTCCTAAACTCATAACCGGCGTGTTCTATAAACACATAAATATTCAAAAACATGCAAATATCATTGAAGCGTTTAATAACGGAACATTTTGCGTTCTTAAATGTCGTAAAATGTCTATCACGAACACATGAGCGTGAAAAAATTTTACACATTCATTCTGCCTAAGCAGACTTCGAATACTAGATTTAAGATAACAAGAAGCATGAGTTTTATTGTATTATACACTTTAAACATTGAGTCATAAGGTTCAAAATGTATAGGCAAAGTTTTCCGACTTAGAATACGGTTTTCATTGCTTTGGACTATTAACAGAGTGGGCTAAGTGATTTAGTCTTTAATCATGCTTTCGTAAATATCGAGCGAATGGCCGATGGAATGTGAAACGGTGTAGAACTGTCAACTGTAACACGTAAACTTGTAAACATTGTGATAGTAAAGTGTAAACAAGGGTTTTGTTTAGAAATGGTTCCATTTCTGGTACGTATGTCTGTTATTTGAATCAACTTTTGATATTAGTGCCAAATAGATTTTAGATAAGAAGGTGGAGTCGAGCATTGAACCATATAACGTCCAAAGAATATTAATTTGTCAATGTCCCACCATGTGCGATACGATTGAATAAGAACTTTTCAAGTGTGTGCCAATTTTGGCACAACTTCAAAAACGTTGTTAATAGTTCTTTATGATCCGTGCCAAAATTGGCACATCCCAGAAATATGTTTAAGACATATTTAATATGCTTTTAAAGCTTTTAGTTGGTGTCTTTTTTAAGAAAATTAATTTAAAAAAACATCCTTATTCAATTAGGCTGGTTTTTTTATCTGCTATTTTTGTGATATAAACAAAACTTAGATAAAATATTATTATTATTATAAAGCTCACTAAAACAGAAAACGTACCTCTGACGAATTTGTGCTTCATTCATAGATCGATAATCTAATCTCCAGTACACAAATAAGACATGTGACCTTATAAACAAGTCAATAAATGAGTCAAAGAACTTGAACCATCACCATTTTCGCTACATTATGTAAGCAAAGAGATAAATAATCAATACAATTGATTGTGATAGGTCAAGGATTGCGTCTGGAGTCGGTCTAGACTATTATTAGTCTATGGCACCTTTCCAAGGCGTGTTGTCATACAATATAAAACCTAAAGTCTCCTGAGACAGAGTTCAGAATAGCTGTCCAGTGTATTTAAGTTATAGGCACTCAAAAAAACCTAAAAGTGACATGGTTAGAGATCAAAATAGTTTGCGAAGTCTGTTGAGTTAAAGGCATTCAAAAATAAACCTAGAAGTGATGAAGTTAGAAATCTAAATTGTTTGACAAGTCACAATAACTTAAAATGAGACTGGTGATAAATTAATCTATTGCTGGAAAGGTTTTCATACATAATAGATTTAGAAAAGGATGACTATGATCTCTTTATGAAGTGTATTAGTTAAAGTAACATGTTAAAAAGATATTATTCGTTCGGAACCCTTTACACGCGAGTCCGACTCGCACTTGGCCGGTTTTTTTTTCGTAAACCTATTGAGTAGATCTTTTGTCTTGGATTTCCCTCGTGAAAAAAGCAATATGATAATGCAAACAAATAGTTACCACTACTATAAAATTGTGTTATCATTATAATCTTCTATCATTTTGAAATGACAACGGTAATCATACAATTTAACACAATTATCCCACTGATCTAATGATTCCAAAAGGTCGGTAGCCTATCCAAATACCAGCATAATTTATTTGAATAAGCTATCACGGACTCATCCCAGAAGGCCACCCTGGACCTAACCCTACCACACTCAGTATTTATTTACTGAAGTACCCAACGAATTTAATTACGGACCCAAAAGTGTTTATAATTAGTTTTAAATAAAATATCTTACTAACCGACCTGATTCAAACGCATTTATAAATACTTAGAAATGCTAATTTTAGGTTTTTATTTTCCGGTA
This sequence comes from Mamestra configurata, assembly GCA_002192655.3. Classification (NCBI taxonomy): domain Eukaryota; kingdom Metazoa; phylum Arthropoda; class Insecta; order Lepidoptera; family Noctuidae; genus Mamestra; species Mamestra configurata. Next base: position 447,528 of record NDFZ01005265.1, on the reverse strand, counting down.
ACAATATAATTAAAAGTGTAACTAGATCATACAACAGTGCGGAAGGAGAACAAATATTTCGAAAAATTCAATGATATAATGAAGTAAATATAAATACGGACTTGGTGAGACAGCGGGAAAGGAAAATTTTGGCAGCAGTCCCAAATATGGTACAAAGGAGAACTTACCAAACAGTAAAGTTCAAATAAAAATACATTATAAAAATAATTAAAAAGTCGAAAGCGTGTCGTAATGGCAAACGCCAAGTTCATCCCAGTTTTCCCCGGAGCTCTTATATTAATGAGGAAAAAGTATGCGCACAGATTTCGTGAATGTTGCCCCAAGGAAGCCAACCCGGAAACAACTTCGTCCTTGGTCTTAAATGCATTCATAACAATTATAAAGCTAATTTAAGACCAATTTATAATGTTAACTACGTGTTTTGTTATTTTTAACTAGCTTTGTACCACGGCTTCACTCCCTCAGGCTATCCTAACCCACAAGTACAAGTGCAAGTGCACTTTTCCGAGACAGAAAGTAGTCCTCGGCGATATAACACGGCTTTCAATTAATGAAAGCTACATTATGTTTCAATCATTGAAAGACTTCTTGTGCTCGGAGTTATTACAAAGGTTAAATCCTTTAATCAAACATACATAACACCTCTTTAATTATGTATAAGCTAATAAAAAAATTAACGGTACAAAAATATTCTTTAGGCTAGTGTAAATTATTTTCGAACCGCAGGCGAAAGTGTGTATGAAAATTCTGCAGTCACGCTGAAGTCCCTCCGAAGCTAGGTTCCGTAATTGGAGCTTTACGTTGCCAAATGATGCTCAAAATATAAATATCTTAGAAGGCGACACGAATGTCCCCATATTTCCTAGATAGTAAAGTTGAGAAATATGTTCCTAGTAACGCTGTAACTATGGCAGTTGGATGCACATGTTCCGAGCCGGTATCTGAAGTTTCATCATTTGGACCTAAATGCTTGGAATTGTTTCTAGATTCTGCTGGTATTTCCGCTGTTTTACTGGACAAAGTGTTGGGACACTTATGGCACTTACAGGTTTGTGTCATTTATATACATTGCTATAAAAATTACACAAACCTGTAAGTGCCATAAGTGTAAGTTATAACACATTTCACCGCTTTCGTGTTTTGTTATGTTTGTTGACTGAGGTTGTTATTTAGATCTATCTAAGTTACTCAACAAGTCGTCAAAAACCTTTTCAAGTTGATGAATATTTTATGTAAATTAATTATTCATGAATTTAGTCATGAAAAGATGACTTAGGCCCATGTGAAGCACCAAACACTAATTGCATTTTGCGCTAAACGAGTTTAAATCATTCCAGTGCATAATATTTCTGCCAATGCTTTGAAGATATCACATACAGAATGACAATTTTTAATACTGCTAAAGTTTAAAGAGCAATAAACGTATGCGATATTTTTCTGTTATTTCAAAAAATAATAAAATGAATGCCAAACTATTAAATTTACATTAGATTAATATTCACAATAAACTGCATTTTTTTTATCATTCATCATTAAAAGCAATCATTGATCAAGTCATCAAATTATTCATAACTACATATTCTTACAAACTTATATTAATAGCATGTACCCTGTCGACACGAGAGATTCGCGTGTTTCGCCTACTTACGAGTTATTTTCACAAGACTTCGCACTTTTTCAGACAAATCGTGTGTTGGATGATGCATGATTAACATTCCATAAGTTATTAATGTATTAGCATACTTCAACGAGCAAATAGATTAGTCTGTGCTGTTCAATGACTTATGTTTTTTTTTTGCTTCATGGTGCTTTTAACTGTCAGCGAACATGCAAAACATTATATAATATATTTTTATATCTGCAGCACTCAACTCAAAGACTAAAATATCATAATAGGGTATTTTACTGAAAAATAATTAATCCGTCAGATAGATTTCCAAAAAATATTGGACACTTTGACACGTAAACAAAAAATGAAGACGATACAGTGCATTGAAAACAAGTGACGTCACATCGCTAGTAAAAATTGTACCATCATAGTGACGTCACGCGTGTTTTCAACGCACTGTATCGTCTTCAGTTTTTTTTTACGTGAAAAAAGAAAAAAATACGTGTTCAATATTTTTTTCCAATCTATCTCACGGACTAATTAGTTTTTTTTTTCAGTAAATTATCCTAGTATATCTTATTATAAAACAAAGACGCTGCCTGCCTCTGTCTTTTACTTCGCTAACTTCATCCGAACCTCGTAACTTACTTTGATACAGTTTTCACAAATAGATAAAGCGATAAACAAGGAAGAGGAGTCGGTGATATAAGAAGGCAAAAGGTTGGTACAGTGATAGTAAGGCAATGTGAATAAGCTCATCTCACCACCAAACTAATTTCTGCTGCAAATCAGTATCAGTCAGCCCATGTTCTTGTGACCTATGGCGTTATCTCTTAAATTGCAAAAGCAAAGGAATCCCTGTGCTGTAACATGGCTTTCAGTTACGTCTGTTTGCAATAAGTAAAAATCTTTTTTACAAAAAAAAACCGACTTCCCAATAAAAACACTACAAAGTATAAAATATATTTCATTTCAGCAGTCGGTGTTTTTGGTTGCTTTTTTTCGTTTTTTGAAACCGACTTCCGAAATTAAAGATATTTTATACTTTGTAGTGTTTTTATTTGGAAGTCGGTTTTTTTTTTGTAAATAAGTTTGTTATTTTCCACTTGTTAGTGGTGATACACACAACTAAGTGACATTATTCCCATAATGAGTGGTTGTAAAATTTGCCGTTAAGGAGGTTCTTTGTGTGCTCCTTCTTTTGGAAGTCGGTTGAACAATAAGTTACCAACCACGACACTAAAACAACATCAAAATCCACGTAACCTCTCAAGTACCACAGCCATTTTGCTTCATAAACGCTTCCTGATAAATAATAATACCTAGTACAATTATCACCGGAGCGTAGTGTATAGATCTGCGCGATCTTAACGACGTCCAGTCTGATGCTCTTGCGCATTCGCAGCGGTACAGCAACAATTGGAGCATAGCTTAACTGAACGCGTTCGCTTCTCCGTTATCAGACGTTTTTTAGCTATCAATATGGTAAAATGCTACCGTATATAGTAATTTAATACGTGTCTTGTACTTTCTAGTGTTATTTGTAATGTTATACCTGCCTGACTCTTATTGGGATTAGCCCGCCACATATTCCTCTACATATACTCCTGAAAGCCAGAACCAACAGTGGTGGTGGTGGTGGTCTTTTGGAAGTGTATTCTTTGGCAAACTGAATGCAATATTATGTTAGATAGTTTTTAGGTAACATCTGGAGTTATTTACTATACAAACCTTGTAGAAACCAGAACAAATTTCCGTGCATTCTAGCGATTTTGCCATGAATAGGCATCAAAAGTAGCTCACAATTTAGGACCCATTAGTGTCAATATATAATCCGTGGTGCTTGGCAACAGGGCTAATACCTAGTATACCTACCTGACTATGTTAAGTTTTTATACTTGTAATCAGCTGCAGGAATATGCAAACTTACGAAAAGCTTAATATTTATCGCCTAGTGTTAAAAGGCCGCCCATCGTGCACTTGTTTTTAAGGTTCCGGTAAAACGGGTCCCTTTTACTAAGACTCCGCTGTCCGTCTGTCACCAGGCTGTTTCTCATGAACCGTGATAGTTATACAGTTGAAATTTTCACAGATGATCATGCCGCTATAGAATACTAAAAGACAGAATAAAATAAATATCTAAGGGGGCTCCCATTCAACAAAACGTGATTTTTTTGTCGGGATGTTTGGGTGGATGGATGGATGGATGGATGTATATTTGTTACCCAATCAAGTCAGAACGGCTGAACAGATCTTGATGAAATTTGGCACAGAGATAGAATATAGTCTGCAATAACACATAAGATACTTTTATCTAGGGAGTATGTTCATTTCCGATAATTTTCACATCTCGACATTTCCGCGAGCGGAGCACTGGGCATAAATGAGGTTTGAGATATCTTTATTTCCCATAAGAATTACTTCACTTAAATGAGAAATTTTAAAAAGTAGCATTAAATCCCTATTGCACTTAAAAACTTAGGCACAAGTACAATAGTTGTGGCAAATAAGGATGGGAAATCATCAAATGACTTCTTCCGCTCTGGGCGGAGTGGAAGGGCGTGTCAGAGTCTTACTGACTAAAACCCATCCGTGTTCCTTCTAAAGCCCTTTGCGTTCCAGGGCCGCGGTGACTCTTTCGAACAAATTCCGCAACCCTGGCAGGAAAAATTATAATTTACAATACATTTTTCATAAGTGTAGGGTAGTCACTAATAATATAACACAGCTAAAACGTAAACATACACGAGCACGCGCAACTCTGAGAAAACTGAGAAGAGGAATAAATTATATAATTTATTCCTCTTCCTTCTTGATAAAATGGTACAGTCAACTTGACATTGACAGCGCTTTAATGTCGATAGCTTTACGGGGGCTTCCGTTACTTCTTACGTGGGGTAGACCGTAGGGAACAGGAAAATTCTCAGTTTAACAAAATGATACGGATTCTGGTAAATAGAGTATTTCTCGCTCCCGAATTATGACCGCATAGAGTTTTGGAATCTAAAAGAGGTTTGGCAAATGAGCAATAATCTATAATATTTATTAGGTATCAGAATGGACAGGATAGGACTTCCTTTCTTATAGATTTCGTAGCCAGGCAACATTTCAAAATCGTTGTTTAAGTCTAAATGTTCGCTTGTGTGTACAGGCACTAATATCATCATTGGTATCGTTATCGTTCCTGGGGTCTTTAAGTCAAGAGTACACAGGTTACTTCTAGGCAAGCGTGCTCCATCGTCGACCATAGCATCGCTTTCCATCTGGTAAGATTGTGGGCAAACGCAAGCCTAACAATAAATAGACTCAAGAGTACATATGACGGTAATAAATGGAAAAATCTTGGCAGTATATAACAGAAACTATCATAAAGACGATCCAGTGTAACGGTAGGCGCAATTAAGTCTAATTCACATTCCGCCAACGTTTTCATCTGAACGTAAATCGTATGTGCTTAGCATTATTTCCGATATTAATTATGTATGAATCTATGATTGGTGTGTGTTTCCATAATCGTAAATGGTAGGATTTATTTCGTAAACGCGGATGTGGTGGTCTAGTGGTAATTTAATGGCACCGAATTCGCGTGGATGTGGTTTTAGATATAGAGGTTACATAGACCCTGCCAGGGTTGCGGAATTTGTTCGAAAGAGTCACCATGGCTCTGGAACGCAAAGGGTATTTGGAGGAACACGGATAGGTTTAAGTCAGTAAGAGTCTGAAAGTCTGACACTCCCTTCCGCTCTGCCCAGAGCGAGTCATTTGATGATTTCCCATCCCTTAAAAAAACATAGGTACAGGCACTTTATCTACATTATATAACTTGCCTTGCCTGGAAGTAACGTATTCAACTATTAACTCTTGACTTAGATACCTCGAAATTGTCGTTATCAGGAAATAGACTCCGGCAGGTAATTCCGCTCCTTAGCTTTACGCCCACTTTGCTGTACTCGTTAGTCCGTCATGGTCATAATTCTCTTGCCCTTATTTTATTTATTTATGGGTCGGCTTCCTCCACACTTCTCGACTAGTTATCATTCCACTAGACGTTCCTTTGTTTTTATATCACACAACTCGCAAGCTTATTCATGTCACCATATTTTATTAAAGCGTTCCAGGAAGCTCAAACAAGATGATTAAGAACTTTTCCCGACCGACACATGTTATTTCACACGAGCTAATGCAATTTCTACCATGGGTACCTTAAAATAACGAATTGTTTTTATCCGCAAGTTACAGCACTAATTGTTTAAGTTACTACGACACGTTAAGATTCAAAAGATTCTCTGTCGGTTTGTGATTCTCTTTGGCATCGCTTTATAGTGTTTTTGTCTCAAAATAAACCAAAAGGCATTTTTTATCAAAAGCTAGCAGAAAACATACTCAAAACAATTTCTTGTTCCATTTTTGGATTTCAGCGATCCTTTCAACCTCCATCAAAAGATATAGCCATACTGTTCCTGGAAGAGAAAACACATAAAACCGATAACTTTACATTGAAGAGCACACACTAGGTGGCGACACATTACCACGTGTGTTGCTGTTTGGACATGGCGGGAAGAGAGCGTGACGAGTACATACATAATAAGTGAGGATGATAACGCTTCAAGACCCACGGAGTACCATTAACAACATAATAAGTAACTGATCTAAGCCTTATAAAGATTTACGTATTTGTATTTTTCTGTAAATAAACTACTCTAAGTTAATTTAACTATTAAACTTCATAGTACAGACAAGCTAATAAAAAATATATATATCTGAAAGCGGGTTAAACGCTTGTCACTAAGATCTTTATCTAATTAATACTGCGTTTAAAGATTCAGTGTGATCCTGTGTCTGTGTGTAAATAATGTGATTACTGCTCAAATATTTATACTTACCTGATAGAACAAGATTAAAAACCAAAAAAAAATATATTCAAAATATTTGACAACACCTCTATGAATGGGAAGTGCCCGAAACACTGGCAGCTGGCAATGCTGATTCTTTGACTGAAGAAATGGGTGTGGCCATTTAGTCACGTGAAGAGTCGACTAACCGTTTACAAAAAATCGGATATGACTTGGTTAATATTTCGGTACAATTGAACGGAAAGTAACCAAACACGGACTTAGATACTTAATAAAATCAGGTATTACTAGCCGACGTATTCTAGTAAAATTAATCACAATAACTTAACAAAATACAAAACTAACTAGCGTCATTCAGCCCTTTAATAACAAATGGAAGTCAAATTTGAGCCACCAAAAAATAAGGAAGGGGAATTGTGATAAGGCGGGAAAAATCCGCCATCTTTGCCGCATTACCGCGTATTTGGAAAAGGCGGGAAAATTGCAAATATATCGTTATTTAAAGGCCCTTACGCCAGCAATCAGTGGGCCATGAAATGCTCGTCTAAGAAAAAAATAAAATTGCCTATAAATCTTAACTTTAATGTCGTAAAAATGTTATGTTATGGATCATTGTGATTTGTGACAAATAATTTCTTATTAAACTAGTTTCGTTTTATTGCTTTCCTTTAGTTCTATGAATGTTGTTTGAGACTGTTTTATATCGGTATTTTTTATCAATTGATTATACAATTATGAAGATAATGATGGTTCTCATGAATTTTAGTTTAAGTTCTCTATTTGTTTGCATGTCACTTCTGCGACAATAAATTTTTTTTTTCTAACTTTCTTAGACGTAAGTTACCTAGTAACATTGAAGAAGTTATATATGCCGCAATGATTAGGTAATGCCTGACTACTAAGCTGGGTTCAAAAGTCTGTCAGATAATTTTACCTTTATAGTTTCACTTACAATATAGGTAGTTTAAACTTTTTATATTTAGTATGACTACTTTGTAAATTAAAATTACAGTGGCAATGACTTGTTATTTCTTTTGCCAGAGAAAAATATGTTTTTCTCTCTCCAGCCAGTGACACTTCATGACTATGCAGAATCGTATTATGTAAATCAGTATACAATACGTACATAGACACATTTACATGTCGTCTGGAATAAATGCACGCGAAGGAAAACCAAAAACATTTTTTTTTTATGAGCACCTGTTTGTTTACCTTAGTTTCCAACACAAATGATTTGATGCGCCTTAGAATGAGCCAAAACTAAAAGCAATATATTGACGTTTCAGCTGTCAGATCATTTTTTTGACAGCTCAAACGTCAAAATATGGCCGCACTCGAGTCTTTATTTCTATTAATGCATGCCAAGTTTATAGAGCAGTATTGTTAACAATAGGACCAGATAATTGCATATCTGAAATATAGAGTAGTTTTAGAAATAGGAACAAATATTTTAGGTGCCTCAGATCCCTGGGTTTCTTCCAATCTAGGTGGGATAAAGCTAGCTTCTGCCGTGACACGAGGTACCTGCAAAATTCAGCATTCATACTGCACTGTGCATAATTTCAATGGAATGCCAACATTTTTATGAATTCATAGAATCAGGCATGAGAAGTGTTGGATGTTCCTTTTTCTTGACGATGTGACGTATTATTCTTTACATCTTACCTACTTATGATCGTTATGGAGAGGTAAGCAGGAATGTGTAATGTTGGCATTAGGTACAATAGTTATCCTTCATATAATGTCAGCTTGTCCATGCCGTTTAATAGAATGTGTTACTTCAAAATCTTCAGTAGATACACGAACGGAAAAAGAAAATTTTACCCAAAACGCCACTGTAGATAGACACAGTCGAGTTGGCGTTATAGTTATATAACTGTATTTATTTATTATATTACTGTACCACACTCATAGTCCCCTCAAAACCCTAACTTTTCACTTCTAGAACCAACGCAAGTAATTAAAATGGCGGTCGCACAGAGGTGTTTAATTAAGTGTTTTTGCGTACGGTACGCCGCCAAGTCCGCTGACTTTGCTGCTAACACTACATGGCCTGTGGTCCCATTGTAAGCGAGGATTACTTCGAGTCGCATGCTTTAATTAAGTTGTTTCTTGTCTGTACTTTTGTGGAACTATGTTGAATCAAATTTTAATCAATTTGCCTTTTTATTTTTTCGTTTAATACTTAATAATTGTTGTTAGACTCATCTTATATGTCAACTGTTTTCATCAGAATAAAAATCATATCCTGTTAGCTTGACTTGAATCTTCGCATATCTCTCTATAAGTAGATACTGAAATAACATCAAAACTGTTACAATCTGAAAACTGTACATTGTCTTCATACCAACCGATGCAATCTAGCCACAACATTACTAATCAAATAGTAAACAATAACACGGACACAACTCAAAACAAAAACATTACAAAACGTAACAACGCTTACAAAACGCTCCCCGCTCACACTAAGACCTCTCCTCACTTAATATTATGTGTAAAAACGCGATCAGCGGAGCGTGGTCGCCTCTCTCGCGTTTCTAAACACCACATATTTCTCGATGACATACATGTAATGCTGAATCGCTTCACGCTAGGCGGTGGGGTGGCAATATCGGATCTTTATCGAAACTAAGATGTACGTATGTTGTTGTGTTTTCACTTGCACTGATGTTGTATCAGGGTGACGATGATAGGGAGCATTATCGAACATCTATTTAAGAAACATGATATTTTTTTAGACGTTGTTCATAAAGGGAGCAGGTCTTGTCGCTAATAATTGACCTCCTGGTTTTCAGACCAGGTTTAGCTTGTTTTTCTGAATTGCCATTAAATTTAAAGTTGTTGCATTTTCATGCAATTTTAAGACTCGTTCATGAAATACTGGGGCAGGTAGAGCAATTTCTTGTTAGTTCTGAAGTATTTTTCAGTTTGCTAGATCTATTTCTTTATCGTAGACGCAGAAAAATGTTTTCTATTTGTGTTCTACTTATGACTGAAAACTTTACAAGGTATGTATTTCTGTGAACTGCACGTTTTTATTGCTTTCCGTAAACCGAACCACTGCCACGAATGCTATGCAGCGTCCATCTAGTCAACCATCCTTTTTTTAAATATTTTCCGAATAATCTTCGACCAAATAGGTAAATAAAGATACTGAATGTACATACATTACATAAAACCAGCACATTCTAGAACAAAAAAGTCATAGAGATGTGACATCTAACAACCCGTATACAACGTGTAACGACAGCTCCATACATTTCTGCGTGCATAACTTGACGAAATATACTAAAAAGCAGATTTATTTTCACTATTTCAGTGTTGGTCCCATAGTAAAAGTTGTTCAAAATGAAGAGTACAATGACCCCTTCACAGGTCTTGCGTTTATTCTGTTACACGTTGTAAACACCGCGTGGTGAATATTACGGCCCACTCCTTCAGAGAGGAAGTCTGTGTCCCAGCAGTTGGTTAAAGTCTGCTTATAATGCTTGTACTATGCCATGCTATATATTACATTAGCAGGTATATATCGTGCCAGTAGCACACGCATCCATCACCGCACATATTACAGTTACATTTATGTTAATGCCCCATTCTAATTGTTTCCATAAACAGACGTTTTCACTTTCAAAACGTAACTGCTTTTGATCATGTAAGATCGAAACTAACCCTTATGTAAAGATAAGATTGTATGCAAATCTGTGTAAGTGTGCTTCCTTAGTTTTAGCGTAGATACGGCCATCCCCTTTATTTTTTTGTGCTATTTTTTGTGTTGGTAAGGTACAGATAAAGTTTGATTTTTTGTAAAGCGTTTACATAAGAATCAGTATATCATTTTTGCAGCACTGAGATAAATGCAGGAAGAATGACTGTGTCCTTTGCGAGAAGGAATGAGCCGTTATTCCTAAGGTCCAGTGAAAATAGTGAATATGTATGAAAAAAATTAAATAAAATAATATACAAAAATATAATAGTAACAGTGAAAACAGAATCAAAATTGTCCGAAAAACAAACGAAACTATTAAACAAAATTATTTTAAGCAAATATATCTGTCCCTCTCGCCATTTTCCATGACAGTTGTATAGGCGTCATAGTATTTGACGTCACAGTTGGTATCGAACTTTTACTAATTGTCAACTTTGAAGCTTTATTCCTTCATCGCTGATAAAGGTGTTTAAAAATGATTTCATAATTGTTTACTAGAGCTAATAAGTATTTTATGAATATAAAAAATGGCAAGCACATTCCCTATTGGTGGAGACAAAAGAACACTTAGTTCTAAGGCGTGCTGGTCTGCATCACTTTGTTCTTTCACCGTTTTAGAAGCAGTGGTGAAAAATAATTTACACGAAGTAAAGGCCTGTCTGGGTTTGAGATGGAGCCACCTTCAAGTCGTTAGTCGCACCTATTACCACTGCTTTTTCTGTAAAATAACATACAAAGGTACGATGCTGTGGGTTTCATAATTTCACAGTGATTTTCGTCTCAGATTAGACCACCATTCCATAGGCTTAAGCATCCACTAAATAAATAAAAAATACTTGACTTGAATTCAGTCAAAAAAACAGTTATTAAACATGACTTAATGGTAGAAAGAAAACCGTTGCGACGCTTTGATCACATTAGATAATGCTGCAACCTAACGCTTACGTAAAGAAAACATACGATGTACTTGTAGGTACATACTAATAGTATGGTATGTTTCCTTATGGTCTCCGATAAAACCTATCTTAACGCCGCTGTGCCGTAAGAAGTGTTTCCAAGATTACACAGATGGTAAATCGACTGCCATTTTAGATTGAACACTTTTGTGTTACACTTAAGATCTCCAATGCAGCATATGAGCGGCAAATAAGCGATTTAATATCTATATTAATTTTTCTATGCCAAGTTTTATTTACTTTTGCTGCTGAAGACTACGTTCTACGTAAGAATTTGTTTAAAAAAGTCGTATTGTCGCGTCGCATCTGTTAAAAAAAAAAAGTCTTCAAACTAGACAGGAGGTATTATGTCGATTCTTGACTTATTCAAATAAATTCTAAAGTGTGTTTGCCACTAAAACTTAATAATATAAAAACTAACCTAACAAACAAAATTTTCATGATTTACTTGAAATTACTAAATAGGTAATAAACGAGAATGAAGCATCGGCATAAAGATGAACCTGCATATTTAACGAAACTTAAACAAGAAAATTGCTTAGTCTCGGAGAGCAAATGAAAAGAATTTAATTTACTTCGCTGGAATAAAAACCTCGCGTTTCTGCTTAAAAATGCAGATAAATCTGTCGAACTCCATTTCAAAAATTTGCTTCCTATAAAGAAGAGTCTTGCCAAGGATTATCGTGTTATCCAGCTACATCCAGTTAGCCTGGAATCCGCCCCCCATATAGTTGGGAAAATCCAAGGCAGCCGATTCTACCCTAAAAGTTATAGCACATTTAACAAAAAATATTGTGGCTCCCGAATTTCCGAAATTGTCCGATTATAGCCGAAATATTTTGACCGACGGCAGGCTTAAATACTTCATAAGACTTGAGTACTTAGACGGCTGGAACGGGATCGTTCCAACATTATCTAAAGTGCTGAAGTTCTAAAATGATTAGGGTTTACTTTTTTGCAATTCAAGTAATCGTTGGGTACGTTAAAATGAATTGCAAAAAACAAAGCTAGGGTAGTAATACGCCAGGTTTGCGGAATTTGTTTAAAAGAGTCACCGCGGCCCTGGAACGCAAAGGGCTTTAGGAGGAACGCGGATGGATTTTAGTCGGTAAGAGTCTGACACTCCCTTCCGCTACACCCAGAACGGAAGGAGCCATTTGATGATTTACAATCCTTAAAAAAAATAAAAGGTTGAGTAATCTCAATCTTTTATTTTTTTTTAAGGATTGGTAATCATCAACATAATCAGCCTGTAAAGTTTCAAATGCTGGGCACAGGTCTTTGTGAGAGGGACAAGGCAATAATCTATGAGAGTGGCAGTTGATGTTTCACATATATATCTTCGAACTGTTTGGATCTGGAACGTACCGGTTTCGTCACAATGTTTTCCTTCACTATTTTGAGAGCAGTGTCGATGAAATATACTATGTAAAAAGTAATGCGACAGACTGGGTTCAAACCCATAACCATACCGTCCTTACAGTATTGTATTAGTGCACACCAAAACCCTGCTTCTAACAAAGCATTTAACACTAAATAGCTTCAACAATCTATTAGCCCCACGACAACCCTCTCCTGCACCTAATCACTTGTTGAGTCAATTGTCCGACACCGAATGATATTTGAATGTATTCACCGTTTCCGACCCCTTTCACGCTTCCCAGCTTGGTCGTATTACCTTGACATACAACACCCTTTCACGAATATGATTCAGCGAATTAATGGTAATGAAAAATACGGACAAATGAAAGAGTAAAGGTTAGCTCGCACTGAAACGCGACGCGATGATGCGCGCACTTTTGAGTGATGTTATATGGAACTTTTTTTAAATAAACTAAAAGAAAAGGTACTAAATTCAATGTGAAAATTAAAACAAAAGATAAAATACCCCACAGCGTTCTTCGGCCTAAACTTCTTCATCTTCTACCTAAAGCGTCGTCCTAATACAAAGACAACACGCGGTCGCGTTTATTGCTTACATTTATTAGGCAAAGCCGATCTCGTCATCGCGTCAAAAGAGGCCCAACAATTTTGTAAAGAGGCCTGACAAATTCAGCAATGTTGCCCGTGCTGTGCCTCGAAAATGCTTTTACGATTTCAAAATGCTTTTCGCAGCACGCCGCTTTGCAACGCGGACCAACTGGCCACTTCAATTTTATCGTTAGGCTCTTACCTTTGCACCTCAGTGTGAGCTGACCCTAAGCTTATTTATTAAGTGTACCAGAAAAACAGAGCCGTATTTCATTTTGAATTATTCTTACATGAAAAGAAGTTTGTTAGTGTAGACGTAGTTTTGTTTACCTCGTAATGGACTTTATCTAAATTATTTATTGCACAGGAATACGTTGGAGGGGAATTATAAGACTGCAATTTGCAGAAAATCTGACTTGATGGAAAAATATTGGCTTATATACTGCATATTAAGTCCTTATTGTGAAATAATGATGTAGGTAATTACATGACATGTGATTTTTAGTCTATCGTTTCTGAAAATTAAATGTTTAAAAGTAACCTCATACGGTGTGACCATCCTCGCAAGGCGACTTGCAAACGGTAGCCGATTTTTATCTGCAGCAGTCTGCAATGTCTTACGATGACGAGTTTATATTCATTTAAATGCCAAAATGTAAAGATCAATCATTTTCACCTTTGAGGAGCTCGTGGCTAAAGAATAATTTTAAATAATGTAAATAATTTTCACCTTTAAATAAACCAACAGAGAAAGTTAAACTACGTTATATTTTGTAATATCCTGAACATTTAAAGTGACTCCGCTGACTGAAAATTGTGTGGAAATCGATTGTCAAGGAATGGACGTATGGTTTGGAGGAATGAGAAAAATGTCATGAGGGAATTTTTGAGGATGAATGAGGATGAATGAAGAAGAGGAAGGAAGACCAAAAAAATATATACCTAGTTGGAAAGGATGTGACTAGTAGAAACGTAGGAAACAGAACTATTACACCGACCCCTAATAAATTGGGAAAAAGAAAGAATGATGGATAGGATTAATAATAATCATTTTCTTGCAAATGAAGACGATCACTTCTAAATACAACAATATTGTACTTAACTCCCACAGAGCGACTTAGTAAAAAACCATACGAAACGGACGGTTCGGTAACAAAGCGTGCGATTAAATTAGTGTAAGGTCGCGAACACACAAGTGGGGTCGCGGGTCGCGGTCGTGCGATGTCATCCAGACTAAATGACATAAAAGAAAAGTACAAAAGGTGAATGCAACTGTCACTGTTATTCTTTACAAGTTCAGTAGAACCCATTCGAGATTGCACGTTGACCCAAAGGATTAAACTGAGATCATCAAAGCAACTGCACACAGCACTTACATTGGGGAATTAGCGAAGTGTAATGAAACCAAATTGTGGCTTCAATGGATTGCTGCAGATTGTTTCTATAAGATTTTACCAAGACAGCTTTTTGATAACAAGCTTTTCCGCCACAGAAACGCGACACCACCATAGGGTCAACCATGAAGTATACCCGCCGAAGTATCCACTGCTGAGGTGCCAAAGAAAGCGAAGTCACTACCTATATCCCCCAGAAATGCCAAGTCATGGGGCATCAGCCACGTCTCTTGCAGTGCTATGACGTCCGCGGATGCGCACAGTCGTCTGACACAGTCAACAGACGTCACAACGTTTTTACAATTAAAACTTAATTGACTTATCCATTGACTGGTTTTTTGAACACAATAAATTGCCTGAAGGACACACCTTCTTCATAAGTTTTAATGCAAGAGATACGCTTCATAAATCTCGTAGGACTTCTGCCCATATTCATTGAATGTACCCGATTTGTTCAAACAGCTCTCGGTGACCTAAGCAAATTAACGTTATGTGCGGCTCTGGCGAATATCATAACGTAGATCCTCGTAATTTTATCGCTGACGTAGTCTTAAGCGATGTGAAGAAGCAACATGTGGTTGAAATGAGGGTAGATTTCATATTGAAACGGTTACTTTTATGCTGATATATAAATGACCGAAAGGACAGCTGCTTCGACATTTTTAATTGTGAATGAAATTGTTAAAGACCTGTTTGTGTAAGAGATGTCGTCTGGGAACTTTTCACCACTTTCCCGCTATTAGGTATCCAGTTACTAAGCATTTCCTTGGTTACACAGAGTATTTGTCAACAGCAGAAACATTTAAGCAACTATTCACTGCTTATCCGCTAAAACTGGCTAGTAATCATTTCCCCGATATTAGAAACCCAACAAACATTCTCCCGATTATGGTTTTTCTCCGTACGAAGTAAGGAAAATCCGTTACAAAAGGGAAATAAAACCACAAGTATCTTGATATCATTAGCAATCTTGTTCACTTATGTCACATCGTTGAAACACGGAAAGATTAACGACCGTAAAACGTCATGGAACTTAAGATGGCGCCTCGATAAGTGATGGATTGGCGCGAAAAACGCCGACGATCAAAATGGCGGCCCTGCTTCTATTATTTATGGTATTCTAACTCAAAAACCTTTCCGGTAGAACCCATTACTCGTACAGGTAGATATGAAAGTAATAGATTTCCATATATCATAGGAATTTCGGAGGTTGATTTAACAGGGTTTGCAAATGGTGCAAATAATGTAGAGGATCCATATCCCGGGGCTGTGAAAGGAAAAGTAATATAGTGTTCGCGATAAGGGTTCCTATAAATATTTTTTCTTGGACTATTATATAAAGTGGAATAACATATGCGATCGCTCGAAACCTTTAGTTATTTAATATAAATAAATAATACCAGAATTAACTGGTCTACTGTAGGACCACATACTTTATCATACAGCAAAGAAATCGACATAAGAAATGCTAAATGTTTGTGTGCTGTTTAATTAAATGGTGTAGCTAAATAATTACCCCGGATTTATGAATGAACAATTTGAAATTGAGTATTTAGTTCTGATGGCTCGGGAAAAGCCTGGAAATATTTTGGGGGAGGGCCTTTGCCCAGTAGTGGGACAATTTAGGCTAATATAAAAAACAACTTCTTCTCCAGCCTGAAAGCCTATCAAACTTTGGCATCATGATCATCATACCAGCCGAAAGACATCCACTGCTGGACATAGATCTCCCCCAGGGGAAGGGGGGGTTGCCATAATCACCACGCTTGGCAGGCGTGTTGGTGATCGCAGAGTAGCTGTTGCAATGCACAGAAGCACAGAGGTTGCTGGTGCCCATTCTCTGGTGAGTACCTTAGTCGCCTCTTACGACACCCACGAGAAGTGATGGGATGGTGCTATTCTTTTACGTCCGCCACTATTCTGAACAAAGAAAAAATTTAAACGTAAAGTCCTAAAATACTAAAAGAGACATAAACCTTGTATTTACAATAAAAACTTCCATTTTTGAATTTCCCTAAGTTTATTCCTCCACTTTTTAAACGACTTCAAAAAATATTTTATAAATATTTTTGTTACCTCATAACCCGTCATTTATGAACCGATTTGAAAAAAACTTTTATATGAAAGAATACACTATCAAAGTGGTCCCATAGAAATTTCATCGAAATGGGTTCAGTAGTTTGGTTTTTAAGTCAAAATAGCTGGAAAAAATATGGTCATCTAAATAAACGAAATTGAGTATTTTGCTTTCCTGTGACTTTCCAGTGGTGTAGGTGTGGGGTACCACTAAAAAGTGAAAAACTTTTTCGCAAAAAAATACAACCGACTTCCAAATAAACAAAAACACTACAAAGTATAAAATAACTTTAATTTCGGAAGTCGGTGTTAAACTACGAAGAAATTTTTTTTTTGCGAAAAGTTTTTTTTTAAAGGAGTCTCTTTATCTCTATTTTATTCAGTAGTTAAGACTTGTAAGAAAGGTGGTTCCGTGAGGTTGTTAAGAGGATAACCCAACTTAATTTGGGTACAGGCTTGAAGAATAGACCCCTTTTCACGCACCTAAGTTTCAAGGGTCATTAATTAGTTGGAGTAGCAAACTTAGCGAAACAAACTGAAGAGTGCTAGAAACTTTAAATGTTCTGAAGTTTTGTCGTAGTTGAGAAGATGTATTCAGTAGTTATACACGTTTTCATTAGGGAAAGGTTTAACAAGCCTAGATAAACATGATTCTGAAATAAACAAACTTTCGTTTCACTGCTGTGCTAACTGATCAAGGAAGAGATTAATTTTCTAAGTGTAAGTTCGTTGTAATGGACAGAAAACAAACAAAAGTTCATTCATTAACAGTCTATCTTCCTTTTTTACATGCAACCAACCTTACACCATTATGTACTGTGAGTTACAGTTGAAATTCTTTGTGACAATTAAACTTTAGGAATGAGGATACAAAGAATGAACTCCCACTTCAGAAATGACTGATTCGTTTAATTCATAGTCTAATGATGTACTTATCTTCATAGCTCCTGCTATCTGAGCCCAGTTTCTCGAACGAAAATTACCACAAAAATATTGTGACAAAGTGTCAAACGCACGTTATCTTGCTGTGAATAGTTATAGCTATCCATTCCCATATTCATTTCAAAAACGTTCGAAACAAAAACTTGTGCAGTAAACCAAAACATATCAAAAGACAATCTATTTCAAAAAGCAGACACAAATGAAAGAATAACAATGTATCACGTTTAATAAATGAACAACGGAAACCAATCAACTGCTATCGCTGAGCTAATATAGACTAATGTATATGTATACATATATTGTATATTATGTGTAATACAAACAGGAAAGACCCTGTGATTAGAACGTCATGTATAGGGGTTGATCTTGTATCACAGAAGTGAGAAAATATCGAAGTCACGTGGTACGCTTGTCAATATGCTCACATTGTGCATATTGGCATTGCAGTGGTTTGTGCCAATTGTATCAAACAACGCAATGATCTTTCTCCTTGTAGCAAGCTTTATTTCAATTTGAAAGGTTGTGAATGTCACACAATATTTTTTCCTTGCATGACATGACTTCTTTCGCTCAGGGCAGATCAGAAGGGAGTGTCACTCTTACTGACTAAAACGCACCTGTGCTCCCTCAAATGTCCTTTACGTTCCAGAGCCGAGGTAATTCTTTCGAATGATTCCGCAACCCTGGCAGGTTTGTGGGTTCCTTAACGATGTAACTTTTGCACAGATAGCTGTTAACCAAGAAATAAAGAAATACGAGTTCATTTGCGTTTCCTTATTACAATGCAAAGAAAACCAAAGGTTTTAAATATAAACTTAATGAATACCTCAACTGAATACTTCAACAAAGTACAGTGCGAGCACGAAATATCACCACTGTTTCTACGAGTATAATCCGAGCGCTCGGTTGGTCTATACAGGATGGAATATACAGGGCAGTGGTAGTCTGTTATTATGGCACTGTGGCATCGTTTGTCATTCGATCGTTCGGCTCTCGTATCACGAGCTTACTAATTACAGCTGTCCAGTAATGTTTGGTTTTACACACAAGGATAACGGATATTGTCTTGTTGTTTGTGAAATTTATGTAAATTGTACAAAGCTTGACGTATTAGGGCCTTTTTCCATGATGATTCAGTAGGCGCCTGTTAAGAATTAAAACGAAAGGATAGGATTCGTAGTTTTCATAAAATTTTGCAGAGATTTGTAAAATAAAAGCTTTCGATGATATGCTTTCGAGAATTACTTAGGAAAAACTTAAAAAAAAAATACAACAGCAGATTTTTAAGTTCCGTAGTTAGTAAAACTTGAAAAAACGTAAGTAAATATCATGTGAACGATCAAAGGAAAGAAACAAACAAAACTGATATCAAAATTGTAAAGAAAACACTCTCTTCATTACCCTAACAAGGTTACGCGCGTAAAACTAAACACATTTTTGTTTTTAAAAACATCATCCTCTACGTAATATTTTTTATAAACACTTGGTCAAAGAACGAAGCCAATTTTTTTTTTAAATACCCTGTGTT
This sequence comes from Mamestra configurata, assembly GCA_002192655.3. Taxonomy (NCBI): domain Eukaryota; kingdom Metazoa; phylum Arthropoda; class Insecta; order Lepidoptera; family Noctuidae; genus Mamestra; species Mamestra configurata. The sequence goes on along the minus strand of NDFZ01005265.1, from coordinate 428,493 downwards.
CTACTTCTTTTATTCGAATCAATAGCATTTGTGGGGAGTAGAATGAAATGGAGAAAAATCTCGAACAGATTCCTTTTCGGTGCGAATTATTCCAGTCTGATGAGGTCACCGGGTATTATTCTAATTCAGCTCATTTACACTCTTTTATAAAAAGTTCTGAAGCATCTTGAAGTGTAAAACAAACACGAACAAGTTAATAAAATTATGCGAACAGAACAAAGTGATCATTCGGGCTCTTGTCCACGATATATTTGAGAAATTCATGAGTTGTGTTTGAATCTGCAGCTAATAATAAACGATTATTGTAAATATCTTTCCTTTGTTGAACAATAAACGCGATTGGGGTCCTTCGGTAAGTGCCTACTTAAATTGAATTTCAAAGTCGGAGACAACGCCATTTTCCTTCATTTTAATTTTTTTCAGTATTTTTTCAAATAATATTTGTACATACATATAAGTCATCGGTGATTTTCAATATAGACCTTCTTCTCCTTTTACACAAATTTTTGCTTCACCGCGCGTTGGTTAGCAAAAATGTGTGTAAAAACACAGGGCATCCCACAATTCTTTTTCAATAAAATTATAAAAATAAGATTTTTATAATTGCTGATGTGGTGGAAATGAATTTTATAAGTATCGGGTACAGATTTATCAAACAAAAACACATGACATAGTATTCATAGGACCAGGTATACATAGGTAAATGGCATGTACAAAGTTTATCTGGTAGCCGCACTAAATACGAAACGCAAAAAAAAACGTAGCACCAAAAAGTACCTAGTTTAAATTGGACTGTTAAAAACTGCAGCGGAATCCGAACTTCAATTAACTAGTGTCCACTACGTGATATCGCTGTTCAGGAGTGAGAGGCTCCCATTTTAACGGGTTCTTTTTTACTTTTTAGTAATATATTATTGGATTATGATACCTCAGACCACTTTGCTCGTTCTATTGTAAAATTGTTGAATTTTAAACGATGATAAAATAATATTACTCATATTCCATTACAAATCTGCTAGAGTGCAAATTAAAAATACAACATCGTTATTTTATTTACTTACTGCACTGCAGCCAGCAAAGACCAGCTCATAATAGCGAAGTATCTATTTAAAATAATCTTACCTGTAACAAAATAAAAAAAGCAATTAACAAAAGGCATCGCATTTTCTAAAATCACTCCAACAATAAACAAAAAGTATCGATAAGTAACGAATCCAGCTCGAAGAACCAAGAATCCACATCAAATCATACGATTTCAATTGGTCCTTCAGCCCTAATTGGCCAGTTCTATTTATAAATAACTCCCAAAGCTGTCTGTATTTCTTTATATCAACAAACACTCTTTGAAGAGATGGAAAGAGGCACCGTTTACAGAAGACTAATTAGTTTAGTCCAATCGCCTGTCTGCTACACTTATCTGCTTCGTCTGTGTATCTTACAGTACTAACAGCCAATTAATTGATACTCGCTTTGTTTGACAATGGTTATTGGAATGGAAAATCCTCTTAATCATCAATATCAAGATTGGAAGTATTTGCAGTCTATGTTTTGCTAGATCGATGTTTATAGACATCTCTCCTCGTGAATACATTAGCTACTCAGCATCGATTATAGCAATCTGTCGGCTTTAAAATATTTTCTTCCAAAATATACCAAATATATTTTTCCTAATAAATTATATTTGAGTCCAAAAATCCATTGAAAACACTAAGATTAGAGAACATTAAGATTAAGATTTCCTCAGGTGTGCAACCTGTCAACGCAACAATATCGTTTAAGGTTGAAATATGATAGAGGTTTTGGGTTTACCCGTCGTGCCGAAATTTGTCACGATCTTTGTCAATTAATCAACGCCATCATCAGCCAAATGACGTCCACTGCTGGACAAAGGCCTCCCCCGAAGGGGAGGTTTGCCATAATCTTTGTCAATTACTTGCACCAATACTTTTATTACCACAACCCTAAAGCAAGAATATCCAGTCCAAAGCTATTTTATTGGCCATTAATCTAAATAACCGATAAGTGACGATGAAGAAACTACAGGAAATTGAAAAGATTGTTGATAACCAGACCTTGAGCTCACTGTTCTTAGAGCGAAACGTTACCATAACGTAACTAAACAAGTTTAAGTAAATAAAAATCATACAAAGTCTGACGAGGATGCATCGTTCAGACTACACCGGTAACGGTTTAATCGGGTGAGTGCTCTGCGAAGGAAATTGTGCAATTCAGTAAGCGCATCTCTAGGGAGTTCTCTGTGATTAAATACGAAGTAAATTATTTATCCAAAAACCATTTCTATCCACAATTTCTATTTAATCATCTTCTCCAAGATTAACTTGATTCAATTCTTACAGGCTTATTTATTTCTTCCGGAATTCCGAACTGACTACTCGGAATTCCCTCGGAATTTCGGACATCATCGAATCCGAAATTCAAAGGCGTAATCAGTTGCTACAATAATGCAAAACCGAGAGAGGGCCCTTTCTAATATTTTCTCGAGCATCTAAAGAAAATCGCCTTAGGGATTCATTTGCGAACATTTATATAGCGATATTGGGAAGGTAAATCTAAAAAATATCTTGGAGTTTTTTCTGTAGAGGGTGAAGGTATAATCAAATTTTAATCTTCGTGGTCGGTGGGTAGTTAAGATGGTATCGGTAATTTTAACGATCTCATTATAGCACAAGTGTTTGCATAATAACACATTTTGGGGAGTAAAATATATGGCCTCGGTTATTTTGCTAGCTTGTGCTGAGTTTCATTTTGTAGGAGGTAAATTAAATTTAGGTCTGAGCTTTGATGCTAAGATACCTATATACATAATATATTTTTACTTTGAGGCTAATGGAAGTAAAACATGAATTGGTAGCCACTCCTGTTCCAAGTCCGTTCCTTTTCTCTCGATTTTCCTAATTATGCAGTTTTACTCACTTTGATAACCATAAAACATGCGGGGCAGTCTTTGGGGACTGCCGATAGAAGTGAAAACTAAGTAACTTGTGAATTGTATCGTCGAGCTATTGAATCATTATTTTTGAATTTGGCAAGTGTTCGGTGACGATGACGCGAGTTTCATGCTTTTTGTTCACCCAAAAAGTACACATATATACACAGTATACATATAGCTCATGGAAAGCGTTCGGTGACGATGAAGCGAGTTCCATGATTTTTGGTCACCCAGAAAGTGCTCAATGCGCCTCAAGAAGTTTTCACTTCAAAAATTGAGAAGAGTATTAGAAATACATTAAGTGCCGTCAAGTCGTGTCTGCCTTCTCCTATGGATAAGCGTCAGTTAATAGGTATATGTGTGTTAAAAATACCGTCAAGTCCATTCTTCCATGCACACCATACATTTTCACTTTAACCCCTGAAAATGGGTGTGATTAAATATAGTTTTATCGCACGCCTTCACAATTCTGGTGGGAACAATAAATCACGTCTTTGCATAGAAATTGAGCTAATGCGCACTGGCGATGGCTTAATGGGCTCTTCCATTCATAAATTACACCAGAACTGGTCATAACTCAGGGAATATCACTATTTTCACACCATAAAAAATATTGCTGATATTTTATTTATCTAGAGTACTTACTTTTTAAGGTTCCGAACCTCCGTAAAAAACGGAACCCTTATAATCCTATAAGGGTTCCGTTTTTTGGTTGTCTGTCTATCTAATCTGTAATCTACTAGACCGATTCCGTTGCAATTTGATACACATATCAAGTTCTGTGACTCAAACACGAACGCGTTAATAAATAAGTGTTGAGTATGCATACGTCACTTTTGGAGTTCGAACTAGACAATTTCAAAATAAAGTTTTTTTAAACTGTATCGTGTGACGTATTATATGAAAGGGCTTATTGTGAGGGTTTTAATTATATATTTTTTTTCATAATTTTAAAATAAATAGTTTTGAAGTTATTCAAAAATTTTGATGAAAAATTACCGTTCCCCCCTTATCTCCGAAACTACTGTATATTACATTATAAGGATCTTTACCCATATATTACAGGAAAACCTATAAAAAGTCTATAATGTTAGAATAATATGTTACAAAAATTAGATTTGTTCGGAACCCTTTGCAAGCGAGTCCGACTCGCACTTGGCCAGTTTTATAGTATATAATTGGCATTCACACGGTTGTATGTTGCCTTGTTATTTTTAACTACCCAACTTTATTTAACAAACGACATTTTGCAACAAAACGAAATTGCAGTATTGCAACTTAATGCACGAGCACAAACGGACCATAGAGATCTCAACGAACATAATCCTGTGTACTTCCGCTGAGTTTAGCATTCTCTGAAACTACGGATATACTTACATATGTCGGCAGTATGAACAACTTCATACAATCGGAATAGACACGAACTGCTCAAAATCCGTACCTGACGTGTATCTCTGTTGAAACGTCAACACACAGCGGATCGTTAATCTGAACGGCAGTGTACATCGTATGTGAAGGGACAATTCCAGAAAACCTACAATTTGCAAAACCAACCGTATATCTATGTCCGAAGGTGCAATGTTGGTTGGTGTTAGTTTTTGCGTATAGTGATGAGGGCTAGAGCAGTAAAATGACTTTCATGTTACGTTTGCTCGAATAAAATTAAATGATGTTGCTTTTTGGTTACGTCACATCGATTTGCATACAATTTATTATTTTGTTTTGAAAAAGAAAGCAAAAACGAAACGTTTCATTAATAGATCAAGAAAGACACGCCTTTTCCCATTGTGGTAACCAGACACACCACAAGAAACCATCGATACGTACGAGATTCAACATTACCTTTTGTTTCAATATTTACAATAAAAAATAGTGATGGATAACTGAGAGAACTTGAAATGCATAGCGATCATTCATTCAACGAGTCGTATCTAAATTGATGTAGTGTTCACACATTCATACAGAATCCACTGCAATGGGTTTTTGTTTGAAGTTATCTATATATTTTACCAAGCTAGTATATCTGCTTTAAGAGACCCATTATTACCAATTATCTTAAAAAATAACAAGGGGAAATGTCTACGTAAGGTTTTATACTTATCCTGCTTTCTTTCTTTCCTTCTTCGGTATAAAAAATGTTCTAAATCCAACGCTTAACAAACTGAGCCAGGGTTCCACAAGTTGACAGTGAGATCGTTCAAGCACGTCACCGACTAAATCCCGCTGAAAACTGACGGAATATGTGAAAAGTTTCCGAAGAAATTACACTTAAGTATATAACTTTTATTGTAATTTTTGCGTTCATACCTATGTGCGGAGGTTTAAGTGCCATTTTTATAACTTTAACTGCACTTTACATAATAAGTGCAGTTACATCTATAAAAGTATGCGGAACAGAGAGTGAAGTCCCGCACACCTCCACTGTAAAGGGGAGGATCCTCCGAACCAGACGGTAATTGTGTCTAGTGGGCAACTGCCCGATGGTTGATATTTGGACTGTTGTATATTGTTCAAATCGCACGGAGAACTTTGCTTGCACGATGCAAGATTTCGTTGTTAGTTCGCCGTAGATGGCGTTGCGGTTCTTTTTGTTGCCGTACAAATTTCGCTTTAGATTTTTCATGTGGTGGCATTGATGCCGCTACACATCTCTTCTCATCATCTATCTCTCAGGTTCCTATATAATAAAAGTGTGTAAGGTTAGTTTAAGTTTGAAACAGCATAATATTTATACTATTGAACACACGTTTAAGTTATTTGAAGTACCGTCTCCGTCATGATTTTTGCATCTTTAATCATATAGCAAGCTTTTATTTAATACTTGTTGCCGCCCGCGGCTCCGCCCGCGTGATTGTCGAAAATTATCCCAAGGGAACATATTCCCGGGATAAAAAGTAACCTTTATGTTATTCCAGACTATAATCTACCACTGTGCCAAATTATCCATCAAAATCCATTCAGTAGTTTTTGCGTGAAAGAGTAACAAACATCCATCCATCCATCCATACAAACTTTCGCGTTTATAATATTAGTAGGATTTTTATTTAACAAGCCTTGTTAGTTGGTATACGTGGGTGACACCTTGCAGCTAAATTTTAAGACCGTTGTCCCATCCGATATGGCTGAAATTTTGCAAACACATGTGGTTTGGATGCACTTACACTTACTCAATATTCTAAATTGAATGTGGTGAACTCCCAAAGATGGCGGACCAATAATTGTTTATTAATCCCCATGAAATAGGTATCAAATGAAAATGTTTACTACGAGCAATACAAAAAATAAATATTAAGTATTATTGTTTTTAAAAAGTCTTTTTATAATGAATAATTTTATTAAGGGTTTTTTTCTAACGTTCTACTACTTCTTTTTTGTGCAGGCACTTTAATATGTAGCTTAAAAGTGACTTTACCTCTAGATGTTCAAATTTCGCAGAAGTTAACATTACTTCAGCCTTACATGCCCGTGTTTTACAGGATATTGCCTATTCTACCCATAATTAAGCACAATAAACTTCCGGTCGTGTTTTCAAGTTATCGAATTCGCGAAACTTTGGCTTACATCCGCTTCAAAATGCCTAATCAAGAGCTAATTACAGATTTTCTGAACTCATTTTGATACTAAAATATACCGACTCTTACGACAGCACTATGAATATTCATCTTACGTACCTACTTATAACGCGTCTACGCATACTGAATAATAAAATAAATACTCCACCCAGATTATGAAATTTTTAAATGTTACTAATTATTTTTAATTTCTTTGCTACTGGTTATTAAAATACTTGGAGTATCAGGTTGTTATAAAATTAATCTAATAAACTTTATGACGGTATCCAGTTAATATTGTTTATGGAGCAACTACTAAAAGTTCACTGGAGTGAAGAATTACACCGAATTGAATAGATATATTTTTAGATACCGATATTTTCTAAGATTAAAAAAGCATTAAGTGAAGCAATTTACAGTCAGGGAAACTAATCGTTTATCACCTTAATGTTGAATGCCACTTGCATTCGAAAAAAAGTGTACTTTGAACTTTTTTTTTATTAGTGACAGCTGGAAGTTTCAACAAGACAGTCACCAATCCACATACCGACCTCAGAAAGCATTGCTTAGCCTTGAAGATCGACCCCCACCAGTTATTATTTAGCCAAGAGATATTTTGTTAAAAATATAGAATAACTCATTAATCTGGCGGATCTAAGTTCGACATTATTATTTAAAACCGAATCGTAAAACTTTGTAGTATTACTACGTTTTTCGGAATAAATTAGCAATACCAAACTCAAAAGCTAATTTAATTTTAACCCCCAAAAAGTCGCGGGATTATTGGAACACCGAACGCTACGCCATGAATTAATTGAAAAGGGTTAATTTCTTGCTGATTTTCTTGTAATTTCAAAGAAGCGAGCTAATTCCGATGTTGAGTAAGAAGCTAAGATTAGTTTAAAGTTGATGAATTTTTAATTGCGAACGTGCTTTATTGAAAAACTGGCTTCTGCCAGCACCTTCGCCCGCTCAAAAGTCGAAAATTATCCTAAGGGACGTACTCCCGGGATAAAAGTATCATATCAGCCGAAAGACGTTCACTGCTGAACATAGACCTTCCCATAAGTGTCTCCACAACTTCTGCGTATTCCGCTACGCAGTCGCCACTCCAGAACTGTTCGGCCCCATCGACCATCTGTTCTGCGAGCAATGTACCCTACCCACTGCCACTTCAGTTTGGCGATCCTTCGGGCTATGTCGGTAACCTTCGTTCTCTTGCGGATATCATCAATCCTGATTCGATCACGCAAAGAAACAGCACGTGTTTTATCCAAATACTAAGTTTCAGCAAAATTCGTTAAGACGACAAAACTTGCGAACAAGTAGACTGGCCTGTTGGTCGAGTGGTTAGTGACCCTGACTGCTAAACCGGAGGTCGTGGGTTCGATTCCCACCCAGGACAAATCTTTGTGTGATGAGCATGATCATTTGTTCTGTGTCTGGGTGTAATTTGTCTATAATATGTATGTATTTAGAAATATTTAAGTATGTTTATCAGTTGTCTGGTTGCCATAGCACAGGCTCTGCCTAGTTTGGGATCGGACTGACCATGCGTGAGTTGTCCCATGATATTATTATTGATATTATTAATATTATTTGCTTGAATTCTGTATTACGTAACCTACTGATAGAACTGCAAGAAATCACTTTGATAAGACTAGTATTTTCGACTAAGCCTATTGATTTCTAAAGCAAAGTTCGGTCCCAAAGAACTACCAACATTTCGAACTAAAACTACGGCAGATGTCGAAGATAATACAATTGTACTGTACAGTGATTTTGAGAGGTTGCCCAACCTGTCATGGAATGACTGGTACAACGCTCTTTCCCTCACCATTTGTAAACGTGCGTAGAATTATAAGTAGATAAAATATTCTGTTTTTATTTTACTTTTAGATCAGGAAGTGAAAGTGCAGAAACTATATCTGTAGATACAGAAATACTGCAGCTTTCTCTGTAACAATATTCTACAGGGAATATTGAACTTGGACCAGAAGTCGACCATTGTAATACGTAACACTGAAATAAAATGCAATTGAAATTAAATTATTTATCGTGCAAATAGGATGTCAAAACTTTTAAGACTCTTTTTTAAAGCTTTAAGATTGCTTGACAGTTGTAGACGACATGTCCTAATTGAGTACCCCTAACAAAAAACTGGAATCATGAACTCATTTAAAGTCCAGATATCCAATTTTAAAAATAACCTAAAATAAAGACCTAAATTAAACAGAACATATTACATAATTTGTTAACCAAAAGGACATTTCAAACAAAATCCTGTGAGTTTTCGTATCAACGCGGAAGTTGAGGGCTAAAGTGCGAGGCAGGAAGTGCGTACGTACCCCCCCTCCACAACCCCCCTTCGACCCCCTCACGTTTTCAGTTTCCGCATTGCGTCTCGTTTTAACATAATGTTAGTTATCAGTAGTGAGTGTTTTAGAGTTAATTATAAGCTGATGGTTTTCTCGGAAAACGTTCTTTGAGTTCGGTTTGTTTGATTTGATTTTAAGTCTTGAATTAAATATGATGCACGGTAAAATAGGTTCGCTTTATTACATTATTGGCTTTAGGTTTCTAGAAAATTGGACCAGTAATGTCGCCAGAGATGTTTCTGAAAACATCACGATAATTAGCTAGTTTTCGTTTCTACCACTGAAAGATTTTCCGGAATTTATATTTCTAGGATATATTTTCTTTTATAAACCTAGTATTACTTTGAATCATTGATGACGTCCACCAAAACGGGTGTTTCTATGTTTTTTTTTTTAATTGTTTAAATTGTTCAAGCAATTAAATAGGGTATTTTTCTAGGCAGATAAATAAAATTGTATTTGGTCTGTCAGTTAAATTTCCAAAAAATATCGGATACGTATTTTTTGTCTTTTCAAATCAGGAAACAAGGGAGAAGATGAAAAGCATTAAACTAAAAAGTAGAACACTGTATGGTCTTCATTTTTTGTTTACGTGACAAAAGAAAAAATAAGTATCCAATATTTTTTTTGAAAATCTATTTCACGGACTTAATAGATGTTTTCAGGAAAATACATAAACAACTTAATCACTTTCTCTATTCGTAAAACTAGAACATAAAAGTGCACCATAATTATGCATTCATCGATTTAATTCAAAGTATGAACTTCACGTAGCGGTTCAACGTATTGCCAAGGACAATCGATTGCTATGGAGGCCATTATATAATTCATAGCCTTTGCTAACGCACCATGGGGAGTTTATATTTACGTTACATCCTGTATCAACTCCCATTGGCATTCAAGGTTATTGAAAAGATAAAAGTTTTGTAAGAATGTCAAATCTGGATGGAGTATTCCACCCAAGTACTTTCAATTTGCCCTTTGCAGTCCAGGGCCGCAGTAGCTCTTTCGAATAATCCCGCAACAAAGATAGAGGTCCTTACTGTGTTTTTTACCTTATTTTGAAAAGAATAACTTATTAAGAAACAGGAAAGTAAGTACAGACACCAGCACATCAAGCTACAACAATCTGTCAAATTTATTTAATGGACTTTCAACTTTATCGCTACAGCATTAAGTTCAAGGTTGATTGGGAAAATTTTACAGTTTCGGGTAGCTTGATGTGCTGGCGTCTGTACAATACGGAAAGCCTTATACGCGACGAGACGTTAGTGGCTAAGCTTCACAGCCTGGTTCATCTACGTAGTGTTGCCTGCATTTTGGTCTACAGACTGTACTTTGGAGAGTGTGCGCAGGAACTCGTACTCAGCGCTTCTCTACCACATATAACCTATCTATCTACCTTCAAAGCCAGAGTGAACAGGTATCTTCTGGGCACGCTCGCTCCATCATATACCCCATCCATCGTTTCTGTCAGGCGTGATCGAGGTCAAGCCTATTTCTCAATATAGAATTAGATACGGATACTAGTTTACATAGTAACTATATGTATACTAGCAAGTGTCGCAAAATTAATGTATCCAATTGCCATGCGTTAGCTGCTATGATTGGTTCAATGAATTTTCAATAGCCAATCCCATCTCTTGTTCTACGTATAATTTGTTTTGCGTTTAATTTATTTCTAGAAACCAAGTAGTTCACGTTCACGAAAAAACGTGCAATCAGCACTTTAGAAGTAAATAGCTTTGAATTTTGCGTTATTGTCACATATTTATGGCCGAGACTGTACTTGAAATACATGCCTTGCTGAATTAAGTCCGCCTTTGTACAGTGATTTTACTTGTGCATAAAGTTTTAATAAATAAATAAATAAATTATTGTACATCAAGTTTAAATAAATATATATTTTTGTGAACGTTTTGTGCCCCCATCTCTCACTTGTTCATTCACATAGGTACAATGTTTTCTTTCCGCGTCTATTTGTTCGGAAGTTAATTCCGTATCCATTAAATTAACGAACTTTGGATCGATGTTCGTTTTGTTTGTTGTTTTCACACAGTTGTGTAATGTTAAAATGCATGTGGGTGAAATGCAGTTTGTATTTTTTACAATTGGTATAATAAATACAGGAGCACAGTAATCTTACTATACGAAGGCCTGTTTATCAATATAAAATTCTTCCGTTACTGATGAATGACTGAGTGACTGACAGACAACGCATAGCCGAAACTACTGGTCGTAGAAAATTTAAATTTGGCATGTAGGTTCCTTGGGGAGTTTAGGGGAGCACTAAGAGGATTTTCCGAAATTCCTGCGGGAACGGGAAAAATCGAGATATGCGCATACGAAGTCGCGGGTAAAAGCAGTATTGGAGTAAGGCTCGAAATAGCCTGGCTGTATTTGAGCTCCACGCCTGTTGCAAGATTGCAGTTTTTATACAGTTCGCTTGCATTCGACGGGTAGTTGGCATGCAGCTCTAACGATGGAACTGCGCAGTCGGTTAGCAGTGTCAATGCAGTTATGTCAGTTTAAATGGAGCCCGTCAATGTAGAGCCTTAGAGTAAGGTCAATTACGATAATAACGAGTACTGTCAAGTCTAGGCTGCAATTCCCTTTTTAAGTCTGCAACACTGATTTTACCGCAGCCCGACTATTAGATATCAAACATTCAAATTTATTCACCCATTATTGCTACATAAACAACATCGAAATAAACATTTGATTTAGAACTGGAATATTACGTGAAGCGCCCATAAATAAACTAATATTATTCTTCATAAAATTAAATACAATTAATATTCATGTAAATAAACGAGTATCTGGTTGGCCTTTTTAAAAATATCCCAGTTAATAACACCCTCTTTACAAACTCGTAGGCGAAAAAATGCGGCGAAAACGGAACATCTCTCTATTACTCAAAATGGCTAATTTCCGTATCTTCACATTTCCGATTCGTCGACATGTCAAAGACAGAAAAAAAACAAATGAACACAAGTGGCGGTTCGTCAAGATTTTGATTTTCATACATTCATTCCCGTTTTGTCCAACTTTTGAGAATGCCTGAATTCATTCTCATTTGGTCAAACTTTTGTTTGGCAAGTACATTCAGCTAAATCTACTTATTTGTTATCAGAAAAAAAAACAAGTAATACACAAAACAAGTCCTTAATAATGTGCCACAGCACAGTCTGAACAAAGGGACAAGGACAACTCATCGCCGCAGGCATGCTACATTCAAAGCCCCATCAATATTGTAAGGTTGTAGCTGAAACTCTGAAGGTTTCCGTAACTAGCAAACTTGGGAAGGACACGGTAGTAGGAATGAAAACTTCCTTTATGGGGACCAGATGTTTTTTGGGAATCTAATTTTCGTTTCAAGGCTTTTAGTGAGTGTTTGTAAAATTGAGCATTCAGAGGGCCTAGTGCGAGTTTATGACGTACTCGATCGCGTAAACGTTCGCTTACGTGCAAAGAAAGATATGTAAAACCCCAAAAAGAGCTTCTCCACTATTATCGCCAGACGGCGCTTATCCAGTTTTTCTACAAATTATATTACGTCAAAATTATATTTTTCTTTGACTTATGTATGAGCACTAAGCAATGTGAATTGGAGGTCCTACTCTTATGTGGAAGTATTCTATTTATTATGTTAACTTTCAATACTAATAAAGTTGTTGTAGAAAGAGAAATTACAACTGTATACACAGATATTATAAATAACTTACACATTTATTGGAAATAACTTCGTCCGAAAGCACAAAGTTTGAAGCTAACATTTTACGATTGACGTCAATACCGAAGCATTGTCCTAAAAAATCCGTACCCGAATCACGAAATTGATTCGACAAGCTGTTAAACAATTTTTACTGCCCATTGAACGGAAACGCAAACCTTCCTTTTAAAATTGTTGACAGAAGGGTTATTCTGTATTCGTGAACCGTGTGCATAGAAACAGGTATTCCGATTTAGTGGAGGTGTAAACCCAGTAGTTTATGGAAGCAATATTGCACTATGTGCATGGGAGCCAGTGCTCTATGAACTTTGTGGACTTATTGCAAACACTCGAGACACCAATGGACAAATTTCACACACTGAATATAATAGTGGTATTTCATCGGAGACTAGCTCTACGTCGGGTGCATCCTGTGTTGTCATTTTTTTTCGCATTGTCTTTTGTTTCACCTCGACGTCAACTACTCAGAGTCCACTCACGTTCGACAGATCAAGGACAAATAGTACTCTATGGCACTCAGTGATAGTGTAGCTTTTAATTAGTGAAAAAGTTATCGTAATCGGATCAGTACTTTTAAAGATAACCTTTTACAAACATAATACCAAATTCCAACTGTCTAGTCCAAGCGTCTGTGAGCTAAACGGACTCGGTTCTTTGAACGGACGGACAGACGGACACGGCGAAACTATAAGGGTTCCGTGATGACTACGGAACCCTAAGAACGAAACAATTTTACCTCTGTATAACATTTTATTTTAGACTAGCTTTTGCCCGTGGCTTCGACCGCGTGAAAGTCGGATATATTCCCAAGGGAAGCCTAATCCCAATCATAATCTACATGTATGCCAATTTTCATCCAAATCCGTTCAGCCGCTAAGACGTGAAAAGGCAACAGACACACAGACATTAGTATAGATTTACAAGTTCTTGACTATCTGTCTTTGATGTAGGTAGCGAGGTAAGTACATGAGATTCTTTCAAATGTCCCTGACTTTTCATATTATATAAATATAAAATAATATAAAAACTTATGACAGTTATGACCCAATTCAGAAATACTTTTGTACTTGCTAAAAAGCCGTGTGTGTGGTTTAGAATTACTATTCGCGGCATGATGAAATATAATTATGATAATAGAATCTAACATTCAAAGTTATGTAATGTATACCTTTGTGAAGGGATCCTTTGTAATGTGTTCACTCAGAGGGGTTGGCGTAAGTTGGGTTTAGAGGCTAAATGTTAACACGTTTTTGGTTTTTATTGTACTAGCTTTTGCCGCGACTTCGTACGGACATATGCCGTTTTTTCCCGTACCTGGAGGAATTTCTAAAAGTCCTCTCTTAGTGGTTCCCTACACTCCCCAAGGAACTACACTGAACAGAAATTTCAGCTTTCTCCGACCAGTAGTTTCGGCTGTGCGTTGTCTGTCAGTCACTCACTCAGTAACGGAAGAGTTTTATATATGTATATTGATTAGTGTATTACTATGAACTTAGTCTAATACATATTTAGTCGCGCGTGTCTGTTGAAAATTCATTCATCCAATCACAACAGCTAACGCAGGTTTGAAAAGACACATTAATTTTGCGTCGCATGTATGCTATCAGACTCTGCTGTAACTGGAGTTAACACTAATATTGGGATCTATCCTTTAACTTATCCAGCAAATATTTTATAAGCCAGAAAACAGGAAACAGTACAGACGCCAGCACATCAAGCTACCCAAAACGGTCAAATTTTCCCAATCAACCTTGAACCTAATGCAGCGTTAAAGTTCAAAATCTATTAAAGAAATTTGACAGATCGTTGTAGCTTGATGTGCTGGCGTATGTACCTAGTGTACCTACCACAAAAACGATACTTTTATGTACAACACGACTGAAGCTAAAACTATAAGTTACAAAGTTATGAACAGGCACATTCCAAAGTTTAGATTTAGTTTCTCGAAAAAGAAACAATGCGAACAAATCGTTCGTTCCTTTTTCACGAACATGAAACTTTCTGATTTTGACAAAGTAATATTCCAGAGCCTTTATAAGCTTGCAGCAGTTCCAATATCTTTTGTGGTGAACGGAAAAATCTTGTTGCCTTTGAAAATATGGAATTTGGCAAAATGCTTTGTTCCGATTTAGAAGTAAACCTAATATGTTTTATGCCACGGGCTGACACCATATTAAGAAAATCTGCGGTTCGTTTTTAATCTGACTGGATTTGTAAATATATTAAACATTTATTTAAATGTGAAATTTGCTGTTAAGGTCTGTAATTAAGCCTAGAATACACATCATCGCTTACCACCAGTTGATAATGTGGTCTAAAGTGAATTAATCTAAAATACACATTATTGCGTATGTTTGTTTCTTTCTACGTATCTCCGGAAATGCTGATCCGATTACGAAATTATTTCATTAATAGAAAGCTGATCTGTAGCCGAGTGTCATAGATTACTTTTTTAAATATAATCAAGTAAGAATGTACGTTTTCTGCAAGATGGAACAAAGCCGCAGAAAAATGTTAGTCAATAATAAATAAAATGTTGGATGCAGCTCCCCTTCCCCCTTCCTACACCAGCACTTATCTTTGCTATTGGTAATGGTAAGTAAGAGGGGTTAGGAGGTTCATATATAGTACCTAACTTTCGAAAGGTAGTGAGAAGCGAACGAACCAAGAGCTAAGCTACGTTAATTTTGCTTAACTCGCATAACTTAAATAAGTAATTAATTTTTCAAACTTACTTTGTGGTCACAGTAGTATGACAAAAACCGGATAAGTGCGAACCACAGTCGAGTACGAAGGGTTCCGTACTATTAGAAGACCTTGCGAAATTTCATGATTGTAGGTCAACGGCAAGTGCCCTATAGGTTTCGCGATAAATGTGACAATGCGAACCCTTGGTGGGAGTCGGACTTAATAGGTTTTTCATAGTTGCAGTGCAAGTATGAAATTAAACAATCCATGTAAAGTATGCTCTCAGTCTGCAACTGGGGTAATCATTACTACAGGTCCAATAGAAGATCTAATTCTTAGCTTCTGGTGCCTAAATAACGTGATTTGGTCTTAAGACAAACTAATTTCAGTTGGAAACTCTAGTTCATTCGCATAATTCCGCATCCGTGGCTGCAAACTAAGATCTGCCGCTATGACGAACAGCCAAGTTAGTTAAATGTCGAATAGTTTGAGACCCGTGATAATAATCCCCCCGATAGAATTTTGGTCACGGTGACCAATCTCAACGACGATGAGGCAAGTACGCGTTTATTCCAAACGTCTTTTATTATGCGCACAGCAAAGGAGTGGAACTCTCTGCCTGCATCTGTGTTTCCGAACGCATACAACCCTAATCTCTTCAAAATTAGAGTGAACAGGCTTCTTCTGGGTAAGCTCACTCCATGGTCGACTTTGTCTCTGTCATCTATGACCTAGACTAGAGTCAAGATCAAACCCATATTATTATTTTTTGAAACAGTACGCCGGATATATGATAGTTCACAAATGTCTGCGCAAACACAGATTCACACTGTTCCTTTACACTCATAGTTCGATGGGACGGCAATCCGTCACGACCGGCGAGATATCAGGTGCAGGGCCAACGGTTATGTGCTTACCGAGGCACGGGGTGTCACAACACAAACTCCCAAACTACGGGGTACTACTAAAAAACTCTAATTGGAACCTAATAACACTTTTTGACCACAGGTGGGATTAAAACCTAGGATTTCACGCTAGAGGCAGTCGCGCTTGCAACCACGAGATCAACTAGAAAACACCGGTCCCATCTAGTTAAAAATGACCAAAAAAGATTGTCGTGTAAAAGTGTTATGTTCAACCTTCTTAGAAAATAAATATCATTTATCAACGGGGCAATAGCATAATGAGGTTGCATATGGGTTATTTGATGAAAATTCTCAATAAGTTTATTAGCCTTTGGTGCTTTCTAGCCAAATCGTCTTGTACACAAGTTTCTTTTTACGGTTCTTCGAAGCAAAAAAAGTTGAAAAAGGCGGAAAAATAAAGTACTGGATAACTAAATTAAATCTGTGCCATTGATTCAATTAATGAATTGGTGATTTAGAAATAAAATTGCTGTTCAAATCGAAGTTTTCAATAGAAATGTTTTCAGTGCGTCTTAAGGCTTAATTGGTGAAGTTTGTTAGTTAAGATTGATTTAATGGAGCTCCGCATTTCTCTGATTGACTGCCCTTTCCCAGAAAAGTTAAAAAAGTAACTTCGGAAAAGAAATTTGTTCTTAGGGCCTATTATCGTTTCACTGCAAATTCGTCTGAATTATTTTCATAAATAATATTGATTTTGTTAATAGTTTAAAAGAACACTTTTACACGTAGTCTTTTTTGGTCGTGTTAAATTAGACGAGACTGGTATTTCCTAAAGTATAAAAGAAAACTCTTTACTATGGACCGCCATATATGTAAGTTACAGAAAATATAACTGAAGAAAACAATATATTCCTCCAGACCGATTTCGGTCATGGCGGCCTATCTCAATAGAGACTAGCCATCGGCGCGGGACATATTATAGTGCACAAGTGTGTGCGCAAACACAGGTGCACTTCCTCTTCCATCACTCTCATATTCCGATGGGACGGAAACCCGACACGACCGGAGAGAAATCAGAAAACATCACATAAGGGTCCAAGCTGACTACTCTGAGAAGAAACGCCGAAACAAACACAAAGTGCTCGTTCTAATATAATTAAAACAACAACATGAATCAACATGAAGTAGAACTTATCCCACACTTTAGCCAAAGTGAGGTTTTAATGTAGGACATTGTTTCTCGGTCAAATGTTTGGCGCACGGAGTATGGTTTACGCATTGCAGGATACACGACCTCGATGCGTTGGACGCAATGTACCAACCGATATATCATACATTATTATGTACACAGGGATTTTGATGTCCCAGTGGCAACAACGATTGTTAGTAAAAAAATATTGATTTATGCGAAAACAATACTGTGTGTATTCCACTTAGGAACGGCAGTTGGATTGTGTGAAAGATGATTTTATGGCTAGATAAGAGCTGTTTATTGATGTGGCGACACAAAGAGATGTATAGGAGAAAAAAGCATGCTGCCGACTCCAAGTAAATTAAGAATGGACCCTGAGGATGATGATAATTAGGACCCATCTAGCGTTTCCAAGTGACAATGGAACCAGGTGTTAAATGTTACATGCAGAAAACCCTCAAAAAATACATTTCTGCGTGAGAAGTCATTGGCATTGTCATCAAAGGACATCATCATCATCTAAGGGCATTGGGTACATTCATGCACGGGTCCCTCATGGTCATACATCAGGAGCATCAGGAGAGTGCAAAAGGTATAATTAATTAGTATTTTACTCGTATTACGTTTGTTATAACATAGCTATTTTATCATAGCATGTATTAATAAGATCATATATATGAATCCAGTTCTGGTTTTTTTTTTAGATATTTCATCCAAAGTGTAAATTAAATAGGACATATTTTTGTGAGGAATATCCTTGGCATAACATCAAGGAAGTTTTATAGGTTAGTAGCACGCAAAAGAACATTTTTTACTTCTCGATTTGGCTAAGTGCGTTTATCTGCATCGCACTTGATGTTTTTAACCGATTGCCCCAGAAAGAGGGCAATTTGTTTTATGTAAGGGGCGTGGGGTAGCTGTAAGTTTATGCTGACATACTGCGAACGTAAATCTTTTTGACAATCTGTGGTAGTTCTGCCAATGGAAATGCGGGTCAATGGATGACCATTAACCCCCGTTCCCATTGGCAGAAAAACGAAAACTTCACCTGTAGATTTTTATAGACTAAAATTAATTGGGAGGGTCGTTAGTCGGCGATGGCCACTTAATATCAGATTATTAATATTTATTATTCCTAGCCTGGATTTTCCAACAGAAAGACAAAAGGTTCCTCACAAAACCAAGTTCCAATTTTCTCGATGTAGGGCTATTTGGATTAGAGCAGTCGTTATCTCTTCCGAGTTCAGCCAACCTTCCAGCTACGACTGGGCCTGTTGCGATGTCGCCAGCCATTAGGAGAACTAGATGTGTTTTCAGCGTACTAAACCTCAGTCATAAACAAAATTTGCATTTCCATGTTTTCAAGCCTCCCTCAAACCTTATCAAATTTCAAATCCAAACACATTTTATTTTTAGCCAATATATTATATTTTTACAATCCCACATCTTCCTGACACCAAATACAAAACAAAAAGACAAAAACTGCCGAGTATATGATATACGAGCACACACAGACAGCAATCGAACTCGAGCGAGATAAATAAAATATTCTACCAAGCTGCGAACGTTCAGGCTTGCGTACTTTTAGCCGCTGTACATTTTTCATTAAGGACTCTCGTTCGTATGCTGATCCCGTTTAGCAGATGCGATGAAGTTTACTGTTCTTAGGATGATTATGACATGATACGCGAAAAATATGTATGAGGCAGGATTTTTTTATTTCTTTTTATGAATATCTACCACCGAAAATGCCAAAATACACTGCTCTGTCACTTTATTTTTAAAGTTCAGACCTTGTTCAAAAGATAAGGTTTTTGTTACTGGCTGTTTTATGTTCTGCGTTTAAAAAAAAACCAGCATTCTTTGCTTTTAAAAAAGCGGCAGTTCTAAATTTAGTTTAATGCCGTTTTGAGTGTATGTATGTCACACCATGTGTCAGGGTTTTAAAAGGGGACAGAGAAACATAGTTACCGGATTGCTCCCAAATACATAAATCTTTTTCGTTAGTTGACCACGCCATAAATCCTCAGGGGTTTTGAAACTACGGTCTGTTTGGGAGTAAAAACTACATTTCCTTTCATTGGGCATACGCTGTTATCATCCGATGGGAAATAAAATGATTGTAGGTCGGTCTCAACCGTCCCTTCTGTGGAATTTTGTTTGTCAGAAGATTGTTGCTGTAAACGTCAATAGGTAATACTGTAAAGTGTTATAAGTTTTACTACTACCTTACATTTGATAATCAACTCAAAATAGTCAAATGCATTTGTTTCGAACCGCTGACTGTTTAATTGACGCGCGTAAGTTTGACATTATGACGCTTTTTACAACGCGAGGCGGTCTGTGGCGACGCTGTGTATTCATAATAATTTAAAATTCCTATCATATGATTAAAAAATGATACATACTAACTTTTTCTCTTTCGTTTAGTTGGACTTTAAATACACACAAAATCATTTTCTTTAATCAAAACTACAGAGTATAAAACCATTCAACCCAGTAACCATAATCTCAATATTTGGTTCGATGATAAATAGCAAACAGCCTTACTCTCTCATTACATCAAATCTGTTCTCAATACAGTACAATTATTGCAGTATATCTGTAAAAGACCAATTCTACACAGTTACTTTGAATCCATAAAATAATAGCATCCAACTTAGATTGCCACCCACCAATTTGGCCAACCCAGGCACCGGTTGCATTGCTCCTAGTTTAGGTCTCACTATAAAGTTAGCAGTATTAACTATGCGTCGTTAGGTAGGTACTGTAGGAAACCAACTATTCAATGGCTTTGTTCCATAATTTCGACTATCCATTTCAATTATTTGGATTTAGCGAGTATTTGGTCCAAATTGATCGTGTTAAACACCGTTTAAAATATAATATAAACAGTGCCCGAACATTACCAAGTGGAATAACGTTTACATTTTCGAAAATTTACAACACGCAAGCGTAGCCAAAGGGCACAATATATGTACTGCCAGAAATAAAAGTCATTTGAAATAAAACTTTAGCCATTTTTGTCTCAATTGTGCCATAAAGTTAGGTTGAGCTGTGGCAGCACTTATCACGATAGGCTGTGGTCGCCAAATGTGTGAAGGAAAAGCAAGGCTTCTTTTGAAAAAAAAAAACAGACTATCCTAACCACAGAATGCCAAATTGCCAATAGGTACATAACGTAAGTTAATAAAATAGTCACCTTTGTTTTGAAATTATCAGTTTGACCATTAATTTCTAAGTCAGCTAAGATATCATAAACTCATATATTTATTGTTTTTAATTGATTTTATTATTTATCAGAAATGTTCGGTATGGTGTCAGACGTAAAAGAATAGCACCATCCCATCACTTCCCGTGGGTGTCCTAAGAGGCGACTAAAGGACTCACCAGAGAATGGGCAGCAGCATTCTCTATGCATTGCAACTGCGATCGCCAACCCGCCTGCCAAGCATGGGGATTATCGCAAATCCCCCTTTAGGGAAAGGCTTATGTCCAGCAGTGGACGTCATTCAGCTGATGATGATTTATCAGAAATAGTTTAAGTTACCTTCAGAATCCTTCCACATTTTAAAAATAATGCCCATGTTTACAAATAGTGCAAGATATTGACTTCTAAATTAAGACATACTTGTTCCACTGCATTACGCGTATACTGTGGCCTTAATTAATTTGTGAGCGACACCAACTTTTACCATTCCGCCGCATATCACTGTACAGCCGGTAAGGTAATGGTCCATTAATTCTACTTAGCCGCTGAAATATTAAATTATTGCAGGCTGTGGTGTGCAAGAGCCGTTGTTAATAAAATATGTTGATGCGTAAGATAGCATGCATTATATATTGTGTTTGCAAACTTCCACTCTTACGCTTCAGAAAATTATAAAAGTATGAAAAAAAAATGTTTTGTTTTTCTTCTTAAAATTTCAACGTTTGGTTGTGGCAATCTTTCTATACGAGAACTTTCCTATATACTTAATTATTCAATTGTGGCTCTACACAAAGGGCTATTCTATAGGCGAAAGCGATTATCGAAATGCCAAGTTATAAGGAATCAATCACGTCCCATTTCGACGTTTCGTTTGTAAATCCCATACGATTTTGAAATCTTGACAATCGCCTTC
Organism: Mamestra configurata; assembly: GCA_002192655.3. Lineage (NCBI taxonomy): Eukaryota > Metazoa > Arthropoda > Insecta > Lepidoptera > Noctuidae > Mamestra > Mamestra configurata. The sequence goes on along the minus strand of NDFZ01005265.1, from coordinate 407,011 downwards.
GCCACCCTACCGCTGACAGTATGTCACTTGTCTAAACCCTTATAAAGCGTCTTGATAAATAATTTCACAATTAAACAAGCATCCATAACAAATTAAGAATCGAGAATACCCAGAAACATAAAACGACACAGAGCTTGCAAAAAAAACTGAATTGAATTAAAAACTTATTGGAGAAATGAAACAGCTAACTTACCAGTTAAGTTATGACAAGTTTCAAGTATAACAATATTAGTTGAAAATTTGTATCTATTTGTATGTTCAGCTTCGAAACTTTTAAGCTTTTAAGGCAAGTTATTATCTGAGGATCCAGGTAAGGTGAAATTCTATCGGAGATAGCGATTGTCAATTATGTCAAAGTGTTAGAGATTGACACGTGACATTTCCCATATATTTTTGACGTTTGAAAATCGTTATTGCTAACATCACTTCGTCTTGCACCCCTCGTTATAAATAAGTCATTAAATATATGAGGGTTAATCATAATAATCACATATTTGACATAGATGTAAATAGATATATGTATAATATATTATTTAGCTGACATTCACAAATAGACAATACCTACTGTTTGTAACAATAGAAATACTTGATCTATTATTGTATTGTAACGCCTACGAATACCTATTTCGGGAATAATCAGTCATATGTAAGTGGAGAATTTATCAGTACTTAGACATAAATTAGATATGACATATTTATCATTAGATTTGTGTTTTCGATCCAAAACAGAAACATTGAGCTCGTTTTTATTTATACCGAACTGCAATAAAATTGCCGGTGTGTTTATTATGATTTTTTTGCAATCAACACGTACGATTCGCCTTCTTAGGTAGCCGAACCTTATTAGATATTGACTTATAGTTCCATTACTTTCATTGAAAATAGAATCAAACAAAAATCACCATTCTAAGTCGGCAATTGTGACGTGCAATTAAAGCCTCGTATCCACTAGGCAACATTTGACGCGCGACATGATGCACAACATGTCGCTCATCATGTTGAACGGCAAAGAAGAACTTTTATTTAGTAACATTGTCAATGTTGCGCGCCTGCTGGCAACGTCGCGCGTTGTTGTGCAACGTTGCTGAACATGTTGGGCGTCATATGTTGCGCGTCAAATGTTGCCTAATGGAGCCCTACACTGCGCGTGGCCCGACACGTACTTGGCCGGTTTATTTTATTTGACGACATCTGAGATCCACTGTCGAATTTTAATACTAAACTTTGTAATCAGTGTCATAAACTGTGAAGTTGAATGAAGGTACATCGTCGCTGACATCAAACGACTCTTCGGTTATTCATGGGCTACCATTTGCACTTTATGACGCTGATCAAAAAGTTTAATATTCAGTATCGTCAGTCCCCAATACTACCGCAGTGAATTATCGTAAGGAAATTGGTGAATTGGGAACTGCAGACCTTCATTGTTATTGGGGGAAGGAAGAATGGGCAGTATTTTTCCTTTCTCTGAGAGTATAGGAGATTTTATTTCATATTCATTCAGTAGTATGGTCCCGGGCCAGGGTTTGACATTAAAACCACTGAGTTAACCTTGTAGTTACTTTGTCGACTTTGTCGTTGTATTTTTGTATGTCGTAATCGTAAATTCATTTGGTTTCCGAAATATTTGAATAAAATATTACAAAAATAGTAGCCCACCGGTAGACTGCGGGCAGTCAGGGCTACAGAAAGAGGGGCTTCGAAACAATATGAGCCGTATCTAAATCAAGCTCTTGGTCCAGCCGCCTAACGAGGGTCTCCTGAGGTGTTAAGTGTTGTTTTTTATCTTTTATAATTAATTTATAGCTAAACGCTGTCAATATCTAACTACTAGTAAGCTGCAATGAGTTTACAATTTCAGTTTTTTTTATTCTTTTTGATTCTGTTCACCAATTTAATATGTAAATGACTGTTTTCAGAATTGATCAATAATTTATTGACCAATTCCGAAAACAGATAATTATCAAACTACTCGTATGTAGGTAGTTACGGGGAAAACAGTTTATATTTATCATTGGTCATTTGACGCTGCGTGTGCTGTTAATAATTTATCATCAATGCAAATTAAATGGAAGACATTAATTGAACATTACAATACATTCATACAAAATAAACTGCCTAGCTGTTTTGGGGCCGTCTTGCAGTCTAAAGGGATGCAGCTGGATGCCAGTTTTTTGACATAAAACGCTACGTGACTGGGTAACACGATATCCTTTGGCAAGACTGCTGTCAAATATTCTGGCTTCTGACTACCCTAACAACAGGCACTGACCTACAAATGACAGCCGGGATCAACAACTTTCCGAGACACGGAGGTGCCCTGGTGTGTAATGAATGGTCACCCATCCACAGACCAACCATGACAAGCGTTGCTTAATCTTGGAGATTGACCCGTGCGGCTATTATTATTAAGGCAACAAGGAAGTATATTTGCTCATATTGTCTCAAAATTGTCACATTAATGAAGAACAATGATCACATTATCTCGAAAACAGGAAAAAAAAACATTTTACAAGACACAAATAGAATATTGACATAACAAAGGGAACAAAATAACCCGACGTGACATAACCAGCTAATATAACACGGGATGGATATTTATGTTATCGTCTGTAAAATTATGTCACCCTCAGAAAACGATAACATTTTACTGTAGATATTACGTAAGGTTCTACTGAGTACTTAGCAAATTGATCGTTTTACAATCATAATAATTATCACTAAGCTGGGTTTCTAAAGCAAAGTTAATGTTTTGTTATTAGTGATACCTAGCGTTCCACGTGACATTTCTGTAGCTTATTTCAATCCCATTCATATTTTTTGACAATCTATACGGCTATTTTGACAATCTATACGACTTTTTGACAATCCGTATCGCTGAAAAAATGCAACTTTACCTAGGCCCTTGAGTGATTATTTTTACTGATTTTTTATTCTATTCAAATATTATACACTAGCGACCCGCCCCGGCTTCGCACGGGTGCAATGAAGATACTATAAATATACCACGGTTTTAGAACTCTGGTTTAATGCATAGTAACTTGAAACTGTGTCATATGTCAGTGTTTTCGCGAAATCATCTTGAGAACATAACTTGAACGCTATTTATAGGGCCCCTGGCCGGTACCGCCGCAACCACTATGTCCCTGCATTTTAACTGTAATATCTTCGAAAATATTCATTAAAATTACATGTTGTAAAGAGCCATATTGATCTGTAGATCAATATGGCTCTTTACAACATGTAATTTACATAAAATGCACAATGTATTTGAGGTACTTAATAAGATAAGGATTAATGATGTATTGCTTAAAATCGCTTCGTAAATAAGCCATTATTTCTCGTAAAAAGTAAAGGATAAAAAATGGTTATTGTGGGTTATCCCTAAGAGATAGACATATACCATCGCGGACTTTTTTGTAGACCTTTTTAAGGTATACAATACTGTAGTACATTATTTTGATCTATATCGTAGGGTTCAGCCAGCGTTTGCAATGTAAGCGCAAAAAAAAATGTGTTTATTTACGACACCACATTAGAAACCTTTAAAATTATCAGTGTTTGTCTACTATATTATGCATGTATATACATATAAACCTTCCTCTTGAATCACTCTATCTATTAAAAAAAACCGCATCAAAATCCGTTGCGTAGTTTTAAAAATCTAAGCATACATAGGGACAGACAGACGGCGGATAGCGACTTTGTTTTATACTATGTAGTGATACTGCTAAATCGTAATATTCCTCTGTTTAGAAACAATGGGCACGCTAAGTAGATAAATAAACAAACCTGAATAAACCTTCATAGCCCTAAACAAGGATTATCTCTGTATATACGAACGGTATTACAATCATAAACAATAAAGGGAATATTCTGTTGACCGTACAAATATTTGGCACGTACCGGAATACACTCGCTACGCGTAGGCGGGCATTGCTACGAATACTGCTACGCCGTAGCGGCTGCACGACGGGCGCTACGCGGCCGAATGGCCCAAAATATTCCCCACGAGTATGTAATCAATCTCCCTAATCTTTTCCCAACTGTGTTGGGGTACCTATTTTAGGAGGAGTGACTGCCTATTTAACCTCTACAACCCAGTAACTGGGAAACACAGTACTTCTAAACAAGACTGTTGTCAAATTTTCTAGTTTTTAACAACACGTAACTGTGAAATATGTGACTGAGTAACTCGATATCTTTTGGCAAGACTGCTGTCAAATATTCTGGCTTCTGACTACCCTAACAACAGGCACTGACCTACAAATGACAGCCAGGCTAACGACATAACGTGTTTTCCGAGGCAAGATACCTATGTTAAAATGGAAACCCATCAAAAGACCCACTCCAGCAGGCGTTGCTTAACCTTGAAGATCGAGGATTGGAAATCATCAAATGACTTCTTCCGCTCTGGGTGGAGCGGAAGGGCATGTCAGACTCTTACTGACTAAAACCCATCCGTGTTCCTTCTAAAGCCCTTTGCGTTCCAGGGCCGCGGTGACTCTTTCGAACAAATTCCGCAACCCTGGCACAAGATCGACCCGTACGGTTGTTATTATTTAGCCTCGAGCTCCTCCTTACAAAAGTTTTCAAGTCACACTAAAATTTTTAAAACCATTTTACGAGTGTAAAAGGAAACTTCAAAGAAAATCTCTAGCGACCAAAACAGAAATGACATTTTACTTTTAAGCGAAACATACGATTGTTTTACCGATGTCGCCGAGAATTTCTTGAGGCAAACAATGATAACGTCCCGAAGGCTTTCATGTCGAATGGAAGACCTAGATTTCAATGCTGACTGTGTTGAATATCTCAAGAAACATTGCGTAAATTCAAGAAGTCTTAAGATAACATATTATGTTGATGGGATGTAAGAGAATAAAGATGAAAGAGAATCTTTGGCGAGGGGGTTCAAATTAAACATGTGGGATGTTGGACTTATCCGAAATATATTGGCATACCCTAAATCAGAAAGCACTAAACGTATAACTTGTGGCTTAATGTCAGGCAATAACTCTCTTTCCTAGTTAAAGTTTATACATAGATTCATAAAAATAAGATAGTAATATTTGTATAGTGTGTAAATAGAGTATAAGGTGCAATGGGGTTGACGTATCCGTGTGGATAAAAACCCCTAATAAACAAAGAAAAAGAATTAAAAAAAAATAATGGTATCTAGTGTGACAACGGCGATGTTTTCTTTATAGTAAGTAATAACGATATGGTATGTATATCTTGACTGGCCTGTTGGTCGAGTGGTGACCCTGACTGCTAAACCGGAGGTCGTGGGTTCGATTCCCACCCAGGACAAATCATTGTGTGATGAGCATGATCATTTTTTCTGTGTCTGGGTGTAATTTGTCTATAATATGTATGTATTTAGAAATATATAAGTATGTTTATCAGTTGTCTGGTTGCCATAGCACAGACTCTGCCTAGTTTGGAATTGGATGACCGTGTGTGAGTTGTCCCATGATATTATTATTATCTTGGATTCGAGCTCCGGTAAGCATTTAGTATATTATATTTTATTACCACTGCTCTCAAAACTTTATAGTAAGACATCGTGAGGTAATCGGCATGTCAAGTTAGAACTAGAAATTCAAACGGCATAATGACATCCACCAAACCCTTACTCGTGGTGGATTATGACCTGCCCTCTTTCTGCCTAAAAGTGGGAACCTAACAGGCTAGGCCAATCATGTGAATAAATCCTAACCATCCCTACTTAAAAAATTGAAAATGAGTTTGTTTGTTACGCTTTCACGCCTAAATCTCCGAACCAATTATGATGAATTTTTTTACAGAGATAGATGAGATACAGCTATAGGCTAGTTAACGCGAGCGAAGGCGCGGGAAAAAACTAGAACTAAATATATCTGACAGGTAAAATAGCAATTTTCTTTTCGGTTTGATGTATTACTTTGCCGAAAGTAATCGTATTAGCGCCAATTGACTCTTACAACTCAAGCGAGACAATAGGCACTTACGTACATTTTTTTTGGAGAAGAGAGAATTCTTCTTGATATCTCTTAATCAATTATCTATTATTAGATCATAAAATTGTTTAAGTACACAGTGTTTATTTATCAGTACATAAGTTTTGGCGTACTTTTGTTAAGAAGCTCCAATTTAAGCATTCTAATTTTTAAACATCATCTTATAAATCTAATATTTTTATCTAAACGACCCAAAGGAGAGTAATGTCCTTTTTAATTTCAATTAAACTTGCCTTTTGAATTGAAATTCTTTATTTAAAACGTGTCACATAAAACTATTTTAACATTTAATAAAGACACTGGAAACCGAGAGATTATCGCTCTGTACCAAAATAAAACATGGAAAACCATTAATAGCATACAAAAACGGCAAATTCAAAGTCGAGAAACATTCGAAATACACTAACAACACACTGCTTGAACCATCTCCCACCATCCGCTTATGTAAACACAACGCAAGTCACTTATGTATTTAATCGCATCACTCGGGGAGCGTAAATTACATCTCCTCTCTTGTGTACCGACAAAATATGAGGGCTGAGGATGTGCCTTATTCAATTTAAAAACGTATACATTTATGCATAATGGGATCCCCATGGGGATACCCGAGGTAGCTGGAAATAACTCTCATCGACGGCTGAAGCTTATTACAACAGTAGGTTATAATTTAATTAAAGGTTTCACAAATTACAAATTTATTTTTTATTGTTGACTAGTGGCCCGCCCCGGCATCGCCCGGATGTTATTTTCAAAAGTTTCTTCCATAAGAACCTTCTCCTGACAATAACAAATACAACAAAAAAGTATTAGCGAAATTGGTCCAGCCGTTCACCCGTGATGCAGTGACCAAGGGAAATAGGGATTCATTTTTATAAATAAAGATAGAAGATAGATAGATTGGCTCGCGTATGACCCATCTCACCTGATGGTAAGCAATGATGTGGTCGCCGATGGAGCACGCTTGCTCAAAGGTAACCTAGAAATAGTATCTGAGCAAACCACTCAATTCCAATTCATTCCCTTGCTATAATCAAATTGACTGTCATGCCGACTGAGTGGAGAAAGTTTATTTCAAATCTTCTTAAGGTGCTCCCTCACCTGGAGCGTTCGCCTGTAACGTAACATTTCAGATTCGATTTTGAGCATTATGTTACAGTATTACCTCACTGACTTCACGAGCATTCGCCTGTAACGTAACATTTCAGATTCGATTTTGAGCATTATGTTACAGTATTACCTCACTGACTTCACGAGCATTCGCCTGTAACGTAACATTTCAGATTCGATTTTGAGCATTATGTTACAGTATTACCTCACTGACTTCACGAGCATTCGCCTGTAACGTAACATTTCAGATTCGATTTTGAGCATTATGTTACAGTATTACCTCACTGACTTCACGAGCATTCGCCTGTAACGTAACATTTCAGATTCGATTTTGAGCATTATGTTACAGTATTACCTCACTGACTTCACGAGCATTCGCCTGTAACGTAACATTTCAGATTCGATTTTGAGCATTATGTTACAGTATTACCTCACTGACTTCACGAGCATTCGCCTGTAACGTAACATTTCAGATTCGATTTTGAGCATTATGTTACAGTATTACCTCACTGACTTCACGAGCATTCGCCTGTAACGTAACATTTCAGATTCGATTTTGAGCATTATGTTACAGTATTACCTCACTGACCTGACGAGCATTCGCCTGTAATGTAACATTTCAGATTCGATTCTGAGCATTTAGTTGATTCCACATTGTCAGACGAAGCGGTCGTTGTTTAATTATCTTATTAAAGTGTTGAAGATGCTTAGGGTCCGCATGCTAAGCGTCCGCGACACGCTCTACTACAAGTGGTGCGCATTGTTGTTACAAGTTGTATCAAAATATTACACATTATATCATCAAGTTGCGCAATCGTTCGCATCTCTGTAACGTTACATTACAGGCAAATGCTCCAAGTGAGGCAGCACCTTAAGAACATAGACCTAACAGAATTGCTGGTCTAGAGTAAACTTAGTTTTATCAATCTGGAATTTCTCAACAGCAGCCCGGAGTTTGGATCTAGAAAGAAAGAAAGAAAAATAAAGTGGCCAATCTGACCAATCGATGGCTATAGACGCGACAGTATTACGTGGGACTTAAGTATAACAAAATCTGCGTTTACTATGATGTCTACCTCTGCCCAACAGTTCGGAGAATAAAGCGTGTTATTTTCATACTAGCTGAGTGAATCACAAAACTTAAAAATGGCTACAGTGCGGTAGAACTAATTGAAATTAGGTTAATGTGCTCTCAAATAATTGGATTAAGAAAACGCCAACCAATTTCCACACTGCCTTACCGAAATAACGAAGTATTATTCAAAAGCCTATTCAATGATATCTTAACGAGCGTTTATAATTCATAAGCAATCAATTTTACATAAAGTAAACCTTTGAGAAATAGGCCTTTTATCTTGAGTAAGCTTTTCTCTTGGGAACGCCTTACAATGAACCATTTTCGTTATCTTTACGCATAAAAATCTAAACGGTTCGCAATAATGAACCTATTTTTGTACAAAGCTACTCAACTTAGTGGTGGTTTATAAATGATTATTTTCAGTTTTCGTATGAAACTCGTACTTTTTAGAGCCGTCCTGAACCACGGTGGTGATTTATTGGCTTGTGCCTTGCAGGAAGTCAAAACAAAGTTCTATTATTCAATTTCATTTTCAATTTATTATTATTATTAATTTTGACATGATTTTGGATATTTTTTATTTTATCATTTGGAATTTATTAGATTTATTTTGTTTCGATTTGATTTAGTATTGTATATCATAGTTTTAAGACCTTTGTTACTATTCTGGACATTATTTCTAGGACATTACATCAGCTATCCGGTTTTTGTAAAGAACGGAACAATTTCATTCGGACGGACTTGATTGACTTGTTGCGAGCCATTCAATAGATTATTTACTAACTATACTCGTATATCAGCACTGTACTCGCGGTAGCCATTAGTGTATTTTCGAATTAATTAGTGAGTTGAGTGAGTGAGAAATGTTCTTAATATTTTAAACCAAAATGAGTCTCTTAGGACCCCAAATTCATGTGCGTTCTTTCACCCTCTGAAATAGATACAGGCAACATTAAAAAATCTCACTGAACTCTGTGAAAATTTTAATGTTGTCTGTTTATAAAACTAAAAAGGACTTTTGACTTTATATGCTAGGTCTGTCGTCATGTTCAAATTCGCCGAGTCTATCAATCAATTCAAATAGCTTTCGGTGGCTTCGCGGTTGTTTTATTTCGCTTTATTTCAGAGTAGGAAAACGGATTCTGGTGAATAGTTCTGTGTTGTGGGAACAGGGGAATGTCCGCTATTGTGCGATTTAAAATTCAAAGGATTTTCCTGAATCAATACAAGAGAAGAATCAATCATAAAAATGAAAAGGTTAAACCTACAAAAAAAAATATCGTTGCGACGAACCTTAAAAGGTTATTTCTGGTTTCCCGAATAGGGATGTTGCCTGGTTTAAAAAACATGATTCTATTTAGTCCGTCAGTTATCTTATCGAAAAATATTGGATACGGTTTTTTTTATTTTATCAAATCAATAAAAAATTACGCAGATAAAACGCATCAAAGATGGGCTTGTAACGCCACAGAATTTCAACGACCTGTATCGTCTTCATTTTTTGTTTACGTGACAAAAACGCTACCTATATAATATAAATTAGGTTTATCGTATTTTAAACATTTCCGGAAAGTATTCAATTACATATCCTTGTGTATTTTGGCGTTAATTTCACGCTTCGTCCGAGCAAACAACCCGCATTTCAACTAGCACAGTTACAAAACTTCTGCACAACAGTTTTTGCTTGTCCTAATTAAAATGTTTGGTACACAGAGAGCACGGAACACCGACTCTGCGAGACGCCATTACTAATCATATTCGTGCAAAGTGTGTGGACTAAAAATTCCGCTACCAAAACCATCGATTTGGAATGTTTTCTGGATAAATAATATTATCCTATTTAATCAGTATGCATATCGAAAAATATTGTTCAGGACCCCGGGGGGCTTGCTACGTCACTTTTAGATAAGACGTGACTACACGCGAAATTGCAACGCACTGTCGTCTTCATTTCTTGTTTACGTAAATTTTCTTTGGTAATCTTAGTAACGGACTAGGCAGTTGTTTTTAAGAATTTGTAACGGACCCGTCAAGTTATTCGAGTAAACGGAGACACTCACTAACACGCCTAGTTTGTAAGGCAAGTTTTGACAATGCCGTCTACAGCTGTGGCCGCCAAAGCGTCTCGGTGCTCTGTGGACACATAACAAAACTTTTTGGTACAAACAACCATACTTCAGCAGCCACACTTGAACTGCGAAAACCACCCTTACCGCTACAAAATAAAGCCGCTGTCAGGGCCCAATTGGTGCCACAGACGGGCGGTTGACTGTACTCGCTCATAATCCCTGGAGTAACATTGAATGTAACTCGGCGTTGAATGAACGCAAAAACGCTGGTTCTTAAATGAGATGGTGACCGACATCTGGATAATGTACTCATATGTTGCGATATCTCGGTTTGAAAGAGGTGTTGGGTATACTGAAATTCTTACTGAGATTTCAGTTTATCAGTGACATTTTTGAGAAACATTTAAGGTGTGTAGCACAAACCACCGTTTTTTTTATTTTAGGGTAAAGACCAGGGAGTGTGGGATTTTTTATCACCATCCGCACATAGAAGGGTTTACCTCTTAAGAGACCACTCCGGAACTCCCTCTGTGCAACGCCTGTTAGGGCACATTCCTGGCGAGACTGTAAAGGGGTCTCCCCTTAACATCGCTGTGCACGGCAGCACGTGATCACTGTGCAGCACATACCAACCTACTGCAACCAAATCAAAGCCTATTTAGTCATTTGGACCTATAGTTTTGACCCATTACTTAAATCTATGAATGTGTAAAATTAAAATAAATTGCCTTGAGTTAGTCTCGCAAAACCCGATAAGCTCGACGTGTTTTTTTTTAATATCCTCAGTACTGGTATAAGAAAAAAAATGGGTAACAATAAAATCAATATTAAGTGGTACGACGGTCAGTGGATCATGTCTGTAGTTTTATACAACGAAGGTTAAAAGTAGTTGGGTTTTAAAAGAAACACCATCCATCCACCCTACATTTATATATAAAATTTCCGAATGGTTTTCAAACTTTAACCAGCCTTAGTGTGCTGAACTGCGAGTGGTCCCCGTCCAAAAACAAACAAACTTTATGAAGTCATAACCGTAATGCCCTCTCACTCCATTATCCCTAATTTATGACTAAACGACCAATCGTATATTTCATCAGACGATACGTCAGTTCTACGGCTCATTGAATTAGTATAATTTCTGTTTCATCTAACATAAGTATGATTGTATTAAATGTTACTTGTTTGAGAATCATTGACCTGAAGATAGTCCCTTTGTTTGTTTTCAATACCTTTGTCTATATTATTATGAACGATAACACCAACCTTATGCTTAAGTATACATAAATTCAAGTTTTCATATTTGATTTAGTTTCAAAGTCAAAGTCAAAGTCAAAACGTTTATTTCAATTAGGCCATTAAACGGCACTTTTGAACGTCAGCATTTACAGTTCAGTAAAATAATAATATTACATTAATAAAGTGACTCTACTGTCCATTCGGAAAGGTAGATTCTTATGGAGAAGAACGGACAAGAAACTCCATAGTTACTCTTTTCAAATAATGATTTTACAAAATTTGGTATACAAAAATTAATTTAGTATTATGTGAGGACGATGCACCCAGAGTATGCTACTTATAAGAACAAAGTATTACCAGCAGAGGTAAACTTATTCATTTTCTAAAAAAATTTAGGTAAATGGTACTCACATATTTACAAATATTGGAACCATTAATTAAACAGTGTGTGAGTCAACAGAAAAATAGAAACACAAAAAAAGGAACAGTATATCTATAAAGTTAATACATAGATCAACCAGTTGGATTTTGTCTACACCCTTGATTGTCCTATGGAGCAGGACCAGCATGTTTCCAAGCATTCTTATCCTGAATGTAATCTTCTAATTTGTAATATGCTTGTTTACAAAGTGTACTTTTAACATAAGTTTTAAATTTTCCTTCATTTAGTTTTAATATGTCAGAAGGTATCTTATTGTAACATTTAACACAATACCCCATGAAAGAACTGTGGACTTTAGCTAATCTAAAAAATGGTTGATCTAATTTGTCTTTATTTCTAGTATTAAAATTATGTCTATCACTAATTTTACTAAAAAGATGACGATTTTTCCGCACATACATAATATTTTCATAAATGAATTGGCAAGGGACTGTCATAATATTAATCTTTTTAAAAAGTTCCCTAAGAGAATCACGGCGACGCAGATTATAAAGGGCTCTGACAGCTCTCTTTTGTAAAATAAATATGGATTCAATGTCAGCAGCCCGACCCCACAGCAAAATACCGTACGACATAATGCTGTGAAAGTAACTAAAGTAGACCAAACGTGCGGTTTCTACGTCTGTTAACTGTCTTATCTTTCTAACAGCATACCGGCTGAGCTTAGACGACCCGCAAGAGATGTTATATGAGGCCCCCATTGTAATTTCTCGTCCAATGTGATACCTGTTTAAAGCTTTACTTAATAATGTGATACATGGTTTTGAATTTCAATAACATAATTTTGATTACTTAAGAAGATTTGTTATTTACTTTCGCTTCACAGCCAACGGGCTGTGTTCTTTTCACTGGTTGTTATTAACCGGGCATAAATAGGAACCGGGTTGGTAATGAGAAATTACTGTTGAAAAAACATTAATGACACGCCCGACCCAAGGATCCAACCTAGGACTTTAGTTACTGGTCGGCTATTTAGTGTCCAATGAAATAAAGGTGAAATAAGCTCGGAATATATTCCGCTAACAGTGTTCCAATGCTCAAAACGTTCCAATTACTGTTAATTTATCAACTAGGTAGTTTTAGTACTCCAAATAATAAACAGTTAAACACTTAGATTTAATTACCCCACTGCCACTAAAATTTCAAATACAGCTGTATAGCAATTACCTAAAATATAGTCAAGCACTTAGCGGTTGACCTCAAATAACCTTTATTAACTCACTAGCTAAGCGCGTGCCAAACATGAAAGCTTTTAAGTTAAAATGCAAGTGTATTCTCAAATGGATCACCCCACTTATGAAAAGATTTTGCATTATTGTTGAGCAGTTTAGCTCACCGCAAAAAGAGATTAGGTTATAGTTACTAAGTGAACTCGTCGAATGCCACATTCCATTTCAAAATCAATAACAGTATTTTTCATCAAGCTGTCGATTCTTTGAGCTACTAAATAACTCATTGGTCCTAGGGGTCTCAATATGCCAAGCCAGAAAAGCTCAGAAATATTAAATCTTTATTTGACAACTCGAATGTTCACAGTTTACAATGACTAGCGGAGGTATTAGTTTAAACAAACGAAACTTAAATTTAAAATGAACATAAATCGAGATTTCTTCAAACATACTTTTCTCAATATTCCAAGAACTTCCCGCACACTTTAAATAAAGTTAGTGAAAGCCACAGCACTAGTGAACACGGGTTTAGTGTTAAGTTTATATAAATCGGGTACGAAGCCGCATAGTGAGGGGAGTTAAGGACTTCCGACACGTGTACGCATACGATTAAAGGCAACGCTCCACTGAGCTTACGGCTAAGCTGCGCAAATGTAGGTATTTCGCTTTGCTTTGTGAGAACATCATACAACTGGGAACGTCCACTGCGACACATGGCCACGCCACGCACGATTGCATGGCTGGCACACAAATGTTAAGGTATACGTGAATTTTTCAAGTGGGCGTGGACGGCCGAATCCGAAACAACGACGAATAGTACACAAATTTTATGCAAACCCAGGCACGCCCTCTGTACCCTCACTCTCATCACGGCAATCCATCCCAGAGAGAGATCAGGCACAAGACCAATTGCTTAACATGCTTCCCAAAGCACTGAAGTGTCCCAGCACCAACATCCAAACTCTGCCATTGAGACATTTCTGATGGAAAAGCTCAATAGCACTTAGCCCAACCTGGGAAACGAACCTAGACGCTCTAGGCAAAGTACCATACTATCAACGAATGTGATTGTCGTAATTCCAAAAAAATAAAGGTTCGATCACGTGACAATTCGACAGTGTTTGTCAATCCAATACGTTTTTGTCTTTTTCGCAATCGCTTCCGCCATATTTTTTTTTATTTTTAAGGATGGGAAATCATCAAATGACTTCATCCGCTCTGGGTGGAGCGGAAGGGCGTGTCAGACTCTTACTGACTAAAACCCATCCGTGTTCCTTCTAAAGCTCTTTGCGTTCCAGGGGCCGCGGTGACTCTTTCGAACAAATTCCGCAACCGCTTCCGCCATGCTACCGCTGACAGAATTTAGAACCTCCGGACTCCTTTAGATGCCGCGCTTGCGATCGCGAGACACAGTGCGTAGCTAACATGGCAGACCTCTCCGTGCACATAGCACGTAGCAGTGGATAGTCGCTTTAAGCGCACTTGAGAGAATCGCGTGACTATTTGCTCTGACCGTGGCCAACTTATACCGCGTTGAAATGCTTTCTTTCATTTTCCTTCATTGAACGGTGTTTAATAAGTAATAACATCAGCTTAAATTAATTTAGTTATGTATTACTATGGTATTATTACTTGTGCTCTACATTTTGAGACCTTGGAGTTATTTTTAATTTTTATACCCGCTTAGTCCTGCCTTTCAAGGAAGAGCCCGTGGCTAGAAAATAAAAACCGCACGGTTCGAACTTCGAGGTAAATCTAAACTTTCGTAAGTCAGTCCGTGGATGAGTGACTATGATCCATTAAAACCCCAAGCTTTCCCGTTCCTCGGAAGCATGTTAAGCCGTTGGTCCCGGCTGTCATTTGAACATCTTTGACAGTAGATACTTGTAGTCAGAAGCAGAAAATCTGACAGCAGTCTTGGCAAGGGGTGTCGTATTACCCAATAAAGGTTGTCAAGGTCAGATTGGCAATCGCTTCATGTAAAATAATATTATTCAGCTGCATCCGGTAAGGCTAAAAGCCAGTCCCAGGCGTCGGGAGTCGCAGAGCAATTACCGGCCCCTGCGGACGGCGAGCGTTAGGTGGCTTACTTGCCGTCCGATCAGAACCTGGGTCGACGGCGCGTTGTGTTCCACGCGCGCCTCAGAGATGTCAGCATAGTAGACGGGGCCTGCTAGGGCCAGAGCCTGCCAGGGATGCGGCCCTGGAACGCAAAAGACATTAAGAGGAACACGGATGGGATTAAGTCAGTTACAGTCTCCCTTTCCGCTCCGCTCAGAGCGGAACGAGTCAATTTTTTACCTTCCCTAAAAAAAAAAATGGCTAGAAGCCGACCCCACCATGACTTGCCCTTAATACATTTATTTTTATTTAAATAATTATACATAGGAATAAGACTTCTTTCTAAAGCAAGCAGAGTCAAATAACTAGGCAAGTTCGCGTTCCTTTTTAAACCGTGAAAACAGCAGGTATATATCAGGTAAGAGGCCTCGGTGAATAATGGCGCCCAAAACAATCAAATATGTACGGAACAAAAGAGTTGCTCGCTTCGGCAAAGCGATTACCGTGAATTTTAAACGCGCTGAGGAATTGAACCTCCTTTAAAATACAACTGCAAAGGAGTGAGCGTATACAAACCTTTAATTTCATCAAGATTTTCAGTCAGGTTTCCTTGCAGAGCAAACAAACGCAATTCTAGTTTGGCTTTTGGTCTAATTGGTTTTAAGTCTTCATTCGCTGAGGGTATTCATGGTATGACAGGCCCATCAAATTCCAGGGCAGCGGTGGATGCTGCAATCTCGTACAGGTATATTTTTATAAACTTAATCTGTGATTGATGAGTTATAAGTGTAATTTTTTTTTTTTTTAGCCTGTTGTGTCCCACTGCTGGGCAAAAGTCTCATCATGTCTTTCCAGACACACTTCTTGCTAGTTGTTAATTTATTTTTTGTTATTTGTCCTGTGCGAGTCTGAAATAAACATTTTTCCTTTCTTTATTTCCTTAAAATGTATCTTCTCGTACAGTGAAAGAACGCATGAGTTTGAAACTATTAAGATTCAATTTATTTTAGAACTTTAAACTTACTTCTTTCTAGTTATGATAGATGCTAAGAATTCTAGAGCAATACTGAACTTCGTTTGCAAACATATTGAAGTTGTCCGTATCATCGCAAATACGACTTGTGAGTAATCTTTGGTTAGAGTTAAAAAGGCTCATAGGAAAAACTTTTACGCCACTGTCATAGGCCTTTACGACATATGTATTATATGGACTTTACGTTTTCATTGTAATAATAATTTAAAAAAGTTAGAAGTATATTTAAAGATAAATTTATTTAATTATTTTTAATTAATTATTAAATAATAAATTTTAAAATTATTCATTTCATAAATATTGTAACGTAGGACCTGTCGACAGCCGTTGCAGTCATACTTGGGAAGTTTGTCCAGCAGTGTTAATGGTCGGCTGATAAAATGTTTTTTTATTTATTTATAAAACTTCATGTTCAGCCTAAAAGTGAAAGCTTGGGTGAAGTGATCACGAGGTGAGCTGTCAATCCATAAAATTAAGATGGCATGAAAGCTCACTTAGTGATCACGTGACATCTTGATTATATGGATTGACAGCTCACCTCGTGATCACTTCACTCAAGCCTTCACTTTGACATGTTTACAGAATCAACCGGCAGTATTGGTACGTAGGCGAACTCAAAACAGGCCATTCTCTAACAATCAACCTTAGGGTCAAAATACTACACTGTGGTAGGTGTACAAAAAGTCTTAAGTTAAATTATAAATGCAAAAATCATTTCGCTTTCACGATTAAATAGCCGAACCGATTTTGATGTATTTCGATACAAAAATAAATAAGACCCGGGAGACGGGTAGGTTACTTTAACGTGAACGAAGCAGCGGGCAAAAGCTAGTAAAAATGATTTTAAAATCGAAATCAAAATGGTGATGTTGAAAATGCAATCAACGCTCATCGTGTCCTAAGCAGAAACACATTTTTTTTTTAAATAATTGGTTGTTTGCTGCCTGCATGCTTATAACTTATTCTGTTGTCTGTACAATCTGTATTTCAGAAACAGCTCGTTTTACTGGTTTTCGCTTTGAATGCAAATCGTATGTCCACTTACAGCGTATTGTATATTTGGGCAATAAATCCGTTCCGGTTCACTTGCCTGGCGTTAAATTGTACAGTTAATACCCAATACTGAATATATCATTCTATGATGAGTTTATTTGGAGTTTAGTAGAACTACTCCGTTCGAGTGTTTTTGACCACAAACCAGAGCTGGTACGGCATAATTGAAATATGGGCGTATGTGCTTAAAACTATTTTTGCAGGGTTACTTAAAAGCATCACATACATGACTTTTGTAATTTTTTTGGGTTAGATCCACGAATACGTATTCTTTTAATATACACCAAGTACGCGAGCTGATATTTCAGTATTTAAACTTAAGCATTGATAAGATTTAGTAAGTCCATTTCACCCACTCCCAAAATAAATGTTAGCAAGACTAGCTTGCCTATAAACCAGCTTCTGTTGACACGAAACTGTGAAAAGTGGCAAAAGGACGCACAATCTGCTACGCCGTAGCTCCTTCTACAAGATATATACCTCGTAGACATCGCTACGAATTCGTAGCACATCGCGTAGCACAGTAAATCAAGTTTTAGAGAAATCTTTGACTTTACCGACCCTTCGACAAATGTGTAATGGTGTATTTAACATTTTGAATAATATGTTTGATGCGTTTTAAGTGTCTAGTTAAAGCTAAAAAATATATAGATATTTATTTTTAAATGTCTAAATTTAAATGATTTAGTGATCTGTAAAAATCATTGATGAGAAATTATATCAGAATAAAATTATGAATTCTCTTAATCGGTATGATTATTACATATCATATTTATTAGTTTATTATTTTAGCATATGTATGTATTTTATTAGTATTATATATATTGTCTGTATATTCTTTCCGAAATGTTAAAATTCAATTTTAGATTTTATTTTAATTTTTTATACACCTACCACAGTATCGTCTTTATAACCCAAAGGTTGACTGTTAGAGAAAAAAAAATGAATGAAAAGTCACCACATGACAAGCCAATAAACATTCAACATATTTGTGAAGGACAATGGTTACGTAGCGATTCCTAACCTTGTTTTATGGTGGCCATAAAGCCAGCGACAAAAAAATTATGAATAACCCACGAAATTTACGTGAAAAACGTCGGTATCCCTTTCAAAGGCCCAGAGAGGAATCCAATTTGCGCCTGAACATTTTGCTTTAGGAGAGGAACTTTCTGATGGTATATGAAAATGCTTTCGAGTTTGTTAATGAATATTTTGTTGATTAAAATTGTATTTTGTGACAAAATGTCACTTTTTTCGAGATTAATTATAAATCGGTTGAGTATCACGTGAAAACGAACCCGGATTAAACGTGTTGTGTTTTTCGTTTACCTTACAATTTAGACAGCTTAATCCATGTAAAAACGGCATACATTACCTGGAAAAATAGAAAATATTTTTTAGAATACATATAATCTGAAAACAATACGAAATTGTGTTGCAGGGATTATTTTATTTTCTCATTTATATAGATACCTATTTAAAAAAAAAACAAATATTTTTATCTCACCAGTCAACAGGACAGACAAGCCTAGAGCTATAAAACCATTCACAAAACCCTCACCGTTCGTCCTATACTTTATATACAGAAAATCCTGATACTGAAACCTCATACTATCTATTACCACTTCATACAAAACCTCCTCGGTCCGAACATTAACTTGTGTCAAAACTTCATTATTTTAAAAGCTTTGTACATCCGACAATGGCCGCCATCTTGTTTGCAAAGCACAAAAGAATACTTTAGTTTACATTAAGTGGCTGTAACGTGAAACCCTCTATTCGTTGGAGATAATATTCTGAATATTATGCTTTAATTTAAAGAAACAGATATCTAAAATGATGCACGTATTTGGTGTTTAGTGGAATTTAAGTCTGTAAATTAAATTTTATCTGTTCTATGAAATCACGCCCTCAATCTTTTAAAATGAGACTATTCGGGTGGCTTGCAGTTTTTCATTCTCAGTGGCAAAAAGTGGGCGTGCTTAACAAGTTTGTCTACCGCTTTTGGAAACAAGCGTGATGATATTATCATTAATAGTGTTGTGGTTCGGCTTCCAGTTTAACTTCATCATCATCATCATCATAATCATATCACACAGAGAATGCTGCTGCCCATTCTCAGGTGAGTCCCTTAGTCGCCTCTTACGACACCCACAGATATTAATAGGATGGTGATATTGTTTTACGTCCGACACCATACACATTTAACCAGTTTAACGTGATGTTGTAGATTACCAGTATTTCGCATGGAGCCACTGCCTAACAGCTCTCCTACTATGACGTGCCGATGCCATCACGATTCGGTCGTGAAAAAGGGATAGTCCTATTCGTTTCATATAGCTCCGTCTCTGGTTCACAGAGATCACGTTGGTATTGGCACGTTATAGGAGGGGAGAGGCAGACCTCGACAACCCAGTTACTGGATAACACCATTACCCCTTTGTACGACTGGATGGATGTCAGACTTTAATGTATGTAATAACATTTAATACCCCGTACAACTGCCTTATCTCTCATCTGAAATATTCGTCCACCACAAAAACCAGCAACGAACCACATACAAAAACACGCATAAATCATTTAAATACGTTTCGATTACGCAAATGGAAACGCGACACCACTAAAAATTATTTATTACTAAAAGTTCGGAACAAAACGAAAACAGAAACTTTTAATCCAATTAGCGAATTAATGAAATTGAAACAAATTCAATGGTGGATTAAGATTAAAATTTTAGACAAAGCCCAAGGTCCTAAGAGTTTAAGCAAGATGTTTCAGATAATATTCCTAATTTTCGAATTGGATTGAATTAAAAGTTTTCAAGGAGAATACTGTACCTAAGTAAGAGCCCTTATAACAGTAGTAGGTATACTCATACGTACCCACTTAGTCTTTGTCTTGACACAATGTAGGTACTTGTATCTTTAGTTTTAAAGTTTAGTTATGATAGTTTATACAAAGAGGAGCTCGTGGCAAAATAATTACAGCGACACGGGTCGATCTTCAAGGTTAAGCAACGCTTGTCAAGGTTGGTCTGTGGATGTGTGACCATTTTAACATACCGAGTTTCCTCCGTGCCTCGGAAAACAAGTTAAGCCTTTGGTCCCTGCTGTCATTTGTAGATCTTTGGCAGTCGTTACGGATTGTCAGAAGCCAGAAAACCTGACACCAGTCTTGACAAGAACTACTGTGTTACCCTGTTAATGGGTTGTGGAGGTCTGGTAGGCAGCCGCTCCACGTAAAATACTGGTATTCAGCTGAATCCGGTTTGACTGGGAGCTGACCCCAATATAGTTGGGAGAAGGCTAGGCAGGTGATGAGTTATTATAGTTTATAAGAAACTTTAAAACGTCAATATAACAGTTAACATGTTTTTAATTCGAAAAAGTTACTCAATTGTTAGAAATTAGATATGCCTTTAACCACTATGGTAAGCGATGACGTGGTCGACGATGAACGCAAGACAATATATACATATTTTTTGAGTGTCTTAAGAAAACTATAATATAATCTCATAATAGAGCTCTCCTTTTTCTATAACTTAAACAAAATATACCAACTGAATATAGACCGGACTTTAAATTCAAACCCGGCTAGCACACAAGCGGAACATCTATCTCTGTGAACTCCATATCTTCGGAAGGACGTTCCGTCGTGCATACACGAGCGGATATCGTACGAGGCGGTACGAGGACTCCAACTCATATAGGGAATTCTGGTGACGACGGCTTGCGGTTTACTTAGGGTGCGTTTAGATTGAACATAGACATGAAAGTGGTTGAATATTTTTTACACGGTTGGGTAACAGAACGGGTTTTTTCACTTGTTCATCACCGCCACCTGCTAAACTAAATCGAATGTAGACGCGTTGACCTTTCAGAGATTAGGTCTCATGTTTCGGTGCTTCTTTGATACTCTCGTATGCACTGATAAACAAGAACGCCCGCCCGTCACCAAAACACTAGGAAGTGGTGACGGACGAGCATTTTGGGGGACTGTCTTTATGTAGAACTTTGACGTTCAAAAAGTGCTGGCGCTCAACCTAATTTGATTAAGTGACCTTTGATTTTGAAAACATATAAACTTTTCTTAGCAGCGTTGCTTATTCAGGTGATTGGTGAAAAAACTATCTCAAGTATTTCGGTAAATACTAAAATTCTTTGGCTTCTAGGCGGAATAACGGTAGAGCGCTTGGTTGTACAGAGCAGAGTAGAGGGTAATAGGCCGCGCGTCATTCGATGAGGTGGACCGATCAGATTAAATTCTTGTTTGGATGTCCTTTAATAAACGCCTGCTAGACTATAATCTACCAGAATTCAACAACTCCAGCGATTGGACAGAATTCATAGTAACGACGACCGCAAATATATATGTATATTTTGACATGCAAAACATAAAAAACGTGTTTTGTATGGTGTCGGACGTAAAAGAATAGCACCATCCCATCACTTTCCGAGAGGCGACTAAGGGGCTCCCCAGAGAATGGGCAACAGCATTCTCTGTGCATTGCAACAGCTACTATACGATCGCCAACCCGTCTGCCAAGCTTGGCGATTATGGCAACCCCTGCTCCCCCCTTTGGGGGAGGCCTGTGTCCAGCAGTGGACGTCTTTCGGCTGATATGATGATGATGATATGCAAAACAGACGCAACACTTGCAGTTGTGCTCGCTTATACTCGTATCATGTGGTGTAGTATTTAGGTACAATAACGATGTTAATATAAACGTGGTCACACAGTGCTTGAATAAAGTTGTAGCTTCATCGTATTCTGACGTAGTGTTACAGCGGTAGTTGAACACTAGATTGTATCTAATGCTTGCCACCATACGCTAGTCTCGCAAGTGTGGCATATTGTGTGACCATAAACAGGACACGTTATAGTGGCGTTGTGGTAACAACAAGTGGTTATGATGTGTCAAAACCAAATTAGACGCCTCGTCCACATTGCAGTCGCTAATAATTGCTATGAGGTTGCATTGTGGGTGTCTAAGGTGTAAGATATTCAATAACGACGGTCGAGATATAAATGTCTAAGGTATAAGATATTCAATAACAACGGTCGAGCATGAATCGGAACTCCAAGATAGCATATTAGAATAGAATATCATTTATTTGCCAAAAACATGGTATAAAGATGGTACATATAATAATGTGAACAAACATGTTTTGCTTAATAGATATAAGCGTGCAAATTTTACATGCATTATGAAACAATAATTCATCATGCGATTTTATGTTCCAGGAGCTCCTTAACACTGTAAAAACTATTAGCAGATAGCCATTTGTATAATTTAATTTTGAACAATCTTGTATTTAATGTTTTTAATTCATTCGGTATTTTATTATATACCTGGACACACATAAATATGCAGCTTTTATTATATTTCGCAGGCCTTGGGAGGACATCTAACACGAGCCTGTAGGGGTCGCGCCTGCTGCGAGAATTTACATCGCTTGCGTTCGCAAACAATTCCCTATGCCTCCACACAAATACACAAATTTCAAAAATATTAAGAGACGGCAGCGGTAACAAATCAAGTTTCTTAAACACCGGCCTACAAGATTCGTCGGGTTTAAGGCCACATAATGCTCGAATGCATCTCTTTTGTGCGACAAATGCTCTATTTTGATCAGTGCTGTTACCCCACATAATTAAGCCATAGCGCAGCACTGATTCAACATATGCATGATATGTTGTTAATGACATGTTGTTAATGACGTTACTAAACTCCACTCTAGTTTATGGAATCAATCGAAATGTATACTTTAGTAGGTACGCGTATTTTTCTAAAATAGGTACGGGTAAGTGGAAAAAGTTTAAAATAACTTCGTTTGGCATTTCTTCGTTTTGTTTCGATTGTTTCCGCTAGCCAGATTTTTTGCGGTTAAACCGTCGGAACTGACCTTAATCCATTTAGTACTAAAGGAATTACGGCAATGGAGATGTGATTTCAGATATGGACAGAGGACACTGCTGCTTAAATTATGAGGGGTCGAATTGGGCTTAATCTGACTGAATTATCTAATAGATGGATTCTGTACGTATTGGGAATCTGTAATGATTATACAATTACATTTTGATTGTGCGGAGTATATTCAACCTTTATGGACTGTATGGTCGGTTTTAGAGTTAAGAAGAGACTCTTTGTCAAACTCTACTTTAGTCTGAAAATTTATCAAATGGCATTAAAGTAGTTCTTAATTTATTTATTTAAACTTTATGTACAATAGTGGTACATGGGTGGACTTAATGCATCAAGGCATTCTCTACCAGTCAACCTTTGGGTTATAAAGACAATACTGTGGTAGGTGTACAATATATAAAAATAATTCCAAGTTCTCAAATCAGAAACCGGTAATTATTCTCATTCTATGGCCTACTAAATCAGTTGCCATAAGATCACCTTACAAACAAAACGTTATTGTATTTATGAAGAAACATGTCAAAATATTATATACAGGGTTGGGAGGTAATGAAAAGAGTCTTAGGTACCTTCTTTTATTTTTAGACGGTAACATACTTTATGTAAGTACCTTTATTCAACTGCCAGTGCTGCCACTGAAAACAAATATGCGCATGCATTTGTACGTTGTTAGAAAATCGAACAAGGTACCGTCTAGTCAAATCGAGGCTTATAAAAAACTATCTAGTTAAAGAGTTTCAACTGAATCAACGATTTTACTCGGTTAGCATTGTCTAGTTGTACAAATGGAAGGCTAGGCCAAGTTTGAAATAAAATTACCTAACGGATACAATCTTCCGTGCAGATTTTATCCCGAATAAGGTCAAGCGCGGCGTATCGATTTGGTGTCCAAATATAACTTGCACGAGCGTCAATAGGTGCCGTCAACATGGCTTTTTGGTTTGCAGGCAGCTAACTTGCAACTGCTTTTAAAAAATGTTGTGAGTGTCCTGAGTAGACTATTATTGTACATCAAACTCGTAAGTATGTCATAAGAAAGAAAGAAAGAAAGAATAATATTTATTTAGCACTTACATGAAACACGCAAGCTTGAACTTACATGAAACACTCAAGCTTGAAAAGTTATAATGCACACATTAGAAATAAATATTGGCAGTACAGTGGAAAAATTAATATTTTTGCCTCTATACCAAATAGCTTTGTTGACTGTACTTTCTTTAAACCTCCGTCCGTCACACCTTGTACGTCCCGCTAGCATCGTATATTTGGCAATGTATTTACCAAATATCCAATGCTAGTGGGAGTTACTTTTCAATGATCAGCCGAAGACACACATTATACATTTATGCAAAAATAGAATTTCAAATTAAAAATAAACCCAGCTGTTCAGAACCTTTTTGCTCACATAACTCGGAAAAAATATGAAACAAAACAAGAACATTGTATTACAGATTTTTATATGGATCGTGTCTTTCATTGAGGGGTACCTGAAACCTGTAAAAAAATGGCTGGTCAACAAAAAATAACCCTGTATTTCTGCCGTAGCATGAACAATCCTTAAACAGCTCTGATTTTCCCTTCAGCAAAAATGGCGGAGTCCCATACTACCTTCAATATCTTATTTAACCCCTCTAGGGAATTAATTTTAAAAATCTGTTGATATTGCTCATGTTTGTAAAATATGGAAATATTTTGCAAATTTTCAAGCGGAAGCGTCTGGAAGCGAAAAGATTTTTATCAAGAAGAAAATTCGTGCCATCTCTTTGTATTCTGTCTATGTTGCACTCAATATCCCGCCTCAAAAAGAAGTACACAACTATTTATCTTTGCACTACTAACTTTCAAATCTTAGTGACAATAAGATCATAACCTGTATGGACATCTTTCTAGTAGTAGCTTGTGTGTTTACATCTGTGTGCTCTTTGACATGTATTCCCGCGTAGCGACAAATATTTGCGAAGCGTAGGTAGGTACTGATACTTGTTTGAAGACAGTCTCTGAGACGACATGCGGAAGACTTATGAGTTTGTGAAACCATTGGCAAACAGTCTTCCAACCGAGTCGTCAATTTGAAGTAGGGGCGGATCCAGGATCGTTCTTTGAGGGGACTTGCCCCCACTGAGAGTAGATTTTAGAAAAGTTAACTCTCAAAAACCACATAAAATTGTATTTTGAATAACGCATAACAAGCCTCCTCGGATTACTTTTCGTAAATTCTTCAATTCCTTCGTTAGATTGTAGACTACCAAAGATATCTGGGTCTTTTGGGGGTGGCTTGAGTCCCCCGTCCCCCTTGGATCCGCACATGATTTGAAGATACCGATTGCTATAAAATATGTTTATTGAGATTTCTATATAATTTTTACTATTAGCAATTTTTCCCGCTTGCTTAGCAATAGCTTAGTTTTCAACTAGTGAAAGATTTTATGTAATCGGAAGTTCATATATAAAACCCTAAAGGTTTTCCTAACGTTTGTAACTCAATAAGAGACATTTTCACAAAAAGCTTTCTGCCTGCCAAATATCATATATATTTGGTAGTTCATAGTTCAGAATGATGACAGTAGAATAAAACAACACGCACTCGTGTTGTTTTCAATACATAAATTCGAATATTCAATAAATAAGTTGCGAAGTTTTCCAGCAAGTTATTAGTCGGACTACATCCCACGCACACCTTTCTACATAACTCATTTAATCACCCTTTTTCTATCACCAATAAATATGACAAACAATAACTTCGCCCGCGAAATTCTCTACCAAAAAACATAAAGAATCTAAAGTGCCTGTAAATCATCGCAAATCGTCACAAAAAGTATGAAAAACTGTGTTTATTCACTGGTATGATAATGTAGCGTGACTATAGGTAACTGTGGACTAAATAGTTATCTGTGAAAACTGTCCATTGTTCCGTGACTGACAATGTGCTAAAAATTAGAAGAGAATTTGCCTTAAAACGTGTGTGCCTTATGGCTAGTTTATACAGCGCGAGCTACTGACTAGACAGTAGACAGTTACTCGTATGCCAGTAGCTCGGCTCGCCTCAGCTGTCTACACGGTGATAGTAGCTACCCAGTCTCTTGCGAGGTGCAGCGCCCAAAAAATACAGGTTCAGCTTGGAACAGCTTGGCTATGTGCAAATGAGTGTAAGGCGAGCAGGCAGAAAAATGTTGAAGTAACTCGGACGGGAGCTACTATCCAAGTCGCACGTGGCAGTAACTCGTAAGATACATCCAAACGATTTAAGTTACTGCAGTGCAGCTACTCAGCAGGCTGTCTAGCACGCTAGCTCGCACTGTGTAAACTAGCTATTAAGGTAAGTTAAGCCATGCGCCCCGGCTGTCATTTGTAGATATATGATAGTCGTTACATGCCCCGAAAACCTGACATCAGTGTTTCCAAGGAGTATCTGGGGTCTGTTAGGCAGACACTCCATATGAAACACTGGTGCTTAGCTGCACCAAGTTGACTCCAATATAGTTAGGAAGGGCTAGGCAGACTTATTTTGCCTGAAGAGCCTAAAGTGTGGACAATTGACACATTTGTGGCTACATTATTACGCCAGAACTTATAACTGTCATGCTGTCTGCTGATGATGTTGGTACTGTGGCAGAAAATTGTAGGCACGCATTCTGTTGTACTTGTATTATGGGTTTTTTTTTTTTAAGGATGGGAAATCATCAAATGACTTCTTCCGATCTGGGAGCGGAAGGGCGTGTCAGACTCTTACTGACTAAAACCCATCCGTGTTCCTTCTAAAGCCCTTTGCGTTCCAGGGCCGCGGTGACTCTTTCGAACAAATTCCGCAACCCTGGCAGTGTATTATGGGTACTGATGTAGTAAACTCGAAAATACCTTCCTAAAAAAAAAAACAATAAAAGAACTCTGGAACTTACTAAAAACTTAACAAAACGCTTCTACGAGTAACAAAAAGAGTCCTTTCTTTGTTGTTTCACGAATGAAATAGCCAAAATCCTCGCGGTAGAAGTTTTTGTCGAGCTTTAAGGTAAGGGTAAGCTTTAAGGTAATATCCTAGCCAACGCTCTTTTCTTTACTATTTACTTTTCACGCTAGGGATCAACAAAACGCCTCCTGTCCATAAGGAAAAACAATATTTTCCGGAAGTTTATGTTTGCTTCTGTAGTTTATTGAGAAACAGCTTTTTCCAGAAACTTCACAGCCGTGGCCTATCCCATAGGAATCGAGCTTTTTTGCAGGGATAACAAGTCTACTACAACATACAGTCCAATCGACTGGTCTGTTCCGTAAAAAATCTTCTTGAATTCTTAATTCAAGAAGATTTTTCTTATTGAAAAGAGAATCTTAGTGAAAAGAGTCTAAAGTTAGCTATTTCCCCTGATGCTAGGGACTGCTCACTTCAACTTATGTTTTACGGGGCATGGTTAGAGAATAGCACCACTGCGCTTCGAGAGTTCCAACCAACAAACAATTGTACTGCATCATAATATTATTTTGATTTAAATCCTAACTTAAGACTGTGTACAGTGTTCAGAATAAAACCATTGATTGAATCATAAACACAGTCGCTGTTCCAAATTCTATGACACAATTATAGCTTTATAACACGAACTCCTTTTTCCAATTCACGAACCATTTAAACTTTATTTAAAATAAATCAATTGGAAAGAAACCGTCCAATCTAATTTACACTTTCATTCAAATCAAGTTCGTCGTCAAATATAACTTTACTTTGATCAAATAATTCTGTATTTACATTCAAAATGGTTACTGATTCAACTGTTTGAATCCTAAAGAATAAATCTTTTTAGAAGTTCACAGCTCGACGCCCTTAGACAGGGGTTCTCAAAGTGAGTGTTACGGAAGCTTTGGGGCGCCACCAAGTGTGACTAGAATGAAGTGTGATACAAGGGTTCGACAAAGTGTCACTGTCAAAAATTTCAAATATGTAATGCAAAATATGTATAGTATGTATGGGATTGACATGCTACCGTCTGTGCTACCGCTATTAAATGCCACGTGGTCAATTCCAAAACTTTTTATATTTTATACTTTGAAAATCGTTAATGCTGATAAAATGACACTTTCCCCTGAATTCTGAATTTGAAGTTGAGTGTTTGTCCAACTTATCTTTTGGCATTATAGTAGTGTGTTTAGAAAACAAGGAACCGGTTTCTAAACAGAATTTTTGAAGTAAAAATGTGTCAGAAGTTCAACAATATCATGTCAAATTAAATTACAATTTAGCTATAATTTAGCCTAACAAATGTTATAACAAACATTTACAGCCAGCGGCGCAATAAAAAAATCGGTTCAGTAAATGCGGCACGAACTGAACAAACTTGGGAACCCCTGCCTCAGGCGTTGCTCTCAGTGAAGTCGTGGGTAACAAATTGGTGCGATAGTTTCTTGAACGAGCACTGTCGTTCAGCAAGATAGACCGCTGAACAATGGGAGTTTCTTTCAATATTCTTTTATCACTTGTAATGACAAACTACCTGCATTTTCGTTAGAATAAATCTGTTCAAATGTCTGCTGTACTAAGTAGGGTAAGGAGTTTAATATTGTAGTCTAAGAGGCGACGTTTAGCGTTGCTATTTAATTTATTTCAAAGCTACGCGAGTTGGAAATGTATGACTTGGGTGAGCAGTGCTCTTAAAATATATCTTTATTGTATAAAAATCAAAACATAATATAGTCATCTCGGTATTATAAGTTGTTTAATGTTCCTCGCACCAAAAAGCTTCGATTTACTTCTTTGAATCGATATCAGGATGCCTCTTGCCATCATTTTCCTTGCCATTTAATCAACTTTTATGAAGTGTGCGTGAAGTGAACTGCCATTCCATGTAATTTGTATGGATTGACCGCTCATTTCATGTTGACTTCACCTAAGTTTTGCACGTTGAGATGTTTACAGAATCGCACTGCTCTCTTATAGCCATACATTACTTTTAGAACCAGTCATTAAAGTCAGTAAATGACCTAACCGGCCATATCGCACAAACGAGATCATTAATTCCAAAGGGTCATTATGACCAAAACATGCTAAGCGCCATGCGTATCGCGGAAATATTAGCAATAACGAAAACATTTTGAACTCTTTACGCATTATACCACCTGTTGTCAGCTGTCACGCAATGTGTGGTTCTAATGTCACGCGATTTGACACCAGGTAGGCGGGGAGCTCATTGACACGCTTTGCGAGCGATTAGAAAACATAAACAATAGTACTAATGGCTCCTCCACTAGAAATTACTAGGTATCAACGACCTAAGTCGAGGTCAAAATGTAGCTATGGATTTAGTAAGTTCAACCACATCAGGGGTAAGACTACTACTAAGTACGAAAAACCGCCGCTACGGAATAAAGGTACTGTCGAAGTTATATAGTTATCAGGGACGTGCGGCTGACTCTACGTGAGAAGTTCTTGTAGAACTTTAAAGCACGTTTGAAAAATATAGTACCTAGCGAGGGATTTCAAATCGTTTTAGTTGCTTTAATTGGTTTCTTGAATACGTGCCAAGTGCCAACCCAGACACGAGATTTGTTTAAATTATCTCTCTAAAGTACTCTGAAGAGTAAAGAAAGGCTAAAGATTGCACTCGTTACTGTGCCACAAAAGACCGAAGAAGTAAAGCTGGTAAAGGCTTGATTGGAAACTAGATCTGCAGCAGGAACCAAAGTTTAGTCTTGAACTTAAATAAGTTAGCGTTAGGCTTCTTTTTCACCGGAGTTCATGTTACGTTGCCATGGATGCGTTTGATATCCACCAATTATTAACATTGGTCTACATAACATAGCACAGGTGGAAACTGATTCAACTAAGCTACGGTTTTTATATGGAAGGATGCGTGCTGTGGATGCGTGGTATGGATACGAGCTATGGATGCGTGCTATGGATGCGAGATATGGATGCGTGCTATGAATGCGTGCTATAGATGCGAGCTATGGATACGATATAATACGAGCTATGGATGCGTGCTATGGATGGTAGCTTAGCTTTCACGTTCTCGCGGCATAGCTGCATAGCTCATCTCTGGTGGAAAGGCATCCTTATACTTGGATTAGTCTAACTCGTAACAGCTGTTGAAAGATGGCTTGTCCTAACTTATGTCTAACTTACACTATTGCTGTTGCTGGAGAACCTTTTAGCTATTAATTATTAACATCCTCAACATCACATACATACATACATTGAGCCTTCTGAGGAACAATATCATAAGCGACAATTTGCTTTTTTTTTTTTTTTTGTGTTTGTCCGTTGCACGTCACGCCCAAGCGCCTCGAAGTCACTCAAGTTCATTCATGTACTGTCGAGGGAAAATATCGGAACCCCTAGCTAAAAACTACGATTTTACTATACTCGAGAGAATTGATGAGAAAAGAGCCATGAATCACATCGGCAATGATGCACTGGCACACACAAGCTGCAAAGCCTTGAACATCGACGTCGAGTAATTGCCAGCCTGTCGGTTATATTTTAGGAAGTATACGTCGGGATTGCACAATTTAATTCCGCCATGCTGGTTCCATCATCGGGCTACAAGACGAACGGCGGTGCGCCGGTACCTACCCATTCCCTTGAGCCACAGAATTACCTGCCGGAGACTGTGTTTCATTATGGCTACACAAATTAAATTGATTATTGTGAAATAGGGTGTATTTATTTAAATTAAATAAAACCTGATGAAATAATGGTTTGTTTTTTTTATTTCTATATACTTTTGTACAATAAACTGAGAAAATTCTGCTCACGCTGATTTCAAAGTAGAAAATAAAAAATATTTCAAGACAATACTGAACTAATTTATTTTAAATATGATAGCTCATTTCATAACGATTCTAACAACACAACTTTCATATAGGGCTCCCATATAAAACTCTAAAGATATCGGCATTTTAAACACACGCGCCGATAACGCATGACGTCACCCAACTACCCCTTGGCGAATGAGTCATTTCGAAAAAAAATGGCGTGCCGGTTCAGAGGATATAATAGCAGGAAACTCATAAATGTTGTTGGGTACAAATGTCGTCATCTAAATATCACGTCAGCGGAATTTCGCTAATTATAAGTGTGGTCACATTTTTGTTCGTAACTGTACTACGATGTGAATGACCTGCCTTCAAACTTGGGGTAGCACCACTTAGTTAAAAATTATTGGGGTACTAACGAGAATGGTTTCATCGCCCGAAGTTAAGGGCTTGGTACGGTCGGCAACGAGAGCACATAATTTGCAAAACACCTTAGTAACTACTAAACTTCGTCTGCATTAGAAAATATCATTAAGTACTTACATTTTAATGGAAAGTATTAGTTTGATCTGAAGTTTCAGAATCTAAGTCTAATATAATTTACAGTGAATTCGTTGAGTGATCGTAATTGCTAATGGCTGAGTTACACATAAATTAAGAAATTTCAGTTTGAAAGATTTATTAAAGACTTTAAACTTACTTTGGAACTTTAAAATTAGAAAGTTTGCCGAGATGATACTTTCAGAATAATTTTCTGATGTAAAATAGAGAAAATTCAGTACCGTTTCAATTTAAGGGATATTCAGGATAAACAAAGAGGCCATTCCCGTATTTTTAAAGAACAGTCGCAACGCTTTCGCATTTGAACCAACTGTCAAAAACTCTAACTTCCCTATATTTTGACAAGTCATTGGCATTGTCGCCTAGATGAAATTGCGACTTGAATATTACTCGTAACTTTCGATCGTGTATGCATTATTGCAGCCCTACTATGACGTGCTAATGCCATACAATTCCGATGTTGTAAACGGGATAGTGTTATTCGCTATTGAAAGCTCTATCTCCCTCTTAGAGCGGAATCATGATCGTTTTAAGACTTCATAGTAGGGCCTCTACTCCCATCTTTGGGACGGATCTGCCAGGTACCAGTTTGATGCCCTTGAGTCAGTTGAGAAACGAGCTAAGAGGATCATCGGCAATGATAGGCTCGTCGGTTTTCTATCGGTTGCATTTTGGAGATTGTTTGACGGAATTGCATAGTTTAATTCCGCCAAGCCCGTTCCATCATCGAACCACAAGACGTATAGTGATGCGCCACCGGTACATGGTGGACATCCCACCCACACGCACAAAACGTTTCGGGAACATATTCATTGTACGTACAGCTAAGGAGTGGAATTCCCTGCCAGAGTCTGTGTTTCTTGAAAGCTACAACCTTGAAGTCTTTAAGTCAAGAGTGAATAGGTTACTTCTAGGCTAGCGTGCTCCATCTTCAACCACATTATTGCTCACCATCAGGTGAGATAGTTGTCAAACGCGTGCCTATTAATAGAAAAAAAAAAAATTTTAGGTACAAGAATCGGCCTTCAGGTGAAATGGATAGCTTGTCTTTGAAGAAGCTAAATCACATTACAAATCTGGCCTCCCGGCCACAAAAGTTGTTGATAGGAAGTATAATTATCTAATTACAGTTCTCACTTAATTAAAACCTGTTATTAGCTTAATGTTTACGGGCTTAGTGACCCATTTAACATAACTTGCGTGACACAAGTAATTTTTATTCCCAAAATAACTTTGACTTTCTTACGTTTTCATACAGTTACTGTACGTCCAAAATATATCAGATCTTTTTATTAAGGGGACCGATTTAGTTTTATAAGCTGCACGCAAAGATTCTTGCTGTCGATAGCAGCGGTTGTTTTGCATAAGACGAGTAGAGTATTTTGGGTAAGTATTTCTTTCTAAATGGTTAACTAAATCAGGAAAGAAGGTTGAAGATATCTTGAAGAAGAATAAATAGAAGAATTAAAAATTCTCCAATCTAAATAAATGAAAATCAATAAAATTGTCGAGCGTTAGTCTCGCAAAAACTCGTAAATGGCTCGATCATTTTGTTTTGTAAGCCTCGATAGGAACTGGGGTGGTTTAGGAAAAAAAGAATTACAATCAAGTAAATTTTAGGTAGTAAAAAGTTTAGCAGGTCATCTAGTTGTATAATATCCAGGATACACTTTGAAACACTCCGACACTTTTTTACATGGAAGGCAGAAACTACGGATGAACGTTCCTATTTACTCCTTTCTAGTTGTATTCAATCAAATTGATAGACTAATTTAGTTAAGAGCCTTCTTAGATTCTACTCGTGTTAATATGTGAGGCACATATCTACGCCGCCTCTTGCTCCAATGCAACCCAGAAAATTGTCTTCGATTGACCTATTTTATACTTAATAAATTAGTCTTACACGGTTTGGTTTTATCAAGAGATTTCTACTATTTAGAAGGCCAGTATTAAATATCATTGAACAAAACTTCTCAAAATAGATTTATGAGGGTTGATAACATCTGTGACATTTAAAGCAATGAGCACATTTTCCTGCCTTCAAGAGCTGTCAGTGTCAATATTTCAACAACAATGACACTGACAGTTCTTAAACGCGGTTTAACGTATTAATCGCCTTCAGTTTCATATTCGATTTTAACCTCATTTTTCTAAAATCGACAACAGCTAGAATTATGTCACTAGTTTTTTAACTGCAAAATTGTCATTCTTTCAATATATTACTTACTCTTTGTCAGGGCCAAAGAAAGCTTCGTTTTTTTACCAAAAATATTTTTCCGCAAAACAGAATATTAAGCCACTGCAGCACTGAGCACTGCATCATGTCATTATTTCCAACGTCAGCATTTTCTGTCTCACATTTACTCAAGCTGCCTCTTACAACACATTATGTCCAACAGGAGCTATTCTTTCCGAGAAACTAGACAGCATACTCATCAAATATTTGCCAGAATATGCAAAGAAAACTTCCTTTCTTACTGCGTCGCGTGTCGGATCTCATTTATTTGGAATGTTGCTAATTCCTGCCTATTTAAGCCGGCTTGTGGTGGCCATCACGCAATATTGCGCGCGAGAAGTTACAGGCGTCTGTCTTGGGAGCTATAAATCATTTTGTTAATGACTCTTCACGCATTATTTCATATTGTACAAGTTAAGATGCCTTGGATGTTTATTTATTGTACCTAGCTGTCTTTGCGTCAATAAAATTGAAATATTGTCTCTTAGACTTAGTAGTGAAAACTATGCTGCAGTATTTATGCAGTTTTGAAAGGACATGTCTTAATATTCAATAGTTTGTAAGTTACCAATAAGCTGTAGGTACTTAGCCATCGTAAGACTACAAGTTGATAAAGTTAGTTGAGTGAGCAAGACGGTCCCCTTGTTTGTGTCTTGCATAGCCCCTGAGGAGTCGTTCGCTACTTACTAGTTGTGAATGGAAGTTACCTATCAGTACTCAACTATTCATTCAGCTACAATCATCTGAAGCTATAGGTAAAAGTTATTTTATTGTAGGTATTAAAGGTATATGGTACATTTTCATTCGCACTCACAATATATCGCATTCGCAAAAACAATAATGCAACAATCCGTGAACAATTTCGTTAAAACAGACATTCGGTTACATTCGGGGTTCAGCGAATGTTTCCGATGATTGCCGATTCCCCAGAAGGATCTGACAATAACTGTGAACCTTAAGTTTTCGTTTTCTTATAGAGAGCAATCGATCACGACCAAATCCCTAGGCGATAATTGGACGAAAAGATTGTTTGAGAGACATAACGAAGCAGAAAAGAATTGGATTATCTTTTGGTTACAAATTATTCGTGAGATAAATAATAATAATTATGATCCGAATCATAATTCGGTAATTGAGTTTGATGATTGTAGTCGTTTGATGAAAATTCATGTGAATAGTACCTACTTAACTTTTCATTATTGTTTATTTCATTTCATTTCAAAGCGACATTTTATTAGAGATCACGATGGTCAAAATCCAAAATGATGAATTGGTCTTTACCATATGATCAGGCGCATGTCAGTCCATTTTAGGCGCAATCTTTATCGCTGATACATACCTCTATCGAAGCCCCATTGATAACCGCTGAGATGCTAATGTAAATAGATTTAAGATATCTCTATTTATCAAATATATCTAAGACCATGACAGTATCTTGAATGATAATAGAGTGTTATATAAAATTGTGGCTTAAAAATACCAGCCACACGGGACAAACTCAGATTACATAAAAAACAAATCATATTAAGACACTTCCGTCCCTCAGAAAGCACGTTAAACCATTAGTCCTGGCTATCATTTGAGTGAGTAGTTACGGACTGAGATGCCAGAAAATCTGACAACAGTCTTGCTGAGAGCTATAGTGTTACCCAGTTATGTTTATTTTGTTTCTCTGTCAGTCAGTGACGGACGTCATGCCATAGACAACGGTTGTACTGTCTTCGGTTTTGTCTGTGGTATGACCAGAGACTCGTGGGAGTTAATGTCCGGTCTTGACACAGCTTGTCAGTGAAACAAGTTTTATTTAGTTTTTAGTTAGTTGTTAAGTTATTTTCTTTTAGTTTTGTGTTTTGTGCGTCATTTCTGGAGGAATAAACGTGTTTTTTTTCTTCCTTTCTTTCAGTTATTGAGTTGTTGAGGTAAGCAATCGCCCCAAGTTAGATACTGGTACTCAGGTGCATCTTGTAAGACTGGAAGCCGACTCCAACATAGTTGGAAGCCAGGATTGTGCGGAATTTGTTTGAAAGAGTCACCGCGGGCCTGGAACGCAAAAGGCGTGGCGCGGCGGAGAATTTAGAAGGAACACAGATGGGTTTTAGCCAGTAAGAGTCTGACACGCCCTTCCGCTCCACCCAGAGCGGAAGAAGTCGCGCGATTGTGACGCATTTCTTCCCAACTTGCATAACTTTTGTAATTTAGTTTATTTTATTTTTTTGGTATGCGAGAAGCATGACTGCTTGTCGCAAATAAACTCTTTTTCTTTCTTTCTTTCAAGTCATTTGATGATTTCCCATCCTTATAAAAAAAGGATAAGCAGATTGTTGTAAAATTTTTGGCAATCTTACTACGATTGTTCGTTATATATTTGGAATCTTACTACGATCGATCGCTAACAAGAAATTCATCATTTTACATCCAAGATTAAATTACGATTAGATTGATTACGTTTTAATAACTCAACAATACAATTTAGCACTCTCGTTCAATTTTAAAAGCCTGTAACCATATTTCATGCTTCATAATGGCACATTCCCCGGAGATTTTTTGGCAAACGAAGCCGGGACCAGTCACAACGCGATATTACCATACCGTCTACTTTCATAACCCACTTTGTATAACGTAAATAGCTTACAAAAGCAAGTATTATGTAAATAAATAGAGACGTTAGTATTAAATTAAAGTGTTATTTTTAAGGCCTTGTATTAACGAGACTCGAAAGAGACGAAACGAGGGGCTCGTGGCTAAACGCCGATTTCTGATTTAAGAAACTTAAAGTTGAGTGTTTCAAAGTCTACTTTTACTAAAAAC
The DNA here is from genome assembly GCA_002192655.3 of Mamestra configurata. Classification (NCBI taxonomy): domain Eukaryota; kingdom Metazoa; phylum Arthropoda; class Insecta; order Lepidoptera; family Noctuidae; genus Mamestra; species Mamestra configurata. Next base: position 370,493 of record NDFZ01005265.1, on the reverse strand, counting down.
TCTGTCAAAATGTGGCACTAAAGTTGGGTTTGACACAATCAGAAATCCAAATAATCAATTCAGAAACCGGCCCTATGTCACAAAGGTCTATAGTTAAGCAATGCTTGCCGAAGTTGGTCTGTGGATGGTTAAACTTCTAAAACATACGGAATCCAAGATCCCGCCGCCGCGCCGTGCCGAATAAAGCAAGTTAGCCTTTACTTCTGGTTGTCATTCAAAGATCTTTGGCATTCGTTGCAGGAAGTCAGAAACTGTGGCCTACGTGCGAGTTTTTTTAACGTTCTCGATCGCGTTAGCGTAAACGTCAATTTGCATTGAAACTGAATAGTCTGATGACAATAACATAAAACCTTTTTTTATCTGGGTTCTGGACAGATAGGCATTCAAATGGCAGTTCCTGTAAAATGTTGATACTTTACGCGACTGGATTGGAGGACGACTCCAATGTGGCTTTAACCTGAGAGGCTTTGAGTCAAGAGTGAAAAGGTTACTCATAAACTCATAAGCAAGCGTGGTCCATCGTCGACCACATCGCTTTCCATCAGGTGAAAAAGTGGTCAAACGGAGGCCTCTCAAAAAAAAATTGTTGGGAATAGGCCATCTATACCAGACTCCCACAAACAGATGTTTCGAATGACCATTAGGTTTGCTAATAGGTATCCATTCCGCTCCTAAGTGTTCGTATCATTCTTAATTAAACCTTAATCATTATAAGTGGTCCACTATATTGGAAGGTACATCTGTTTTATCATTAAGTTATTATGTTTGGCTTTGAACTGCCAAAAAGGCCTGTAGAAAGCGTTTAGGCCGATTGACACGCAAATTACTCGAATAGCGTGCGAATATTTAGGCTTGCTCAATTGGAATAATAATATATTTCAGACATGCCAAATTCACAGAATTCCTTATTTCCACAGTTGCTATGGTCCTATACGCGTTAAGCCTTAGGCTTAATTCACACGTACCACAACCACACCACACTGTCGCGGAAAAAAGTGGTCAAGTTATGGTTACATGTGAATAGTGTCGCTGAGGCTTCTTGCGGTTGCGTTGATACCCACAAAATGTGGTTGTTGGTTGGTAGTGGTTGCGTTGTGGTTGCGACGTGGCTGCGATGTTGTCGGTATCACACACGCGGTCGATAATGACGTCAGTGTGAATGAAGCCTTAACGACTGGTGCTACCGTTGCTAAATTTTAACCCAGACAAAAAAAAATATTTAAAACTAATCCCACTAAAATCATTTCATTTAAATCGCAAGCCAAGACAAAGACTCACAAGTTCATAACGCTTTCGCTGTTAAAAAGTTATCAGATCTCGAGTCGAGCCAAGCCCTACTCCAGAATGTTTATCTCTACCAACCCTACATATCTGGGCCACGAATATTAAGAACATCTAAGGCTTGGCTATTAAATGTTCTTAATAAATATTCGGGGAACAACGCATGACACACTATTGAAGACAAGTGGCTTTATTTCTAACCATTAAGTCCATGGGTGACTGCAGCAAAATGTAAAAATAGTTGGCAATCTTGTAGCGTCATCAATGCCGCCACATGAAAAAAACTAAGAAGCTAAATTTGAACGGCAACAAAAGGAATCGCAGCGCCATCTACGACAAACTAACATCGAAAGCCTACATCGCGCAAGCAAAGTACTCCGTGCGATTTGAACATATACAACAGTCGAATATCAACTATCGGGCAGTTGCCCACCAGACACAACAACCGTCTGGTTCGGAGGATCCTCCCACTCTTCGGGGGGGGGGTGTGCGGGACTTAACTCTCTGTACCGCTTACCTCCATAAGGATTATGGAAGTATGCGGTACAGAGAGTTCCAAAGATAACGAAAAGAAAAGGAAAAAAAAAAGAAAAGAAAGAAGGTTCGAAAGATTCCAAACATACAACGATCGATCGTAGTAGGATACTACGATCGATCGTTACATATTTGGGATCTTACTACGATCGATCGCTAACAAAAAAATCATCAATTTACATCCAAGATTACGTTTTAATAACTCAACATAGTTGGAAGACAGGGTTCTCTTGAGCTACTGGTGGGCGTGTCAGACTGTTACTGACTAAAACCCATCCGTGTTCCTTCTAAATCCTTTTGCGTTCCAGGGCCGCGGTGACTATTCGAACAAATTCCGCAACCCTGGATACTTTTTTACCTAGATGTAGGGTTTGTACTTAGCCCCTTCTTTAAGCATACCCGACTCTTTTGTTATTAGAAAATAGGAAGACACATATGCTTAAATAGACAGTCATAAAACCTGTAGGAAATTCCTAGACATTAATTACTATTCGTATTACAGGATCTATTGTCAACTGACCTACAAATACCCGTCTTTCAGCTCTTTGACTCGGAGCGTAGGACTATAAATCACTCGCACACCAGACATAGGCGAGACTAGACTTGACTCTTGGATCTCGACACGCGCCAACTACACATCTGGCGATATGGATTGACGCCCGGTATCCCAGGCATGTGAGCAATGTCACGCGTAAACGTTTTATATATGTCGCCTCTTTACACAAAGTGCTAGGCTTGATATGGGGAACATTATGGTTGATTTAAAGTTAAAAACTTATCTAATCAACGTATAACACAGTTATTGTATAAAACACGCACATCTAGCCATATCGTAAGAAATTAAGTACATCCCTTTCAGTCTGGCCATCACGTCAAGATTTCTCCTGAAAATGGGACATATATCAACCTGCAACCTCGAACTTACAAGAAGTTTCTATCAGCGTTACTACATAATTATCTTCTATCTTAGCTGACACATGAATATGTGGTTTTATCGCCTGTTAGCCAGTAGACAACGTGGCAGTTGGATCCTTAACTGTCTATAGTCATCCACAGTTTAATAGAATAATAATAACATAATAATTTGGCTGTCTCAATTGCCGGTTCCCATCTCGTAAGGACTTATAAAGTTAAGCTCATGTTTCGAGCTCTCACTCCTTTTGACGGCCGATACCACTGAACACTGAAGCGCCTGCTAGATTAAAACATGGTCCTTCTTTGAAAAGCAATTTTCAACACAATATTATCAAGTAGAAAAAATGATAATGCGACATAATTTGTCTCATAAAAAGCTAGAATACACATAAAATCAAGATCACATAAGCACCTCTATCCCAATTCACATGTTAACGAGCTCACAAGTCCTTGGGCGGCCGATACTAGTGAATATGGAGGCGCCTGCTAGTTTATTAATTTAATTAAACTGTGTTCTCTGCAAACTGTACATTGTTTGCGGGGAGGTTAACGCCAGTGACTACGGCGCTCATAATGTAGTGGCTTTAGAAGTGCAGCAGTTGTGGTAGAAATATAGTATTTAGGTATTAACTTCAGACAAAAGTGTGATGGCACTTAACACTTTCAGTGCCCAGAACTCAGCATATGGGTCGAACAATAATTTCTTCGTGTGGCCACGAGTCGTCGCTACATATAACGACGACTCGGCTGCCGAGTTGTGGGCACACGAACAAATTATTGTTCGACCCATATGCTGAGTTCTGGGCACTGAAAGTGTTAAGTGCCTTCTGTCTATATCTTCACCTCATCAACTATTTCTTTAAGTACTTCAGCGAAACAAAGACATGACTGTGTTGAACCCACAGATCATTAAAATACTAGAGATATGCTTTATGGGGGATCCGTAGTGGTAGCCCGCCAAATTCAAATTTTCTTGTGTTTTTGCAATTTGCAGGTCAGTGTCAATAACAAGTATATATTTACATAATTATTAATTAATAAATTAATAATCAATACATCGCTCTTACTTAGATTCAATGCATGTTAGTTTGATTTCCGAAATCTATACAATGTCTATAGTAATCATAAGTGTCGTTTCATAGGCTATACAGATATACGGGAACGAGAAATTCCTACAGGAACGGGAAAAAACGGGATATGCGCGTAAGAAGTCGCGGGCTAAAGCTAGTCTTAGTAAATATCATCAAATGGAAGCCCGCAGATTCCGCCTAACAATGATTCCAATCGATTTGTCGTATCCGAACCGAATCCATAAACCCGGTAACGAAGTGGTAACTAGAAGCCACTCAATTAGCAATGGATGTAGCTCTCACACTGTCGACTGGTGCCAACGCGGGCAGTGATCATTTATCTACAAGGAATTTCAAGAGTGTAACGCAGTTTGACTTGGTTTATGATAACACAATGGCGTTAGACAACAGTGATAATATTTTTAGGCTTCCGTACCCAAAGTGCAAAAACGGGACCCTATTACTAAGACTCCACTATCCGTCTGTCTATCACCAGGCTGTATCTCATGAACCGTGATAGCTGGACTGTTGAAATTTTCACAGATGAATGAAAAATCATAATAAAATGAAATAAAAATAAAAGGGGGCCCTCATAAAAGGAACATGTTTTTTTCGGCTCATGGTGCGGAACCCTTCGTGTGCAAGTCCAACTTGCACTTGGCCAGTTTTTTTAAGGTATATTCTAGATACCTACGCACCGCTAGATAGACACTGGAGACGACTTTGACGAATAGTCTTTAAAGCCCCAAATACGCATGCCTGTTCCACGCACAAAAGTATGCAAGTATCTTGCATACCAGTGCACCATAATAAGTTCTAATTGGTGCATGTTACTATGCCATGCAAGCAACTGGCATACAGCAGTACAGGCTGTGCTGCTGTGAACACACATGCCTGTAAAGCGTGCACTATGTGTCACGAATAAACAATGGATTTTAGGCTATTGCTTCGTACAAGATGTCGTTTCAGAGACTTGTTCTACATAGAATGTATTTCTCTTGAATTTCGATGTATGAAATAACGAAACATTTGCCTAGAATCGAAATTTCTCGATCTAGATATAGGCGACGGTATTGACGGCTGAAGAACATAGAGAAGACTTTATACATAGATATTCTAGAATCCTATCAACGTAGGCCGCTCTAAAAACTCGCTCTACTTATTTGCTCACAGAAAATTCGATTCTCACTAACAATTTGTAAGCAGACCATGTTTCAAAGTACATAAGTCAAAAGATAATGAAAGCTGCCGCCCACAAACTTCACTCTAACATTTCAGCTTGACTAGATTTACGTCATATTGAATAGATACACGTCATTACAGATTATTTAAAGAAATCGTTTTTGTGTGGTGTTGCTGTTTGAATTTAAATATTCATAAAAGCTCTAGCGACGCGGTGTCGTAGCTGGAGAGTTAATATTTAAGTACATAGTTATTTATACCCGCTAGATAATGTTTCAATAATGGGTTAAAATGGCTTCACGGATGTGCTTAAGAATTCTAGATCCATCATTCTGAAGGCTCTCGCTCTCGCTCACATATCAATTTCACCAATATGATCTCTATATCAAATTTAATCAACCAGCCCCAACTGCAACAAAAGTACTGGAAACGTTACTAATGTCAGTGCTCTTTTTTGCATGACAACACGACCAACAATAACTTAACTTATTCTTAGTGTTCCGTACCCAAAGGGTGAGCAACGGAACTATATTTTACTAAGCCTCCGCTGTCCGTCCGTCTGTCAGCGGGTTGTATCTCATGAACCGTAATAGGTCGACAAATAAAATTTTCACAGAGTGTTTATTTCTGTTGCCGATATAACAACAAAGAATAAATGTGAAATGAAATTAAAAATAAGGAGGTCCCCGTACAAGAAACATGTTTTTTTTTTCGGCTTATGTTACGATACCCTTCGTGTGCATGTCCGACTTGCACTTGACTTTAACTACATATCACTAAAATCATCTTCTTCTGTTTTATTTTCACGCTACGCATCTTCCCATAAGAATAGATCATGCAGTAGGGAAATGACCAGTGTAGCAGCAAGAACAATAGCAATGCTGAATGCTCAGTATGCAAAAACGCACTTTAAATGTCACCAGTTCGTGAAGGCTTTAAAAACACTCATTTATAATTATTTGCGTAAGATGTCAACGGTGTTTACATAAATATTCATGGGGCGTCGCGGCATGCTGCTGGCGTGGCTGTGGTCCCTCTCAGCCAAGAATACATACTTAGTGCTTGATTGAGATGAAATGGATTGCAGCGAGACTGGCCGGAAATGTTTACGGTAAATGAAGTGTTCCAATAGATATAATAAGGAGGACGCTTGATGCTTTAGATCTTTCATTATTGTGAAAGTTTGACACCACACAAAAATTACTGGAATCTACAATGTGTATAAATAACCTCATAGAAATTGTCTATCACTTGTCATAATTCTATAAAAAATTAAACTTTTGGCAAGTTATGAGTTTTACAGTGACTCTCGAAGTGATTTTTTTTTATTTTGATTAAAGCCTTTGAACCAAACTGAAAACGTTTGCTTTAACAACGTTGCTAGTTTTAGGTAGGTATACACAAAATAAACCACAACACCCTAAAGGCATACACGAAGCTAAAAAAACGACAAACCAAAAAGAAAAGAGTAAAAACTCCAAGTTTGGCAAAGCAACTGGTGTCGATGCCTTCTCCAGTGAAAGAGGTTTTAATCCGTCGTATACCCACATAATGCCATATCACTTTACGAGTCCTCATATGAAGAATAACATGGAACTGTACTCAGGAGTCGGTTTGACGGGGAAATCTTCTAATATTATGTAAAAGGGTCCCGTCGTAATCAAGTTATTTTATTGTTACTCTGCACGACATATTAAAACGTGGGGTTTATGAACTCACATAAAAATATGGGTTAACTAGGTACTTTCATTTGTAAGTTGTAAACTGGTAGATTATACTAGATTGTCCTACGGCCGGTTTCAATAACGTATCTACCTTTAACCAACTGTCAAATTAGCTACCAGCAGTAGCTGAAACGTCATTTTTGAAAGGCATGCATGACGTTTCAGCTACTGTTGGTAGCTAATTTGACAGTTGGTCAAAAGTCTGATATGTTATTTTCGACTCTTTCTTTCGGCTTAACAATCAAAGCCAACTGGCAACCAATAATAGATATCCCTACAATATACTACTTTAAAGGGTAAAAGCCTGAACCCTTTTAACGAGAACAATATAACCTCAAATTATAACCCTAATAGCTATGTAAAACCGAAAACTAATTAATAAAAACGCCCCAAAATATTCGTGAACGAGTCATAAAGGCTAACCCCGGAGTTTTGTTATAGTGTAACAATAAACAGTGGTAACATTCGTTTTCGTTAACGGCACCTATTGCTATAACATAAAAGAGGATCGCAACCCGACGGTCGTTACGGGACTTGTGTTTAATGTTACCATACAAGGAAGAAAGGCAGAAGGCCCAACCAAACGGAATAAATTACAGTAAAAGATTAGCTAGATACTATTCAGATTTTCTTAAATCCTAGCTAAGAAAATTATATGACTTAATTTAACCTTACAAACAAAAAAAAATACATCAAAATCGATTCATCCGTTTAGGAACTACGATGCCACAGACGTACACACATGTACACAAATACACACGTCAAACAACATAATTATCCTTCATTGTCATTTGTTGTACTTAGAAAGAGAGAAAGAAAGAAATATGTTTATTTTGGACTCGCACAAGACAAACAAAACAGTAAAATAAAATGTTACTTACAACAATCAATCCTAATAATTATATAAAATTCAAATTATCCCTTGCTAGTGACCGAGTGACTGACAGACAACGCACAGCCAAAGTGCTCGTCGAAGAAAGCTGAATTTTGGCATGCAGGTTCCTTGGGGAGTTTAGGGGAGCATGAAGAGAAGATTTCCTGAACTTCCTACGGGAACGGGAAAAACGGGATATGCGCGGGCAAAAGCTAGTTAAATAATATCCTGAACCGTTTGCAAAACTTAGTGTCAATACCTAGGTATTCTATTCTGGTGCAAATAATGCTGCTTCTTATCTCATTGAGCCTTTGATACAGTCCATTACTTACCTAAATTTAAGTACCTACCTACAACGTGTAACAGAATAAACGCAATACTTGAAAAAGTTTAACCCCATAGTTAAACTTTTTCAAGTATTGCGTTTTATTTTACCTACTACCAATTCGCGAAAAAACTATCAGCTGTTCAGTACATTTTGCCGAGTTATGCTTTTTTTTTCGCGATTCCAGCACAGGTCCCATAGTAAAAGTTGTTCATAATTATGAGTACAAGGACCTCTTTTCAGGTGTTGCGTTTATTCTGTTATACGTTGTATATTGAAATACCTACCCTACTAAAGTTCGCCTTGTATGAAGTTTCCCTACTGAACTTTTTTATTCTGTGGCGCATCCCAAGAACTTTCGACTGTAACCGGCGGAATGTTTGTGTTTGCGAAAAAAACTATTAGGAGAGACCTTTATAGCTCAACTATATTGCTAGATAATGCAGAACGGAATACTTTGAAATTGAATGATGGTCCTACATGAAAAGTGAGAGACTAGAAAATCTAGGTGAGGCTTTGCTGTGCTCACAGGAATGTTTTGACGTATAGTAAACGTTACAGTATCGTTAATGTAAGTGATTTTGAAAGTAAAATACTACAACCCTATAGTACCTACCTATTTTGGTTAATACGACATCATCATCTGCCTAGCCTTTTTCCCAACTATATAGGGGTCGGCTTCCAGACAAACCGGATTCAGCCAAATAACAGTATTTTATGTAGAGCGGCTGCCTACCAGACCTCCACATCCCATTAACTGGGCAACACGGTGCTCCTCGGTAAGACTGGTGTCAGATTTTCTGGCTTCTGACTATCCGTAACGACTGCCAAAAATCTTCAGATGACAGCCGGGACCAATGGCTTAACGTGCTTTCCAAGGCACGGAGGAGTCTCGGTATGTTAAGATGGTCACCCATCCACAGACCAACCTCGGCAAGCGTTGCTTAACCTTGAAGATCGACCCATGCGGCTGTTATTATTTAGCCACGAGCTCGTCGTTTTGGTTTATGCGACATGACAAACACAATTTGAATCAAACAAAAATATATACTTATTTATATTATGTGCGTTGCAAATATTATGGTTATAGTACAATTTTACGTAACGTTACTATACGTCGAAAAAAATTCGTTCTTGGCACTCCAAATAATTTCTCGAAGACGAAGCTGATGTAATATAGACCATATCAGAAAGAAAAGGTAGATATCGACTTCTCATATAATAATACAAAATTACAATGTGTAAACGACTTTTCACTGCTAGGCCTGACTGTTGATACAAATATAAACTGGAAAGGTCATATACAAACCCTATCAAATAAATTGGCTAGCTTTACATACGCCTTCAGAGAACTAAAACAAGCAACCGACTTCAAAACAGCTCTTTCAGCCTACTACGCATACGCATATTCGTGGCTAAACTATGGAATTATATTGTGGGGAAATAGTGTAGATATAGAGCGACTATTTATTTTACAAAAAAAATGCGTTCGAATCCTAGTAAATATAGAACGCACGGAAAGTTGCAAACAATACTTCATAGAACATAAAATTCTTACGCTAACAGGTATTTATATCCTAGAAGCTAGTAAATTTGTGAGAAAATACCCATCGCTCTTTCCGCTAGCAAAACAGCAACGCCCACAGCAACGCAGTCTTAGAAATCGATATCTAAACGAATTAGCGGTACCAACTTCAAGACTAGCTATGTTTCGTTCTGGGCCTCTGGCTATGTGCGTTAAAATCTATAATAAACTCCCGAATTCAGTTAAGGATACAGAGTACGACAACAAATTCAAAAATGACCTACAAAACTACTTAAACTTAAAATCATATTATAGCCTAAAAGAATTTTTAACTGAGAAATAAATAAATTAATATCGACTNTTAACCCTTTACACCCGACGGTATACGATAGTGCGAGTAACTTTATAAAAATCACAAGACCGCGCGGATTCATTTTTGCAAACGCAACCGACGACGATCGATCGTGAGAGATGTGTCCTTGCGCGTTTCGGCGCCCGAGTCGTGGAATAGGTTGTTAGTTTGTCTCAATTGGAGGTAAAAGATGGCCGCGTATTTTGATCCGACCGGCGGCACGTGTAAGTATTGTGTTTTATTGTTTAATGTCATATTTTGAGTATTGTTTTTGTTTTATTTTACAATATAAACATTTATCAAATGAAATACAAACTATTTTTGCTATTTTGTGTTCAAAGTTAGAAACAAATTGTACCTAAACTTCAAGTAGCACGGTCGTGGCCCTTCGGTCGTAACCCTATTAGTTGATTTTAACGTAGTTTTTTGTTTCTTGATTAAAAGCTGGTATTGTGACTAAGTAGTTGTTTGTTTTTTTTTTATTTTAGTGCTTCCTATATCTGATGACCGTATCTTCGAACTCCTTGGCGATGGAACCGAGTCAGACATTGAAGAATTCCACGAGGAAGAAGATCCAGAAATAGAGTCTCGTGTTCTCACTGCACTTGTTGGCGAGGACGAGAATTCTGAAGGTTCAGGCGATGAAATAGAACCTGAAACTCTAAGTCAGTTAACGACCCCAAATAGGGGACGCTCTCGTATTACTACTTCGCGGCAAATTGGAAGCAGAGGGAGTTCTCGTGGTACTACTTCGCAGCGAGTGCTATCACGCAGAGGACGTTCTCGTACTACGGCGACTCGGCGAAATCTGCAGCAACATGGTCATGGAGACACCTGGAAGAATATTCCTTTTACCGATAAGCCACATGACTACACTGTAGCTGTACCAAAAAACCCAGTTCGTACACCATCCGAATATCTTCTTGATTATTTTGATGAAGGTTTCTACGAGGATACTGGTCGGTGTACAAACTTATATCACATGCGAAAGACTGGCCAAGAACTCAAAACTACGAAAGCGGAAATAGCTAAAGTGTTTGGTGTGCATATTCTCATGGGATGTCTTCCATACCCACGAATGCCGATGTACTGGCGAGCTAATATGAGAATTGGACTTATTGCCGACAAAATCGTTCGCGATCGATTTATAACTTTACGCAATGCTCTTCATGTAGTTGATCACGACCAGCCAACTGAAACTGAGACTAACAATCCACTTTGGAAGGTACAACCGATAATCAAACGGGTTCAGGAGACCTGCAACAAACTGGAAAGAGTTCCATCTTATTATTCCATAGATGAACAGATGATTCCTTTCACTGGTCGATGTTCTTTGCGCCAGGTCGTTAAAAATAAACCACGACCAGTAGGTCTGAAAAATTTTGTGCTAACTACTAGCGAAGGTCTGATGCTCGATTTCGAGATTTATAGAGGCGCTAATACAATGTTTGCTGATACGTCTTTGGGTCTGGGACCTTCTGTCATACTCCATTTGACCAGAAGTGTCCCTCCAGAAAGTTGTGTGTATCATGATCGTTTTTTCACTACGGTACCTTTAGTGGAAGAAATGAATCGGAGAAATATACACAGCACTGGCACAATTATGTTTAATCGTATCCCAGACCGAGCTGCTTGCAAATTCAAACAAGATTCAGCTATGATTCGCGGCGAAAGTCAGCACTACACCAGGGATTCGACTGTCATCGTCAAATGGAGGGACAACAAGTCCGTGATCATGGCATCTAACTGTACAGGATCTGCGTCGGGTACTATCGTCAAACGCTGGGATAAAAAACAAAGAGGTTACATTGATGTAGCGGCTCCTAAAATTATCCAACAGTACAATCAACACATGGGGGGCGTTGACATTCTCGACCAACAAATGGAGTATTATCGTACCTTCATCAAGACAAAAAAATGGTCTTTGAAAGTTATAATCCACTTTCTGGATTTGGCGTTAGTTAATTCTTGGCGACTATACAAAAATGATTGCGTAGCAAATGATTATCCGAGAAAGGACATATTGACGCTACTGGATTTTCGTTTCAGTGTTGCTGACACTTTAACCAATTTTCCTGAAAAAGACCGTCGTGACGACGTCGACGTTGATTCTGAAAACGGGCCACCTCCTATCAATAGGCAATACAGACCAATACGCCCATCACAGGGCAAAAGGTATGATGGCTATGATCACCTGGCTGTATTTGATGATATACAGGCACCAAGGTCTTGCATGATGGAGGGATGCCATAGCCGATCAAAGGTCAAATGTTCCAAGTGTGGTGTTTATCTGTGTCTTTCTCGAAACCAAAACTGTTTCCAATTTTATCACCTCAAACCATAATATTTAGATACGTTTTTAAAACTATGTGAATTGCTATTCTTACTATATTTTAAAATAGTTTGTGATCTCATTTTTGTTCCTAAAACTTATAAGAATTGTTATTTTAACATTTTAAGTTATATTAGTCAGAGGTTGACTTTGTTTATTTTAAGAATTTTATTGATTTTTGTAAAAGAATTATTTAGAAGAAGCTTTAATTTATTGTTAAATGATAAAGACTGATTATTGAAGAGTTTATTCAAATAAAAAAATAATGATTAGTACTTAATTCGTTGTTTAATTAAAGAAAAAATAAATTAAGAAGATAGCACTCACTATTGTGAGACTAGTAGATTATACCGAAGTGTCACGATCGTGAGGGCACCTTTTCAGGAAAACTGAAAATTCTAGATTTTTCTTTGTATTTTTCATTGCTTCCTTATACTCCCAGGAAACCTCTCAATTAACTTTTTCTTCAATATTTGCAAGTTTTTTTTCTCGGGTGTAAAGGGTTAAGGACACAGAGTACGACAACAAATTCAAAAATGACCTACAAAACTATTTAAACTTAAAATCATATTATAGCCTAAAAGAATTTTAACTGAGAAATAAATAAATTAATATCGACTTGAACACATTACATATACATAACTAGGTACTCTATAAGACATCAGTCCGCTACTGCCTCACTCCTGTATTTTTAGTGATTACTTTCTATTTCTTTTTTATTTTATCTAAAAATGTGACATATTATATGTAAAACTAATCTATTGACATTAAATTAACTGAGATAATAATGACATTTTAGAATCTCTATTGTAGTATGAGATTGAAATATGAAAATGATAATTTACTTATTTAGTTTATAAGAATGACATAATGTATAATAATAATTATTATTATATACTTTATTGTACACCTCATAATAAGAACAGGACAATCATACATAAAATAAGTAATAATAATAATAATAATATATTTTTTTTTAAATGATTCTATATCAACAAATTATGTGAATAATGAATAATGATAGCATTTTAAATTAATTAAAACCTGTCGCCTATACATTGCTGTGCCCTAGCAGGGTTCATTGTTTGGAACTATCATAATGTAACAACCTGTAAACAACATGAAATGCAATAAATGAATATGAATATGAATAAGTTTTGCGTATTCATTTTATTGAACACACAACGCACTCATAATTTAAATACTACAGGACAACTTATATGTACAAAAGCAAGCTTAACCTGGAATCTCTAATAACAAACTTCAGTGCGATAGTGTATATATCTTTATGATATGTTCCAAAGTTTTATTTTCATTGCCTACTATTAAAACACCGTTCCGCGTGGAAGACTAACAAACTTTATTGCACTAAAAATATCTGAAAGGCGCATTGAAATTAAAAACGAACCTCTCAAATTATAAACTTATATATAAACCAGACAGTTCTCAAAAGTTTCCAGTGAATCCATCAACTCTTTTCGTAGGAAACAGACGGTCACAACAAAAATAGTTTTTTTTTAATCTGTAATGTTGACGTCAAAGGATACTTGAGCTTTCAACTCTTCAGCCTGAACAATCCTCTAGGACTCGCTAGCCCTCTCACTTTTAATAAACACGAACTCAGTTATAACTTTTCTCTCACTAATCATAACACTGATAAAAGTTTTTTCATCAAATGTTTGGTCAACTTTGTCTTTGGGTACGCTATAGCGGTTTCGTATCAGGATATTGTGTTATTTATTTATTTCTGATATTACCAGATTCTTTGAGAAGGTTAAGGGTGATAACTGAAAGTACTTGTAGATTTTTTTTTGGGACCTACACGTACAAGACGTAGCTTGTCGGCTAGTAGCGGTGGAAAATACTGAACTGATCGCGTTTAGGGACAAATATTAATATAATAGGGTGCTATTTGTAGGTACCACATAACAAACACCACTACATAACGAACATAAACACGCTATTAAGTTCCCCTTGCTGGGACACAGACCTCATCTGGGTTACAGAAAACAGGGATTGGGCAATAATCCAGTTTTGTTCACGATGCGTTCCTTCACCACTTTCAGAGCAGTAGTCATAAAAAAGCACAAAGTAAAGAACATCTGAAAACAAACTGCAATATCCAATATGTAAAACATATAAGCAAGTATGATATGTTCACTATGTACTCGCTAGAAATAGCATCCAATCATTCTTTATTGCGATACTCAGATGAGATCTTCTATCAATACAGGAGCGGCAGTAATATTTACCTACTTATTGATTGAGAAATGTATATCAAACGCTCTGTGTAAATATGTGTATTTGTTTGCGAGCATTTAGCTTAACGACGGTTCCAATTATCTGCTGAAATAAACGTTTGAAGTTAATTTTTAAATCTTTCTTGCAAAACCTGTCAAAATTTGGTTTTACTGATACTCGCTCACAATAGGCCTCATCAGAAGGCTTACAGTCACCCAAAGAGAAATGGAGAGGGCAATGCTCGGAGTTTCCTTGCGTGATCGAATCAGGAATGACGATATCCACAAGAGAACCAAGGTTACCGACATACCCCGAAGGATTGCCAATCTGAAATCGCAGTGGGCAGGGCACATTGCTCGCAAAACAGATGGTTGATGGGGCCGAAAAGTTCTGGAGTGGCGACCGCGTACCGGAAGACGCAGCGTTGGAAGGTCTCCCACAAGGTGGACCGATGACCTAGTGAGGGTCGCGGGTAGCCGATGGATGCGAGACGCACAGGACCGGTTGTTGTGGCAACACTTGGGGGAGGCCTATGTCCAGCAGTGGACGTCTTTCGGCTGATATGATGATGATGATACTAGATTACTCATTTCAGACACCGGTCAATAGGTAACATATCCTAACGCATGGTTAGTATATACAGTGCCTGTCATCAACGTTTTAGCAACTTGACGCTCAAGCATGACTGCGGTCTCTAACACCGTGTTCAATGTTATATTGTTTCAATCAACTCGAAATCACAATGTCGTAAGTATTCGGCTTGCTATCTTCGTCAAGAGCGTGTATCAACGTGGAGACTGCAGAATAGGAATTTTATTTGAATTAAGACCTCAATTCAAAGTACTAGACTTATTGTATAATTTGTATACCTAATGAACTACAAGTTTTAGAGACATGACTAAGTACATATTGACAGTAAAGCCTTATGTTATACGACAAAAAAATAGTAAAAAATCTAATCATACCAAATATTACAAATTAGGCAAACTCAAAAAAAAACACCAAAAAATAACCTACCAAATTTCTTCAAAGCTGTTTTTCAAACCCGCTTATTTAACCAGGAGTTCCACATCTTTCGTAGTAACGTGCCTCATGTTCTTAGTACCAATTCCTGTCATAATACTTTCTGAAACTCATTAGTCTCCTTAAAACATTACAAACACTACTCAACAAACTTAAAAGAAAAAAAAAGATAAAACAAAATTTGTTTTACCTTACAAAAACAGACAAGCAACTACAACCTTTCACAAAAGCGGAGGTATTTTTATCAGGAGTCCCTTCCCTCATCCCCCGTCACTAATATCGCTTTTTACCAGTTCCTGTCAATTGTTAACACGAACTTCCTGAAGTAATTGGTTTTGCTTAAATCATACAGCAAAAGAAACACTACTCAACAACATGTAAGAAAAGCCAAGATACAAAGTCTCTTCATTAATATCAAAAACAACCAAGCAATTTCCTCCCACAAAAACGCGGAGGTAGGTGTTATACCAGGAGTTCTTTTTCTCATCCAGCGAGTATTTCAATAACTGATCCAGAATTGTAGTTTGGGGTTGATTCCCTTGAGCAAAAAAACACTTAAAAAGGACAGAACATTTTATTTTGCTTAACGTATAACGAGCCTACATGGATTACTTTTCGTAATTTTTTTAATGACTTCGTTAGGACTACCAAAGATATCTCGGTCTTTGGGGGAGGGGGCTTGAGCCCCTTAGAACCCCCCCCCCCCCCC